>VZRX01001054.1:0-87777 GCA_013398075.1 Notiomystis cincta
TTTCTTTTTCTTTTTCTTTTTCAGATGTGTGGTACTGACTCCAAAGAATATCAGCTAAGCCTGGGAAATGTGTTTGTAATATTGATGCAACACTGCACAGTGTTGTAGTGGCTAATGAAGAGATAAGCCCTGAAACACAAATGTTCCATGGGCTCCTGCAAAAGTTAAACTGTGAGTCTGTGATGTGTCCAGACTAGAAAAAAAAAGGGATGCTTCTCTATTTTAAATATTTGCTTTTTACAGTAGCTGATTTCTGAAAAGTGACTGGGTGTTGCATCATTTATAACTCTGTTGAATGTAAGTGTTTTTTTTTATCTAAAGTCTCTTTGACAAGTTGATGCTGTTATTAACACAGTTTCAGGGTAACAGAACTATTTACTGATTTGTATAGCTTAATAATTTCACTTCCTAATATATTTTTCTCTGAATAATGTCTTTAGCTAGGATTATTCCACTGAAGCTGAGACATCAGCTGAAAACTGGGTGGTCCTTAATATGCAGAATTAACATAGCTACACATGGGAGCCAAAGACCACAAAAGTGTCTTCAAAACTCTTAAATTACTTCAAGGAGGTTTGGATCAGAGCAGGAATTCATGGATAGAACTTCATCTCTAATTATTTTAAAGACTTATTCACCCTCCTTTCTTTTCTCCTAGGACTATTTGAAATCAGTATATAGCTAAAAACAGCCAGAAAATTAAAATTATGAACAAAAGAGTGTATAGAAATCAAAGCATGGGCTTTAAATATATGTGTACAAGTACAAAGAGCATCTGGGCACCCCCATACTACAAGGCAGGTGTCTAATGGAAATTACAGTGTTGCTAATTTACTCTGAGGATCCTTGTCTATTTTTAGCCTTCAAAGCACCTCCATTGCAAAGATGGGAGGCACCACGGTGTGATCACCTTTTCATGTGCAGTCCATATGCAGTGCAAAGTGATGTCACTGCTTGATTGTTCTTATTAGACTTTTACAATGTATATAAACATGTATGGCATGGTGCACAAATCTAACAGGCAAAGCAATTGGCATTAAATTTGAATTTTATTTGAATTCACAAATTGGTGAATTCACACACAAAGTGGTTCCAGCTCCAGCTGTGTCTCACCATGGGTTTCCATTCTCCTGCTCTACCTGGTGTTGTACAAGTAAGGGCAAAATTGGTGGGTGATGTTTCCAAATGCCCAAAAATGCTGAAACAGAACTTCCTGCTCACAGCAGAAAGCTGCAATTCACTTTGTAGGGTTCCTGAAATGTGGGAGATCCTGGAGGTATGGTGTGTGTTGGTCTAAATCACCTCCCATCCCTGAGGAGCATGATGTGCCTGCTATTTGAATTATTTAGGAGCTTGTCATGTGAATTACAAAACAGCACATTTTGCAGTATTAAGTCTCATATTGTATGATTTCCAATTAATTAGGTGAGCTTTCAGGATTACCCAAAAATGTTAGGATGAAACAATACAGAATCTGGCAATTCGTGTGCAGAGCTGGAGATTCAAGGCTTACACAACAAAAGGTGAGGAAAAGAAGTTTTCTTCTCTTGTTTTTTCTTCCAGAAATACCAGACTGCTTTGCTTTTTACACATAACCTAGTAAAAGAGGTTTGTCTAGAGATGTCCAAGGGCAAGAGAGGAAGGGACTCATTCAGTGAACTTAAGCAGCACCAATATTTTTATGAGATTTAGCAAGAATTTGTGCAGTGAGAGGTTTACTTGAGGAAACAAATGGCAAAATCCTCCATGTGGCAAGGACTTAGGAAGAGGAAAAACAAAGAGTGTTGGATTTGCACAGGAGGAAACCATCAGGCCTGAAGGTAGTGGACAATAAATTAGATGGCCTGGGAAAAAGCATAAAAGCAAGAAGGAAAGAAACACAGAGGAAGAAGAGACAAAGGAGTAAATTTAAGACAAGATGCAGAGGAAGGCTGAAAAAATATAAGATAAAGTCAAAAACATAACAAGATTTTCAAAGGAATTGAGAGTAACCCAGCAGGCCTCACAAAGCTTATGCAGTTCCTGCTTATTTCTTCTTTCTCACTGCTTCTCTTGCTCTGTGCTACCAGCCATGACTTCCAACAAAAAATGTAGGATTATTGGCTCACTGTAAACATAATTAGCAAATTTAAAGCTTCTGCCACTGCAGGGAAGAACAAGAAATCTCTGATCTTTTTTGACTGGTCGTTTAGTGAAGCACAGGAATGAAATCTATCAGTCTTTTGGAAGGTGGATGAGAGGCTGGACATGAGCTGGCAATGGGCTGCATCCAAAGCACCGTGGGCAGCAAGTCAAGGGAGATCCCACCTGGAATACTGTGTCCAGCTCTGGTGGTCCTCAGCACAGGAAGGACACAGAGCTGTTGAGTGAGTCCACAGGAGGCCACCAGGATGATCAGAGGGATGGAGCACACCTCCTATGAGGAAAGGCTGAGAAAATTGGGATTGTTCAGCCTGGAAAAGAGAAATCTTCAGGGTAACCTAATGGGCTTCCAGTACCTGAAGGGAGACTACAAGGTAGAGAATTTTACAAGAGCATGTAGTGACAGGACAAGGGGGAAAGGGTTTGCGGTGAAGGAGAGAAGCTTTCAATTAGGAAGAAATTATTTCCTGTGAGAGTGGTGAAGTCCTGGCACAGGTTGCCCAGGGAAGTTGTGGATGCCCCATCCCTGGAAGTGTTCAAGGTTGGATGGGGCTTGGAGCACCCTGGTCTAGTGAAAGGTGTCCTTGTCCATGGCATGGGGTGGAAATAGATAATTTTTCAGGTCTATATATCCCTTTAGGGTCGTGATTTCCACATAATGCACTGCTGGGTTCCAGTAAAGTCTAGTGAGCAGAAGGTGGGTAATAAAGAAGTGCTTCCTGGCAAAATCAGATGCTTCTCTTTGTGATTGATATTTTTCTGTCAAGTCAAACAGTGAAGAACAGTGGCAAAGGAACAAAATCCCTCAACAATGCTGAGGGGAGCCTTGGAAGTTGGTACACTTGGATGTTGGCCACAGCACAAGCGTGCATATTCACAGAATCACAGAATCACAGATCACAGAATCACAGATCACAGAATCACAGATCACAGAATCACAGATCACAGAATCACAGATCACAGAATCACAGATCACAGAATCACAGATCACAGAATCACAGATCACAGAATCACAGATCACAGAATCACAGATCACAGAATCACAGATCACAGAATATGCTGAGTTGAAAGGGACCCACAAGGATCATCGAGTTCAACTCCTGGCTCTGCATAGGACCTGTGAATAAAGGAGCAAACTTTCTGTCAGACCAGTGCAAACTCTGTAAATCCTGCAAACAAATCTGGCTTCTTTACCCTGAGCCAGACTCAGCACCTTTTCTACACATACAACCCACTAAAGTCAACCTTCAAACAAATCCTCCTTTTAAATCTGGGAACAGCCTCACATCATCCTCCACAACCAACACAGGCTGAGTAATCCAGCCAAGCAGTTATGTGGCTTTTAGTCTCACCCCAAAATATCAAAGGTTTGTATTTCTGGGGGGTGTGCCAGATGAGGTGCTTGGGACTGGTCCCGTGGGACCCCAGGGCACACTGGTGACAGCTGCCCCTCTGAGACCAAGTGGCATCAGGACTTCAACTTCTTACATCAAGACTTTCCTGGTATTACTTTGTATGGCCAAACCCAGAAGGGTCTTGGGACATCCCCTGCCCTTGCTGGAGAGTTGGGGTCATGTTGGAGAGCAGCCCCCAAATCCAACCTGCACCAGCGGGAAGCCACCCATGCCTCACCTCTCCAGGAAGAGAGAGGACCAAGGGCTCTTCCTGCTCTTGTTTTCCTCTGCACATCAAAACATATCCATCTCACAATTTCTGAAGAAGGAAACTGTGAATTTCTGAAGAAGGAAACTGTGAATTTCCTTATCTTTGCTCAGCAAAGGCGGCCCCGCGTTTACGGAGCGCGCGAATCCCGCGAGGGGCACGGAGGCTCCTCCAGTCTGGGAATGCTGGCACTGGGAAAGGGAGGAGAAAGTACAGCAGGACAGCCCAGAGCTACATTAATCTATAACACCTCCAGTCTGGGAGTGCTGGCACTGGGAAAGGGAGGAGAAAGTACAGCAGGACAGACCAGAACTACACTAAATTATAACACACTCCAGCAGCCTTAGATTAACGTGGTGTAAATTATTGCATGCTGCTCCTTTCGTGTATGCATGGGTTGGGGTTTTTTTCTCCCAAGCAATTATTTATTTTCCCCTGTTCCCCACTGTTCTGAATGCAGTTATTTACAAGTAACAAGGTATGGATTGTTATTGCTTGTTTTTTTTGTCATAAATCCCTGTAGACATTTACTTAGCATGAATTAAATCACAATCATGTGTCATTTATTTTGCATAAAATGAGACATAAGTAGTCTTAATCATATAGCTGTAGAAAGAACAACCACACCATTGTTTCCCCTATTTGAACAATAATTCTATATTTAAACTTAAATATTATAATTAGCAGCTTTGTTTGCCTTCCTTAGAAGTAAGATAGGTAAGATTGACACCTCACTTTTGACACCAGACATTAGATTTAATAAGCATAATTTTCATTTATTTGAGTCTAGACTGATTTTTTTATCAATGTATTTATTGTAGAAAGCAAATGTACATAAAGAAAGTTGGCATATTTATGAAGAAAGATGAAATGACTTTTATGTGTTGCTTTGTCCAACTGATAAAATACCTACTGGCATGAAAATACCTATAACAACAGCTGAAATCACACCAAATGGTAATTGACATGTGATTTTAAAAAATGCTCAAAGTAATAATATACTATCTCATAAGTAAAGATTCTTCTGTTCACTCTTTATCCATTTCCAAGAATCTTTTTGTCATGTAAATTTGCATTGATTAGTTTTTAATTTGACTTTCTAAAAATGTGCTCTGAATACTTAATTCCAGCAAAACTACATCTCTTTTTTTTGCTAATATTAATAACAATAATTGCAGCCCACAAATGGAGAGCCTTGATGGATATTTTTTTAATACACATAAACTTCAGCTGCTTCAAGTATCTTTCATTTTGCTGTTACCTATTTAAGTCCCAAACCTTCTCTGCTTATGCAAGCAAACCTGGTGGTTGCTGAACCAAAAATCACAGTGTGGCACACAAATAAGTGAGAATTTTGTCAAAGGTGCCCTCTGTGAGGATGAATTCACTGTAAGGCTGATGAAGGAAAACCTTTCTGCCACAGAGATCCTGCTCTGGGACAGGAAGGATCAGGGTTTGGTAGGGAAGGGCATTTCCTAAGAGTCAGGGGCAAAAGCTGATGGGGTGTAGCTGCTCCTTCAGAAAATCTCAAATCCAGGTGATTTCCAAAGCCTAGAGCTGCCCCATCACTCCGAGGGAGTTCTTCAGGTGCAAATAAAAGCACTGAGGGCAGAGTGTGCTTCCAAAATTAACAGTAAAGCTGGGGAGAGGAACTCTGCTGTCGCACAAAAGAGGCAAAGCAGCAAAAATTTAAATAAAAAGCAGTGACCTATAAATCTCAGCAAGGAAAAAAATAGAGGTAAAATGAATTAAAACATTACTGAATATGAGTATTTGTGTAAAGTTTGAGGTTTTCTCCAACAACACCTTAAAAATACAGATTTATTTTTAAATTTCTGTTTAAGATGTTAGAAGATACTTCACAAAGAATACTAGTTTTTGATGTGTTTTTTAAAATCAAGGTAGACAATTAATTTCCTTTTTCTGGACATCCAAAACCTCATGTATTTTTATAAAATTATATTCATAGCTGTATATTTTATTGTTCATACGTTACTTTTGAAGCAAGCTTTTCATTTCTTTCCTCCTTTAAAGCAAAAGCATATCAAATATTACAGTATAGGCATAAAAACAAATTATGTTTGAAATAATCTAAAGATTAAACTTTATTTTTCTTAGCTGATTGTATTATTTGAACAATAATATTTTCAAAAAAAATTATTCATCTGCTTGATGAAAGAAAGTACCTGATACATATTTTTATTCAAATATTACTCCCGTGGAATACTGGCAACATTTTATGTTTCAGCCTAAGCTACAAATTCCTTCAGAACAAATCAAATGTCTTTAAAGAATATTTCTGTTTGAAAAGGAATTAAGCTTTCCTGAAAGAATTTTAAAGGTTGTGATATTCGCAGTCTGATAAAGCAGCACCTTTAATGAAATTCTAATTAGCAATTTCATGCACTTTGCTATTAGTCATATCAGATTAGTGCACATTTTCACAGCCTTCCTTTAATTAAGTGCACTTATTCCAAGTTTCAAACACTTTCCTTATAAGATGAAAACTGTGCTGAAATGTTATTTAGTAAACAGCAGACGTGTGAAAGTAAAGGTGCTTCTCCATGTGCTGATGGACGTTTTTAAACTGCCCACAGATGCACTCGGCTCTGGTGGCTGCCAGCGGCTCCGGGGGCTTTGTGTTCTGGGTTTTGTTTGGGTGCACTCTGCATGTGCCTGGAAAAAGTGCACAGGGATGAAGCCCAGTTTTTTCAAAGGGCTCCAGAGGTGTTCAGAAGTTTTTGGTGCACGTTTCAGGTAATAAAAACAAGATTTGTGGTTGAAAAAATTCAGGGAGTCCAGACTGCAGCACCCGCGTTTGCTTCCCTGGACATCACTTTCTGTCACATCCCCTTGCTCTGTTGCAGAGGTTCTTGGTGTAAATCCAGCACTTTGGACTCGGTATTTTACCCACCCAAATCATCAGGAAAATTCCCACACACTTTAGTGGGAATAGGTTAGGCCTTATCTCTCATAAAGGATATTGCATTGCAAAGGAGAGTACTCTAAAAAACTGTACATAGCTCTCATCTCCCTGCAAGCTGATTAACTTGTGGTCAGCATTGTAAAAGGTGAGAGATTACCAACACCACATTAATTCACAGAACACCTTGTTTTGCATGATAGGAGCAACACAGGGAGTGATTTAACATACATAATGATAAGCAAGTCTATTATGTGCCAGTAGATAAAGAATATAACGTGTTTCTTCCCCTTTCTGCAATGTGAAAACACCAATGTGATCATTTTTCATGGTTTTCATATTTATAAATACATATAGATGAAGGTTTTCTCATTCCAGAAGAGAGTGTTTTGGTTTGTTTTTAAATACTCCTTCCCAAGCCCTGCTCCTCGGGTCTGTCATGTTCCAGGATTTCCATTTTATTATATTAGGTAATTGCACATGTTTTTAAACACGTTCTCTTGCTGATGTCATTCATTTAGACTGTAACATTTCTGACATTTTTAGGTAGTCCCCCAGGCCTCGTAGCCCTCTTAGCAGGGTCCTTTCAGTGAGGGGTGTTTGCTTTATGATTACTGACTGACATCTCAATAACTTGGAACATATTGAGCAGTGCATGTCTAGTGAGCAGCTTTTTTAAATGCATGGTCCACTTTGTCAAGTCATGTGCGAGCCATAATTTAGGCTAATAATTACCAGACATGAATGCTATGAAACATTGATGTCTACACTTTTTTTTTCCCCTCTAAGTACTGAATTTTAATACATCAGAAAAGGTTTTCCTAAGGCCACAATAAGCCCCCCAAAAAGCTCATATGGAAGCACTTTAAAAGTGATAAATGATTTGGAATCTGCACTGTCTACTGATGTACGTCTCAGGAAAGAAAATTAAAGCTAACAGGTGTTAGATAGGGAATGGTGAAGCATTTTAATAGAATTGTCAAAATGTTTGTCCCAGTTGCTGACATTAATGCATGCAACAAGAAATGTAATGCTGCTCTGCCATTAAATGATTACTTGTTTAAATTTCAAGTCGATGGCAGGAAATCCTAACTTTGTCCACTACTTCTCTGTACAGGCCATCCCTCCTGTGCTTTCCTCTATGATTTGCATCAAAGTGTAATGGTTATATGGCTTACGTCTGCATGCTTTAAATAATCCATGCCTGTCAAATTTCATTTTTTCCTCTCAGATCAGAACCATCATAACCCCTTCTCTGCCGGCCTTGAAGTCACTACAAATATATTTGTACATTTTTGGGGAAATAATTTAAATACTCTGAGTTAAGGGATGATTAATCTTTGAATTATTTTCTTACTTCAAATGTATTTACTAAGTAATCTGCATGAACTTGTAATTATTATGTATTTGTGAGGTATTTTCCATGTAATCACTAAGTATTTACATGGTCATATGAATCCTGTAAATTGTAAGGACACTGGGGTAAGGGGTACAAGGAGGGGAGCTCTGCTGCCCACACTAAAAAGCTTTTCCAGAAATCTTTGGAATTCTCCTCAGTGATGTAGCCTGAAAAGGCAGGAAAAGCACGTCCTTTAGAGATTACTGTGATTTCTGCCAACAAAAGAGATTCAATATCCATGTACAGTTCAGCTGGGTGAAGGGGGAGAGGGGAGTGCAGATAGTGACTTTTTATTTTAATATCTCTTGTTTTAACAGTAAATCATTAATTTAAAAGTTGCTGTTATTTTTCAGAGGAGCCACATCAGTCTACAGACTGCTGAAAGCTCAGCATCCATTCATGCTTCAAAGACAAAAGGGAGATTTCCCTGCCTAGTCTTTGCAGAAGCCTAAATAAGATGTAGCCTGTAGTCAAACCATGTCAGGCTGTGATCTTGTCGGAGCTCAGCACACATGCACAGGCGTGTTCACACACACACACACACACACACAGAGCTTTACAGCCACAGCATTCAAAAAGCCATTTCTCCAGCATGGGGAAACCAAGGGGGCAAGCTGGGTGCTCATTGCCATTTTAAAATCCTTGGGAGGCAGTAAACAGGTATTTGGACAAATGAACTGATTGGGAGTGAGCACTCCAGTGGGTCAGATTAGAAATGTGGGGAAGAGCCTTGGATATCCAGACACAGGGGAGACATCCTGTGCTAGAAGAGCAGGGCTGTTTCATCCCCAACTGGCATCTAATCTCTCTGTAGAGGCTGTGGTTAAAAGCCAGTGCCTTTTTGGAAGCTTTTCCTTACAGATGAGATATAAAAGCGATGCCTGCCTAACCACTTATATACATTAATAATCCTGCAGTGCTTTCCAAAAGAGGAAATATTAACCCAGGCCCTGCAACAATATTCTGCTTGCTTATAACCCTCATACAATTTAAATTCAATCTGGTGTAATGTTATTTTTGACTTCTTGACCCAAATCTGTGTGTGTGTGTGTAGCTCAGAGCTGTTAAGCAGATGATTGCTCCAGTCCAACAGTAGAGCCATCTCTCTGGTGCCTTGGAAGAGATTTCTCAGCCTGTGTTTCAGTGAGCCTGTCCTGGAAAATGTGCTGAAAATGTAAAACCATTGGCTGAGCACGACACAGCATCCACAGGGCCATTTTTACAGTGCACACACATCCTTAGTTTCCTTTGGCTGCATCATTGCCAGAGCCTGCAGATGGAGAGAGGCTCTCAAATCCCTCTGTTGGTAAAAAGGCGAAAGTGCTCCAGCAACATTTTCCTCTCCTTTTCTGCCTACCCACAGCTCCCTTAGACGGTGTCCAGCGTGTGTGCAACTGCAAAGTGCATTGCTCTGAGTGTCAGAGCCAGGAAATGCACTCTCATTTCACAAGCAAACGCCTGGGACCAGACAGAACAGGCACTGTCTGGGTCCCCATCCCGTCCAGGTTGTGCCCCAGAGATGGGGACTGTCACCTGCTGATCCACTCAGCCCCTGCCTCTGCAAATGATCAGATCCAAAGAAGATCATTAAAATTCTAGGTGAAAAAATACCCAGCTCACTGGCAGCTGCAAAAACCCTAAGCCTATGCCCACAAATTTCTGACTGTCCTAACAAGCAGACATAAAAGATTTTTAATGACACATATTTTAAAATGCAATGCTGAGCTTGTATATTTTATTTCAGTACCATTAGTGCAGGTGGTTGCTATCTTTAAGAAACTTTTTATGTGTGGTATTTGAAGCCAGTCATTTCTCCCATATTACTTTTCCTTCCTCTTCATTACAAAAGCATTGCTCTTGATACAGTAACTGTAGAAATGAGCCTCGACAGAGTCCAATTTCAGATGCCTCAAACCTACTGATGTGAAGTTTCACAGGTGATCCATAGTGAGAGCAGTTTGGTGCATGTATTCTCTATTGTCTGTATTTTTTGTTCACCTCAGTTGCTAAAATTAATTCAAATGGGTAATATTTTCAGTATCCTACTCACCTCTGTTGTCACCACCCTCTCATCCACCCAAGGCCTATTCTTGTCTAAATAAAAAATTCCATGTAATGAATGATCAAATATCAAAGATGGGGCTGTTTGGGCAGCTTTTCTATGGAACAGCAATTCAAGCTGGAATGAGTCAAAGAAGGATTGCTAAGATGATTCTCATATATGGAGCATTTCTTATGAAAGAAGATGAAAGTTTTCTTACTTGCCTAGCTTTGGAAAAAAATGTGCCTGAAGTACTGCAGGATGAGCTAGACTGCAACGTTTAAAGATGAAGAAACTAGTATAAAACCAGTCATGAATAAATAAGTGGAGGCTTAGTATTGGAAGTACCTTGCTCCAAAAGCATCAAGGATCTGTAGCAATCTCCAAATTTGTGGTTGGTAAGGAAAGGCAATCACTTTCCACAGTGAGCTTTAATGCACTGGGAAGCAAGGAAGCAATTGATCCTCAGTACACAGGATATCTTTTCCTGTACTGAGGATTTACAAAGGCTGTGTGTAAGTAAACAACACAACAAACTGGTTCATGAGTACCCCAATATCCTGTGGGACCAGGACTGGAGACAAACACCTCAGTTTGCAAGCTCTCCCCTGAGCTGCTGTGGAGCACACACTGACTTATTTCCACATTCTTGCTGCAATGCAGGATCAGCCTCCCAACTCTTTCTGGAAGACAGAACTCTTGGATGACAGTGAGAAACTGTCGTGGCTCTGAAGGAGCCATCTCACTGGGACTGGGCAGGATAATTGTGCTGGAGCACCCCAAGATCATGCTGCTAAAGAAGCAGATGAAGCCTTGCTTTCATTTCTGCTCCAGAACCAATTTGAAACATTGGAAATTTTCCACAAACATAGAGAGGGAGGAATGAGTATACAGGGAATAGAAGATTCCAACACTGATCAGTTCATTACACTTGTTAGAGCTTTGACCTTTTTTTCACATTTCAATGCATAGTATACATTTGTTGAATAAAATGTCTTTAGGAAATCAAAATATTTCTGAGCCCAAAGATTTTCTGGAAATGCTCCGATTTGATACTTCACAGTGGCTGTGAAAAAACATTGTTACCTTAGACCTTCTCCTCTCATATCCTGCTCTAACAGGAGGGTGTTTCCACACAGGGTTGTCCTTTCCCCTGGGTGCTGATATGGACGATATTGGCTGGACCTTGATCACACCCTTCACCTCCCTCTGTCAAAGCACAGTTATTTGGTTCAGTCTCAAACTGTACTGGAGGCCATGTCAAATATCCCTGGTAAAGCAAGAAAAACAAAAACAAGGCCATGAAAAGATCACTTGCCCAAAGTCCAAATGCATTGTCCACCCAGTGTGCGTCACCGTCCAAGTGAAACCTCCAGATCTTCCCACAATTAACCTTATGGCTCTGACCTTCAGGCTGAAGTTTAGGAGAATCATCAGCAGGACTAAAAGCAGGAGGAACAGCAGCAGGATAAGCTCCACTGCCTGCAGTGAGAGAAGGCAACACACAGACCAGCTCTGTTTAGTTTTTGACCCACAAGTACTACCCCAATGGCCTGTCATGGGCAGCCTGCCCCTCCACTGGCAGGCAGCACTGGAGTGAGTTCCAGTCCCACAGGTGCTTTTTCCACTGAAAACAGCCCTGGTAGTGAATTTCTGGTTAACTAGAGCCCATCTGATACCGGAACCCCTATAGCTGCTGATGGGGTCAACTGGGAACATTTCTGCAGGTCTGTCCCTCCCTGTGAACTGATGAGATGTGGGAAGTTTATTCACAGGGAAAACTAAACCCTGTTGGATGAGTGAAAGAAAAGGTGATTAATTGTGGTGAGACATCCTTCCACAGACAGGCAGCTCATCAGGGGAAACTCAGTGACCTCAGAGGCCATGAGAATATATCACAAGTGTCTCCGCTTGTGGAGGAGAAGACACGGACCTGGGCCGACCTTCAGCTGACGCAGGAGGAGCCCTGGCAGTTTGTGTTGGCTCAGGAACACTCCCCTGATCCCCCTGGAGCAGCAGCAGTGCTGCTCCCTCCGTGGAGCTGAATAATCTCTCTCACAGCAGCTCTGAGCCAGCGCTGAGCCTGCGCTGACCCCAGCGTGGTTCCTGCGCTGGCAGCACGGCCTCCCCGGGCTCAGCCCAGAAACAGGAGCCACATGAGCCTCACTTGAAAGAAGCATTTCACCCAGACAATATTTTTTGGCTTGGAGCAGTCGTTCTCCCCACAGCACTGCCACTCACCCAGTATGGGAATGCTTTTCATTAAAGGCAAATAACATATTTTCTATCGGCGTGAGCCCACGCTCTTTGTGCCATTCATCATTATGCATACCTAATATATTCTTCAAACCCCCAATTCTCCTGCTTTCTGCCTTTCAAGGCATTTCTGAAATCAAATGAAAATATTACACCCCTGTTTACTTTTAAACATGGGGTTTTATTTTCCAAAGCAAATGCATTCTGTGTTTTAAGTAAGATACCACCATGTATTTATGGGAGTTTAATAAGTTCTTCCATTAATAACATAGACAAACTAATTTACCAGAACGTGTCTGTTTTAAACTTTGGGAACAAAGAGTGGGAGTATGAAAATCAATCTTTCCTTTGTACTTGAGCCACTGACCCATTAAAGCTTTGAAGATCATTTCTTTAAGAAATTGTGAGGAGTTATTTAACTACAAACAGCAGCCACCTTCCCATTCCAGCTGCGTAATCAACCGTAATAAATTAGAGGAGGAAAAATAAAGGTTCACTCCATTTTTTTTTTATAACTAAAAATTCTTAATAGTACTTTGACAAATCGGCCCAGAGCAGAAACCCTCATTCTTCCTGAGACTGCTGTTTAGCACAAGTTAAAACATTGCTTAAAAGCTTTTTGGTTTTGTCTTTAATTATGGTTTGAAAATGTTCTTAGTTGCCCGGGCTTAATTATTTAACTCAAATTAATTGTAAAAGTTACCCATCACTAGAAAAAGTTAGCAAACCTATGAACTACAACATTGGTAATGGCTGCATGTATAAAAACATACAGCAACTCCTTTTTTTGCTGGAAAAATGAACTCCTGATGGTATTACTTATTGTTACTTACTATTAATGACTATTTCACAGTTTAATGTTGATAATATGCTCAGTTATGTAAGAGTGGAAATTTAAAATAATCTTCATCTTAAACTGCTTAAGCAATTTACATGCTAAACAATCATAATGATGTTCTAGTATTAGAATTCAGAAACTCCAATGGAAAAAATCTGTATGGAATATCACTAAAACCTGTTTGTAAAAGGCAGAAAAATGCCAGCCTTTTAAAAAAACCTAACATGTGGATAATGCAAAACCTTTTAAAAATACCTCTTTTGATTCAATTTTGATGGGCTGTACTTATGATAAATACACAACTGTTTTCAAAGTCTTCAGATAACCTGAAATAGCATTTGTATTTTTCTGGAAGGGTATGGTGCTCAGTGACAGAGGATAGGAGGTTGACTCTGCAGCATTTCCCAGTTCAAAGGCTGGAAAAACCACATCAAAGGGGTAAAAAATTCACAATTTTTTATTATTTTCTGCTCTTCTAAAGTGTTTTTGCTAAATCTACCAGGGCTTTTACCCTTTCCGAACAAGGACATCAGAAGTTCCTTCCCCTGCCCACACAAGATGTGCAGGAAAAGAGAGCTTAATAAATACTTTGCCATTTTATCATATAGAATATAGTGCAATCCACATTTCCAGAGAGGTTTTGGCACAAAATGTGGTGCAGTTTATCCCATGGAGTTCAGCCACTGTGCCAGTCACTGCCCACACAGTACAGGGACTGGGAACTCACTGCTTATTCATCTGCATGAGACTGGGGACAGTTCTAGACAAACCTGCAGTCATCTGCTGCCTTTTTCTGCCCTCAAAGATCCCAAGCATTTGGATTCAGTTAATACAGTGGGTAACATTTTGCACTTATATGCTACAGTCAATTTTATTTCAATTAGAATTGCTACTTGTTTTCTGGTTTTATATATACAAATATATATATTTAAGGACGTTTGTATTTGCTCATCAAACAGATCCATTTATTAATCTGAGAGATACTCGGTCCAGTTACATCAATTTGCAAGTCTTTAGAAGGTTATTCTTTGTAGAAGTACCCAAAAAGGCATATTCTGAGTAGGTGCTACCACTTCATGTGGATCAAGGTCCAAGTTCCAAGGTACAGTTCCTCGGGGATATTTAGGGAAGTGTATTTTATTGATTGAAGGATTAAGTTGCTTTAAGGATCAGATCTGAAATCCTTGGCTTCACAGACTTCAGAGAAATGATGCCATTTATTACTGCCATGGGTCAAGTTCTTGCCTCCAGGGCCAGCTTTGACCAGCTCAGTGTTCCCTGTCTAGGTTGCTCTAAAACTGCCCAAATTATGCAAACCTTTTCATTAAGGCCAACCACACCTGGAATTCTCATGAGAACAGCTTTCCCCAGAGCATTTCACTGATTTATCTTATTGGGGCTGGTTGAACATATCTGCAGGAATGTTATTAATTATTAATTTTTTTTTACTGCTTTTGGCTAAACGAGCCCCTTGAACTTGGTTTAAAGAGTCTGGGCACATAATATTCAGACAACAGGTTGCCTGGGAACTCTTCACTTTCACATCTCTTCATGATGCACTCATCAGTCACCCTGGAGCAGGTGTCCATCCTACAGGCAGTGAGCAGCACCTTCAGCAGCAGCTCCTGCTTTTTGAGCAAAACCCAGATGAACAGTCAATAACCTGTTTAAGCACATGCCTGAGTCCTCCTCCCAGCAAACAACCCACCTGTGGGCTGACATTCTTTAAACAGATAACAGCAGACAAAGACAAATCCATTTTCAATATTCCAATAAGATAATAATGACTTGTAGCTAATGAAAATCGGGGATTCCCAGTGATGCCAGAAATAAGTGTCCTGATTACCCAGCCCTTAGACACAGCTTGTTCTAGTTCATCCTACCTCAAAACTGTGCACAAATCTGTATTTTTTAATCTGTTTTGGTTTGGTTTCTCAAAAACTGGAAAGGTTTCTCCACAAGCTAGAAATTTTAGTGTAGTCACATGCCAAAAACTGGGAAAGTTTATTCAGTGAAGTTTAGAACTTCAGAATTACACCTACAATATTTCTTCCTTCCATTAATACTGGAGATGAGAAAGTGCCAGAAAAGGCACAAAATATGGTGGACAGGAGTTTTAAAAGCCCCCAAGCCACTGAAGAGCTCATGGCCCCTGGATACACAAACCTGAATCCCTAAGATGCTTCTGAATAAAAGACCATGGTAGAAATATGTTTCTACTCCTGATCTCCATTACTGGCAAATTAATCATATGCTAAAAATATTACCTTTAGGGTTCCTTTCTTTTCAAATCAGTGTAATTTCTCTTGGAGTATCCATCTGATTTAGCTGTAGTGCAGTTCATAACATCATTAGAACAACACATTTTTGTGTCAATTAGCAATGTACTACGAGGTCTGCCCTTGCAACTATGTCAACATATTCTTCACCACTGGAGATCATGAAATACAGACAGCAATAGTGTTAAAAAACAAGCTTTTAGATCCATTTTACTTTGTTGCAACACTGCTTTGCAGATACTGAATTAGAGCCCATTTAAACCATTCAAGCATATAATCAAATTTCAGTAATGAGTTATTAATTAAGCAGGGGCATCCAATTCTGTGCTAACTGCCTCATAAACAATCGACAGGAGATTTGTGAATTTTGACTTCCTGACACTATTAAACAAATCAATATTAGGTTTCAGACACAGCAATTCAGACAGTTTTCCCTGTTATTTGGCAATCGTCTGCCTGGAATACTAATGAAAGAATTAAGAGCTGTAGATTTTGCATGTGTTCCATCAAAAAGATCCTTATCTGTGGGGAATTGGGGCCTGATTTGCATGGCAGAAGACTTTGCTTTTGTAGGTACAATTTTTCTCAATATGTCACTCATTAGTATTTATAAACTACAGAGCAGTGAAGCCTTCAGCCCCTATTCATAATGAACAGTCATATCCCTGCTGGAGATACAACTGAACAAAGCTGTTTATTTATTTATTTATTTAGTGGTGCTCTCCCTTTTGTAGCTAACCTAACCTGCAGAAAACTTGCATCTAAGGAGAGCTCTGAGCAACTTGCATTTCATTTATTTTTTTGAAAGGGATGTGTGCATGTATAAATTTATATACATATATATCCATGAATTTATATACACAATTAAATGAACAACAATTAGCTGTGTAAGCAACACCTTTGTTTACGTGCAGCAATTCACTGCCTAACAATCACTTCAAAAATTTTCCATACCTTTGGTAGATTTATTTTTAATTTCTGTCCCCCTGCTGTCAGAATGAATTCAGGCCCCAGTTCAGGCAGGCTTTGGAGCTAAGCAGGGTTTTGCTGAATGGGGGATTAGTGCTGTGCAAAGTGCTGGGTTAACAGGGCTGCAGGATGGAGCCCAGAGCCAGCACAACGCTGCTGCCTCGGCCACTGTCACCCAGCTGAACTTCACCCAGGGATAAGTGAGTGTTTAGTTTTCATAATCACATGGTCTTTGGCCCCTTAATGAAGAAGACAGCAGGGGCTACCAGCACCTGTTGAGGTAATGGCTTTTGTAAGGAGGATTATCTGGCTGCCGAGGACTGGGCTGAGGCGGCACGTGGCCAGTTCTCGGGGTGCTCTGGATGTGCTTAGCCCAGGGTTTTGGATGGTTTTGCTGGAAAATTCTGGCAGTTCTCTCCAGAATCAGCTGAAGCAAAAGTATGACCAAACCCCTGACCTAAAATTTCTCCTCCACTTGTATCTGTGATTGAGTATTCTGCAAAAACTGTGGCTCAGATACTCTACAGGAGGCTCTTTTCTCATATCAATTTACTGTTTCACAGGCTGTATATCCATTTTCTGTTAGTTTCAGTATGTCCATCTCAGTCCCAGATCCAAAAAGAAAATAGACAATGCAGAAAGGTATATTAGACTTAAAATGAAGCTAATATTTGTTACATACACCTCAGTTTCTAACTCTAAAACAGCCTCCTGCCAGCAGAAACACTGAATCTTGTTTGGTTAGCAAAACTTGTGCTGTATTTACATAAACAAGTATCCAACAATTTAAAGGATAAAAGCCTCCCTAGCAGAGAAATCAGTGTGAAAATAGGTCAGAGACCAAGCCTTTGGAAAACAACATTGGCGGGTAATGATAAAAGTACTGTGGAGTGATCAGTTCCAAAGTGGGTCAGGATTCTGTCTGCAGGAACAGCTCTCCTGCTTCATTTCCCCTGCAGAGTACTAATGTGCAAGTACACCCCAGGACCCCCTTCTTCTGCAGGCAGAGGAGAAAAGGTGGCCTCTGCCCCAAATAGTTCCTAGTCAAAACCACAAATAAATTATAATGGATGCACAGAGTCCGAAAATGCTGTCAGAGGACAACACAAGGAAATTAATCTGCCTACTAAATGGCAGGGGGAATGTAGGACTGAATGTATCTGAGTTTTGTTTTATTTTGCTTTTCTACCAGCCTCTGTCTCCCATTATTTCCTTCTCTCTAGGATCTTAAGGCATCTAACTCATTAAAAATCTTCTTTTTAATTATCTGCCAGGAAAAAAATTAGCATAATTAAGGACATTGAAATTTAGATTAACAACCAACTTAATACATGGCACTGCCTCCAAGAAGAGAACATTTCTTTTAAATCATCATAGACTACCCAGAGATTTCCTTTTGGTTTCTGTCTAGATTTCTGTTCAATATAGCTCTGAGAACATATTTGAGTGCATATCACTTGATCTGTTCAGCATTGACCCCTTGTTTTTTTTCTTTTTTTCACAGAATCACAGAATCATTGAATGGAAGGGACCTTAAAGATTAACTAATTCCAATCCCCTGCCTTGGGCAGGGACACATTCCACTAGACCAGCTTGCTCAAAACCCCACCCAACCTGGCCTTCAACACTTCCAGGCTTGGGGCAGCCACAGCTTCCTGATAATTTCCCATAAATTACAAAAGGAGCAGCATCCTGCCAAATGCCTGCAAGAACAGGGTCTCACTGACCTCAGGTGAAGCAGGGGGGTTCATTCACCTTCTGAATCCCAGTGCCAATGGTAGGAGACTGAATTTCAAAGGCTCCCTGTATCATCAGTGCTGGAATGACTGGGTTTCAGGTGTAAGCAGCCTGAGTAGCTAAAAATACAATAGAACATAAAATAAATAAATAAAACTGGCATAAATAAGGTAGGAAAACCTTTCCTTAGCTGACTTGTAACAACGATGTGTGTTGCACGTTTGGCTTACACACGCCAAAAAAAAGTGATTTCTCCAGCTCTGTGTCTTCCCTTCTTGCCTCATTTTCAACCATCCCCTGGAAATTTTGAGGTCACTAATCAGTTCAAGCTCACCTGCCAGCAGACTAGAAGTGGCATGGAAGGTGTGCTCTGCTAGCTGAGGGATCCAGAGGGTGCAGCCTGTGCAGGGCAGTGCTGACAGCCTCAACACCAGGGCTGTGCTCGCCAGAGAGATGTGCTGGTAGGGCTCCCCTCCTGTGGGAAATGCCAGAAAAACTTATGGAACAAGCACCACCAGGGACTGGCTGGGGGTTCTTGTGCTGCAATTGCAGCCTGTAAAATAGATGTGTTCTTTCTGTTTTGGCATGTTCCTGACCGTGGCAGTGTGATAAATGCGCTGAAAACCCAGTGAGTTCCCTCATCCAGAGCTGCCCAGAGTCTGATCTGCACCCACTCAACAAGGTCTGGCATTTCCAGGTGTCCAGAAACCCTCAATGGATACAATTCCCTGAACAGCAGAGCCAGGACACCCTCAGCATTGTCTTAGTGAGTGCTCACTCTGCTCTAAGAGCCCTGTGCCAGGGAAGACTGCAGCAGGTGTATGTTCCCCATGGATGCTCCCTGATCAGCAGCACTCAGCTCAACCCACAGTCACAAATCTTAGAGGAAACCAGGTTTCATCAGCTCTGCCTCTCACAGAGCTGTTTTGCTGCTAAGGTGAGAATATCCCCTCATTGTGGAAAAAATATGAAGCCTGAATAAATTAAAAACGGGAGCTATGTTACACGTTACTGTCATTTAATTAACATCTCATAATGTGTTGCTTAAGGAATCAAGGCTCTATCAGGATAAAGCCTATGAGCATTTTCCCTGTTTAATCAAAAATGTAGATCACATCACATTTTATTTCTTAAAAAAATTACACACTTATTGAAAAAGCTATGATTAAATTTTATATTAAGAGCCATTTCTCTGAATTAATTCTCCTCCTAAAAATCCAATGTCAAAGGAGAACATGGAAATTAGTGTGTGAAATTTGGAAGCTGCAAGGATAGATAGATGGGTTCATTTGACTTTATTCAATTTTTTCCATTGTACACTGATAATGATTTGACAATATTTATCCCTATAACACTCTATGTGAGTATATTCTGACATTGTAGTTTGGACTAGCCACCTCTTCTTAGACAACCTGGCAATTCCTACTGAAAGAAACTCTTTTACTAGGACTCCTATCTTCTTTTCTTTTCTTTTCTTTTCTTTTCTTTTCTTTTCTTTTCTTTTCTTTTCTTTTCTTTTCTTTTCTTTTCTTTTCTTTTCTTTTCTTTTCTTTTCTTTTCTTTTCTTTTCTTTTCTTTTCTCTTCTTTTCTTTTCTTTTCTTTTCTTTTCTCTTCTCTTCTCTTCTCTTCTCTTCTCTTCTCTTCTCTTCTCTTCTCTTCTCTTCTCTTCTCTTCTCTTCTCTTCTCTTCTCTTCTCTTCTCTTCTCTTCTCTTCTCTTCTCTTCTCTTCTCTATGGTGGATTTGAGTTATTTGGACTGAAATTGTGTGTGTGCTATGTGCCTGCTTCTAGTTAATAACCTATTTATTTTGGTCATCACCATTCAGATCAGAGGCAGGGCAGGGATGCTCTCATATGTTTTGGAGCACAGCCTGTAATTTAGATAAAGTGAGGGGAAGGAAGCACAGCATCTTTTACTGTCCTTATGAGGAGATCAGACCACAGAACTCCCCTGGGTGCTTGGCCCTGGCATATTGAAATTCAAAATATAATATTCAGAGCCACAAAGAAAAGGAGAAAGAAGTGCAAGGTGCAGACTCAGGGGCAGAGATTTTGGAAAAGCTGTTTGAGGATGAAAGCACAGTCATTAAAACAAAGGTGACTGAGAAAGAAACATGGATCCAAACCTGGGATCAAGCCCAGCCTTCAAAATGGCAAAGAACACTTGGAGCTGGGATAAAGAGGAGCTTCAGGCACCAAATACGTTGTGCAATTCTGGTGCCCTCTGAAAATTCAGACCTTTTGGACTAGCAACTCAAAGAAATGGACTTTGGCAATTCAGTTGGTATTTCCTGTCCCAGACAGACTCTGCAAATAATTTCACTGATGTTTGTGGACAGAGCAAAGTCAACAAGAATGTCACAGACTCACCTCCAACAATATTCATCAGTCACTTCTCAGGGGATAATTTCAGTGGGTGCAGGAAATTAGGCATGGAACCCATGTTCAATAAGCAAAATGTAGTACTAAATTGGTGCCCTGAATAAGGCCAGAGGCTGGTGAGAAGAGGATAGTGTGTGACTGTGTAACTGCAGGCTGGCTCACCATGGGGATGCACAAAGGACTGACCACTGCAACCCTGCTTCCACTCTTTCACGTGTAAGAATTGGTGTGTAATCTCTGAAGAGAGATGTGATACATGCCCTTCCTGCCTGATAGAGTTTGAAGGGTCAGGACAAAGTGCAGTGATGTTGTGGTTCAGGTTTTCTGCTGCTGTCTTTTCCCTGTGTGGCACCAATGCCAAAATTGTGTGCCACAGAGCTTCACCTGGGTAGGCAATACCAGCAGCTTTTATCAGCCTCTTCATGGAAAGGACAGGATAATCTGGCCTGAAAAACATGTTTTCTAAGGGCTTAATTTGGTTATATTAATTTGAATTTGCATGAAGTTGTGGCTGACCTTATTAAACCATAAAGGGTGATGAAACTGCATGAAACCTTTGCCCTCTACCTATCCAGACAGCACAGAACATGAATGATCTCACAATAGCTCTACATACACACTGTTGATTACAGAAGTTTAATATATGATAGAAGAAATAATAAGAATAAACAGGAGGACTCCAGTCTAAAAAATAATGCTTTAGATGTCTTGTTTTATTAAAACAAATTAGCCAGCTAGACAGGGCTTGCTTTTCAGTATCATGTAAGCTTTTCTTGAAACCCAGTCCAGACAATAACAAGAGGCTTGAAACTTAAATTATAGGGAAACAGAAGTTCTTCTGGATGGAAAATAATCAATCTTCTCAATGTTAACACCTCCTTTTACTGGGTTTCCCTCTGAGCTGTGTGGTGCATCTGTTCACACGAGAGAAGGTACAGCTGCAGGTAAGTGTTGTGCCTGGAACTACAGAAATAGGCATCTCACTTGTGAGCTCTCAGAAACACACTCTGAGGGGCCTGGTGGCTCCACTGCTCCTTGCCTGGACTCGGTGGTGGACAGTCTGTTCCAACAAGCTGCCTGACACTTCTGCTTGTAGCTCTTGGCATGTCCCTCAGGTCTATCCGTGCCTCTGGCCACTGCCTGTGCTGTAGGAATATTGATGTTTGCCCAGATGGGGCTAATCTTGCACAGATGTGTTCATGCATGTCTGAAATGGACTCAGTCATTCTGACTTTGAAAAAAGATATCAAACAGGCATTTCCCTGGCAGGTATTCCTGTCTTAACTGACGTGTGCAGTGGAATTGATATGACTGTCATTTTGTGAGTACGAGGAAGAAAAATCACCTTTCCGTGTTTCAGCACAGTTGTTTTACTCCAGAGGGAGATCTTTGGTTGCTGCCACCTCAGTGTCCTTGGAAGGACCCCTTGGAGTGCACCAGCTGGCCATGAAGGGAGCTGCTGGCCAGTGCCCTTGTGATTGCAGCCAACACCTGCCTGTGGAGCTCACCATGCACTCCTGCATCCTCTGAGCAGCACCAGGGAGTCTCTCTGCAGGTTCAACAGAGCTCTAAAACCTCAGCACAATTACTGCTGGTCTGAGGCTAAACACAAAAAATTCTGAGCTTGAAAGTCACAGGCCAGGGAAATTTAAATAAAATATACAACAGGGACTTATTGCAAAGGTACCAAAGTTCATCGTGGATAAATAGCTGGTTAAATGGATTCACTCAAATGAGGAAAAACTATGGAAAATGTCCCATGAATTGCCTTAGCCTGCACAATTGTCTGTCCTGTTACATGTTACATATTGAGTTTAGGTGTCCATGGGCTGAGGTCTAGGAAGAAAAGAAAGAAAGAGAATGCTGTGTTCTGTGTGTCTGAGGGAAAGAAGTTTATAAACAATGGTGATGGTTACGTGCAATGCATGCACACGTGGAATCCTTGCAAAGATCTCATTTCATAATCATTGGCCACAGATCAGAGCACAATGGGCACCATTGTAAGGAAATGTTTCCAGGCCCATCTTCATATTTTAGTTGGTTTTGTCTTCACGGAAAGGGATTGTACACAAGGTCCCAGGAAATGTAGTTTTAGTTTAGAAGCTATTGCCTATATCAGGTGAAGAAAATTAATCGATTTGGTGATCACATCTGACAGAGAGATAAAAGTCACTTAATACATTTGCAGTTTATTATCCTTTTGATATCATATCTCATTTTCAGCATGACTGGAAAACTCAATTGATTTAAAGGCAACTGTGCTTTAATTTACAGCAGAGGAAGCTCAGATCATCAGATATCAACATTTTCAGCAATCATTAGAATTGTGTAGCTGATGGTTGCCTTTCTAGACACTGGCAGACCCAGCATGTAAGCACACAGAGTGTGCAGATCTTTGACTGCTTAGCCATTAATTTCTTCCTAAACCATGGCTTGGCTGCCTGTACAGAGAGGGACAGACTTCAAGTGAAGCAGGAGATAAACTTCATATTTATGCTTCCATCTGCACATATCCACCCACAGCTCAGTAGAAGTAATATGGACCTGAACCCTATGGATTGTAAAAGTAATGTTAGTTTTAGTTTTTTCGTAAGATGCTGCATTTCAGTACTGTGCCCATAAACAACCATTTTTTACTTTTCAGTATGTAATATCCAATTTATTAGCAACTTGGGGATACCTATGGGCACTTGGATGTATTTTGGACTGCTCAGGGCCAAAATAATATCCAGAATGGATGGCATGACAACTACAAGGCAACTCAAGCTCCCACACTCCAAACAAGATCTGAACATACAGGACAAACCCTAAAAGAAATTATGACAAAACTTCTCCTGGGTGAATCAGAGATGACTTTGTTCAAGGCCTGGTTGGATGGGGCTTTGAGCAACCTGGTCTATTGGAAGGTTCCCTGCTCACAAAATGTCTTTGAAAACCAAGAGATAGAAATTCTAGAAGCAGTCAGATATCTCAAGAAGATAGTCTTAAAATTTAAGCTGTTCTATATCTCCAAAAATCTGATTCTTTAGAGTAAGCCCCAGACTTCATTTACAGAGTTATGTTTCTTATAACATTATTTACATAGCAGTACAAATATGGGCAAGGTTTTCCAAATGGCTGAAGATAAACTCCTTAGGGATAGGACAGTTTAAATATAAGCAACAACCAATATAAATTCACCCTTTCTATAGCAAATGACAGTTTTTAAATTCATGCCTCATTTGCAAAAAGGATGATGATGAAGCACTCTGGCTATTAAATTTTGTTAGCATTCTCCTTGGCTGATAAACACCCATCTCACACACTGGAGGAGTGTGAACTTGCATTAAAATTTCTGGAATATTCCGGCTCACCCAGCTCTGACACAGCATTTGACTCGCTAGGAATGTCATGCTTTGCATGAAAAAGGCACAGCTTTTGTGGGGCTTCAGATATTGCCTTGTTTTAACAACATCTGCAGAAACAAACCGTGATAACGATCGCGCCGTATTGTGCGTGAATAACTGCACTTTTCACGCTTTCACGGGAGTCTGGGAAAAGAAGAGGATGAGCATCAGCTGAATGAGACAGACATCCACCCATGAGTTCTGCAGGAATTAGGAGCATCAGCCACATGGTTTATGTGTCCACACAGGACCCAGGGATAACAGGGACAGCAAAGTCCAAAATTGTGATTAAAAAGATAACTTTTCCAGGGCCTGCCTAATCATGGCAGTACCTGAGTTCACCACTCACATGTTTGTGTAGCTCTGTGCACTCCCAGAACAGTCCTGCAGCCCCTACAGCCCATAACTGCAAAAAAGCTTTGTTGTCCTTGGTATTCACAGTGGCTGTGTCTGCTGCCTCCTCACATGAGACTTTTGTACAATAGCCTGGTTGTTAGGGAGGGCGGAGAGGGAGTCACTCCTAGGTCCTGCTCCCAGGATTTTGTATAGATCATATTTAGTAAGATCTTACTATAAATCATGGCAGTACCCAGGTGACTCCTCCTAAGAGAGGAGTTGTCAGCACGAGTCCAGCCAATCTTCCTCTCTGTGCCTCATCCTGATGTGCAAAAATATGCAAAAAGATGTGCAAAAATCATTCTTGCACATCTTTCTGCACAGTTCTGCTCTGGCAGCTTCATCTCAGCCTATGGATGGACAGGGAGAGCACTTTTGGGGCTGGGTGGATGTCAGTTCTCATACCTGAGGAGACCTTATTGAACTGCACTTAGCATTGCCTAGCCCCTGGTTGCACTGCTCCAAAAAAATAAAGGTCCTTTCACTTCTGGTAGAGTCTACCTGAGAAATGAGCCCTCTCAAGCCATGTTAACATAGCTGATATTGTGCCTCAAGGTATGAAGGGAGGAGGGGATTTCCAAGGGCAGAGGGGACTCAGCCTCCCAGTAGCATCTCAATTGGCTTCTAACATGCCTTGGAATAGCATCCTCTTTGGTATTGTTTATTTGACTCATGCCCCTTTCAAGAAGAAGGAAAACAATTCTGATTATTTAGAAAACCACAATTCTAGATGGATTTTGAGGTTTTGCTAAGCATCAAACTTTAACAGAAAAATCATATTACTTTACAATATCTCTCGAGACTGTATCAATTCCAGACTCCTTGCCACTGTACTATAGCTCTGGAAAACCATTCAGAAATGTTAAAATAATCTGACAGGAGTGAAGTGAGGATGGAAAAGAGCAGTGTTGGTCTGAGAGGGAGTGTGCAACATCTCCCATCTCCCTCTTGCTGTCATACATGACTCACAGATCAGTATTTGGCTGTGTGTTTTGTTAGTTTTTCCAGCACAGTGGTAGAGTGAGCATTAATTGGGCTAATTATTGTGAGCTATAATTTAACTCAGTAATCAAACTCATAAACCAGGCATTATCAAATTTATAAACTCAGCATGCTCAAGTGCACTTAGCGATAATGAACTTGCTGAGTCAGACTATTCCCTTCCCACTGTTGATAATGCCAGAAACAGATTTGGACTGTCTTGAATTTAGTATTTTCCACTGCTCTATTACATGGAGAAGAAAAACTGGCAATACTTGAGAACAGAACCCTCAATATGGTTATTTTTTTAACCTAAAGCAGAAACTTCATTTTCTGCTTGCATGTTTTAACTCTGCAAGACAGGGTTGTTTTAATTTTCACTCTAATTGCAATGAAATCTTTCATTACTTTGTGTACCTCAGTCCTTTCCTCATAATCATCTTTAGGTAAGACAAACAAGATTCTGATATCTACAAAACTTCATTTCTACAGATTCAGAAAATTTTGGCCTCTTTACACAGGTCAAATGTTGTGCCAACAGAAGCAGGGCTGACTTCCTAACATTGTTGTATTAACATACCTCAATTTTAGCCTGAGGGAGAGGGAAATGATGTTGTTTGGAATGAGATGGTAATTTACTTTCCATGCTTTCTCAGTCCTAAGGCATCTTTTCAGGATGAGACAGCCAGCTGTGTAAATTGAAATTGGTGAACAATTGTCCACTGGAGGCTCTAACATCTGAAAAGCAGAGTTATACGCTCTTCTCTGTCCATGTAGAATATGGTGTTTTCATTTTACAGGGATAAGGGATTTACTGTTAAATTAATGGACATTTCAAACTGCAGTGGCAGCACATGTTGCTGCCTGCATTACTGGGAAATAAGTTGCATCTGTTCAAGTTATCACTTGGAAAGAAAAGCTTCCGGTTTCCGTGTGATGGCATGAGAAAATAACACTTTCTGCCCGTGTGCCAGGGGAAATGAGGTCACAGGCTCTCGCCCCATGCCTTGCAAGTGGATATCTCATGTACAAGTTCGGACAGGCATTAAATTGGTTATGCTTCAACTTCTGATTTTTGTTTTCATTAACATCTGCACTCCTGCGTGGCCCGAAGCGGTTTTGTCCTTTTTATAGCCTGCCTTGGTAAAGCCGTGGAAAGCTGATCTCAAATTCCCATTAATGGCCTTGGATTTTCAGGTCATTCCTTACAGCAAAGACTCCATTCTGCTGCTTTTCTCATGGCATGACACCTACACCCCCGTGGAGATCCTCGCCTTCACAGCCTATCTTCACATCGGTGCTTTTAATTCTCCGTGGCTAAGTCATGACATCAGTCTCCAGAGTAACTCAGACCTAAGTGCTTCTTGACCAAAAGGATCAGAAAGCTACCACAGTGCAAAGCCACACAGCTCTGAGGATTAATGGGAATTTGCCCTACACACCACAAAAACCTGAAGTCTACATCCACTCCTCAAGGTTTATGTGTGATCATACACCCTGATCCCTGAGCTTATTCTCTATCTTCCTGAGCTGAGAACAGGAAAAGTAATATGTCTAATTTTTTTTTTTTTTTGCAGCAAGACAGTGTGTTTTGCAGAGAGTAATTATAGTGGTTCTATATATATAGATTAAAATAAAATGAACCAACTTTGATTCAAATGTCTTAGTCTGCATGGAAAGACAACCTGCCAGAAATCACAGTGGTGCTAACACCAGTGCAGCTGTATAATTACAAGTTGTTGGTGTGAGGATGGAAGGGTATTGCATGTAGGTGAAAAATTAGGGAAAATTATTGTGAGGTCAAATAACTCAGGCTGTTCAATCACTATTAGAAGTAGCACAGGTGTGATAATGAGTCAACTCCTCTTTCCCATCAGAGAAGTAGCATCACAGAACCATAAAATCATTTGGGTTGGAAAAGACCTGCAAGATCATAGACTCCAACCATTAACCCAAGAGTTCCAAACCCACCAATAAACCAGGTCCACAAGTGACACATCTCACGTTTTTTAAGTCCCTCCAGGGATGGTGACTCCAGCACTGCCTTGGACAGCCTGTGCCAGTGCCTGACCACTCTTCTAGTGAAGAAACCTTTCCCAACATGTAATCTAAACCTACCCTGGCGCAATTTGAGGCCAGTTCCTCTCATCTTGTCCTTGTTACTTGGGAGTTTGACCTCCACCTGGCTCCACCCTCCTGTCAGGCCGTTGTAGAGAGTGATCAGTCCTCCCAGGAGACTCCTTTTCTTCAGGCTAAGCTCCAACAGCTCCCCCAAATACTCCTCACCAAACTTGTGCTCCAGATCCAGCTTTGTCTGTTAATGGTTTCCACTTTTCTAAGCAAAGCTGCAGGCCAGGCTAGGAGGAACTTGCACTGAGAAGAGATAAATTTTGCCAAGATTTCCTATAAAAGAATTTCTTTTAAAGTACATTGACATCATTAAGCAATTCAGAACTTCTGCTTCAGCTCAGGCTGAGCAAGCATTACTCTAGAAGCATGTTCCCAACTCATTTTAACCTGGAAATAATAGTGTTGTTTTTCCCCTCATCTTCCTTATTTTGTCCTTCTGAGTTTGAGAAAAGACCATGTGGTAACACTGTTACCCTGTCAATCAGATGGCAGGCTGTCTTTTTCCATTTAGACATGGTAGGAGGTCATTCTGAGGAGTAAAAGACAGGTTCTGCCCCTGAAACCTGGCAAAGCATTGAAAAATAATACCCATACAATGGCAAATTCTTCTAAGTATCACTAAAAATGATAAATCCTAATTTTCTCAGGCCTAATCCTGCAATATATTTTGTACACATAACCTCCAAGGTCAAAGGAAGATAAAAGACCTGGAAAAATACCCTAAGTCCATTGCATACCTCATTGTTTATTACTTCTTCCACGAAGGAGTTTCAAGAAGCAAAAACATATAATTAACACTTAACTGATGCTCCTATAATAACTGCTTTTGATTTAGGAGATAAAATTAATTTAGCAGATAAGCTCTTTTATTTCTGCTCAGCCACTAGCATATTCAAATAGGATGTGACTTGTCCCTTTAAAAGGCACAGTAACAAAAACAAATGGGAAGGCAGTCACTTATTAATCTGTATTTTTGTATAGCTATCTAGAAACTCAGCTTTGCTGTCATTATTTAAAACTCATAAACAAGACGTGCTGTCAGTGATTCTTGAGACTGGAATTCATGGGAATTGTCTAAACAAAACATATTCACTCCTCTTATGTGTAACCAAACGCATAAATGTTGTTGTCTTTTTATTCTTTACAGATGGTTTGTATCTCCAGAGATTTATAGAAGAATTCATAAATTGGCATCACTGGTATGTCAGAAATGTGAAGCAGCCTCGGCTCCCATTGTTCCCTGACTGTGAACCTGCCGCTGGCTGAGAGAGTTTGCTTAAAATATCAAACTCAGAGCACAGCTCCAGTGTGATCACTAAGCTGACCCTCTGCTGCCTGGGGACTCCTCAGCACTAAATATACAGCTTGATAATTAAGAATTGTCGTTTCTTTTGGTCATCTATTTCTACATCCTCTCAGTCTGCCGGCCTGGCACGGCAGCCTGACAGGGGATACTGATTAAATAACTCAAAGGGAGTGATTGTAACCAAATGCTCTGATGAGTGAACCCTCCAAGAGCTTCACAATCATAAGTGAGCTGGTGCACTTGTCATCAGGAGCAGCTTATTCATCCAACAATGACCTGTCAAATTGACTTGTTAGCATGGCTGATAATACTCCTGCCTTTTCCCTGCTAGAGAAAAGCAGGAACATCCCAGATGCTTTTGAAAATCTCACGAAGAGCATCAGGGGAAAAAAAAAACCCTATTCTACTTTCACCAAAGATTTGTGGAAAGGCTGGGAATTGAATCCAGATTGCCTGACTCCTTATGCAGGGCCGTATGCACAAGGCCAGCCCCTCTTTTGAAGCTTGATGTTCTGGTCTTTCTCTATTTGACAGTCCTTTCCCTTGTTCTCATTTGTCTTTCAGATACTCTGAGTGGCTCATGTGAAGATTGCTAAAATCACAGTGCACAGGATTTTATCAGGTATGATTTTTTTAGAACCTGTTTTGCATATATGTCATCTCACACAAGAACTGTGTAAATGGAGGAGGAGGAGGAGATTTATATGAGACTGCCCGTAGGAAACTCACCTGTGGAAGAAGAACAGGTCACTGAGAATTTATCCAAGCAAAACCAAACAGTTACTTCTGGGAAATCCTCAAGACATGTGTTATACACCACTGTGGTTTCACTGTGCTTTCCCTGCAGAATTAATGATTATATCTTTCATACATTTCCTCCTCCTTGAACAAATCCAGCAGCAATGGGGAGAAAGGGATGTAAACTCAGTGGGTTTTTTGAGACACCATGTCAACAATTTACAAGAAAATTCCCTATGAGAAAAGAAAGTCCTGAAATGTTTTCCAAAAATGTTTAAAATTTGGATTTACCTGATTTTTTTTTAATGAATTTACCCCATAAACTTGTCTTTAAATGTGCTGTCTCCAAATCTCAGATGCTTAGGATTCCTTTTGTTCCCAAATGGACGAATTTGTCAAAATGATTCCTAGATATGTATTCACCTTAAACTCTGCAGGATTGTGGAATAGTTTGTTAAGACAACAAGAAATTAGGATCATAGCCTAAACCTGGAATCCATTGGACCTTGTACATGTGAAAGGGCACAGGGATCATAGCCCAGAGCAGGATAAATACCCAATTCATGCAAGGCCAAAGACCATCACCTGGCCTGGATGCAAGAAATCCCTGGATTTCTGTGGCCAAGTAGATGTGACATAATTTTCTAATACTCTAAAGGTGAAACAGCACTTGGCAAGTGAAGATACCAGGCCATCCAAGTGGGAAGAGAAGTCAAGGTAGATCCAGACTTCACTCTACTTGGACCTTACATATGTCCAAGATAAAGCAGAAACAGCACCCCCCCCTCTTTTTTTTTTCTCTTTGCTTGGCACTACTGGAGCTTAAAGATTTTGGTTTTTTGCTGATTCTTCTTAGAGACTCTAATATTTTAGTTATGGCAACACTTGCAACAGGCAAGAATCCACTGACTGAGCAACTGCAAGAACTGAGAGGAATATGAGCAGCTGTGAGGGAGTCCACAGGACCAAAAAAGAGGCAAATCCCAGTTTCATCTACGAGATTCCAGGGAGCAGGGACGTAGCTTGATTTACAGGGAGGCGCAAACTCTGCACAGGAGAATGCAGGAGGAAGAGCCTGGGGGGAACCTTTGATGAGGGAAAACAATCTAGACATAAATAAAGACTTCAATGGATTTGTCCCTTCATTATTTTGGAGCCTGATCCAAAGCCCTGTTAAGTCAATAGAAGGGCTCCAGCTGGGGTTTAGGTGAAGAACTGAGGGTGCAATTTGCACACAGCTCGTGTCACTCGGGAATATTTCTGATTTTAGGGAGAAGTGCTCCTGAAAACACTGAGCTGATACTGAGAAGCATCCAGCTATTACAGGATAAACTTTCACTGAGTTACTTGTTGCTGTCCAATAAAGTAAAATATAGGAAACCCTTTAGTGTTTCATCAAATTCTTGCTCATTTCAAAGAGGAGCAATATTTCTGTGTCTGGCTCACATATTAAAAACTTTCCCTGCATATTAAGTTTCTTTTTTTTTTTTTTTTTGTCATAAGCTTAGCTTCAGATCTTTCTATGACTTTTACTAGAGGCTATTTTTGAAGGATTCAAGTCTGTTTTGCCAGTATAACCTTCAATTTCTAATGAGTGTTATTTCAAAAGAGATTTTTCCACTGGTAGGTAACAGAAAATAAAGTTACCTTGAAATTTAATAAGCATTATTTACTCTGTATCTACTAATAAATCCCATCATACATCCTGCTTTCTAAAATGCTAGAGGTTATGATCTCTTCCTATTTGGCATACAGAAGTTAAAGAAACATTAAATTGTTTCTACTTGGGGGAATCAGAATTTTCTTTTTTACGTTTTGATTTTTTTATTTGCACAGCCAGGTAACATTGTTACTACCACCAATTTTAAAAAAGCTGTTTTTAAAAAATACTGTATTTATTTTTCCTTTTCACTCAAACATTCTCCTTCCAGTATTATGATGATAATATATATAATATTTTCATCCTAACATACAGATGTTTTATGCACTCTTCCCTTCCCATTTCTTCAAGGCCCAGTGCAAACCAAGTCATAATTTTTGCAAAGGCTTCCCTTGAACATTAGTAGATTTTAGATAAGGGATAAAACATGCCATAAATTCACATACATAAGCATTGTGTGTGCCTATATAAATCACTTGCAAACCATGCTAGATTTCTTGGTAAATGGTTTTTTTTTTAAACAATATATCTAGATGTACTGCAATAGCCCTTTCACACCAACGAGCTTTTTAAAATCAAAAGTAAATCTAAATTTGTATCTGTAGTTCCAGTGACCCAAATGCATTGCTATCATCCATAGTGGGGGGTTTGTTCTAACAGACCTTCTAGGTTGTATTTTTAACTTTCAAATATGTCATATTAATTGCTCTGCAATACCTGGGAGACAATTGAAATGAAATGAGCACGTGGAGTTCTGTGCTATGAAATATTCCTCCCCTTGATCTACAGGGATCCTTTTAGTGCTGCTTTGCTGGTAAAAAATATATAAGCAGCTTCATCAGTTTAAGGAATTTTCTTTCATTTTTAAATTGTGCAAATTGAAACTCCTTGGAGAGTTTCTGAAAACGTGTTTGAAGAAATAATTAACTGGCTGTTATAAACGATAATAACCAATATTATTTTCTGTTCATTAATGCAGCTTGAACAATTTTTATTTTCTTAAAAATAGAAAAAATCTGTTTCAGCCCGAAGTCCCTTGTTGCCTCTTACATCACTAGTGAGATATTAAATATATTAGGCACATTAAAATGTAAACATCACCGCACTGAACTTTTATCTTTTGATCATTTCGAATTTGACTATTAATACTTTAATTTTCCTTACTCTGTGTGTGTGTGTGTAAGCCTATGAGTGCATGCATGTGCCTCTGATCTGGCTTATACACTGTACTAAATTGTTCAGTAAATACTCTGCAGCAGGATAAGGTCTAACTGGAAGAAAATTGTTGTGAGTTACAGGAAATTAAAAAATTCCTGCAATACCAACCCACTACTCAAAGTCAATCTGTGGTATCCCACAATCCACTCGGCTCTGAAGTCAAGCCAGAATGATTTTTGAAGAGTAATTTCAAGCCTTATAAAGGGTCACATCATGTATTAAAGCCATATTTGCTTCTGTGTTTTGTAAATTTTGAACTCATTACTAAACCTTTGTCTCTTATGCTGTATGTCTGGCTCTGAACTCTCCTTCATCAATCTGATCCTTAAAACTCCAACAAAAAAAAAAAAACATGCAACACATTTTGCATGTGAAAAAGTGGTAAAACATAAATAGTTACAATCTTGAGATGCCAGCATTTAAGGAAGGCTTTAAGAAGCTTATCTCTTTTTTTTTTTTTTTTGTACTTTAGGTAGCAAAATCTCAAGCAAGAGGTTGCCCAAAACTGCTGTTTTCTGACCACCTCTGGGAAGTGCTGAGTGCCCTCAACTCCTGTTGACTTCACAAGAGATTAAAAGAGCTCAGCACCTCCCAGTACCAATCCCACTGAGATGTATCTATATCTATACACGTACATATATACACATATATAGTTAAGTATAAAATGAACTGCTAACAAATAGTGGATCTCCTACTCTTTTTCTTGGCCAAACTCTTTGTGAAGGGATCAGACCCAAAGTTAGAGGTAAAACCATATGCAATTTACGATAAGCAAAACGTGTCTATAAACAAAATACAATTGGAAATCTGGGAATCATTTATACAGAAAGTGCTGGCAAAGTGCAGGCATATGTGTACAAAACAGTGCAGCACCTCCACAGATTTCAGCAGTTCCATTTCTAAAGTTTCTGCACTAAGCCTTTATCATAACCTGGGGCTGGGAAACAACACACTGTTAAAGACAAGGGGGTTACCCCCACAACACATTGAGAACAGGGTGGGACTGCACATCTTAAAACCCAACAAAGCTGTGTGCACAACTTGGGATTTGATCCTTCTAAGCTCTCTTCTGGTTGATCTGGACATCTCCATCATTGATCTGCTCTCACTCATGGCTACCCACAGCATTTCATTATGTGCCTACAGCACATTTACACTGACTGCTCCAAATTCCTCCCGTTTTCTCTGAATTCTTTCTTTTTATCGTGATAATAGTCCTGGGGTGAATCAGCTAAAGGAATCTGGAACAATCTAAAGAGGGATTCAAGGGAAATATCCAGTGGAATGTTTGCACAATTAGAACAAGAAGATCCTTTGTCACAAGGATGGTCCAGCCAGGTCTGACGTGAGTGGGAAGCAAGAAGGATGAGTTTTGGCCTTGCTTTTCGCCCTGTAGCAAGGTCAGATCTGGCCTGGTAGTCAGCAGAGGAACACCCACTCCTGCTCTGAAGCCAGGTGGACTTTCCTGAGCTGTCAGGGTGTGCCAGGCCAGCTGCACAAGCACCAGCTGGGGCTGGATGAGGCTCCGAGCTCTGCTGATGCCCAAGCACTAGGCCAGACCTACACAGGTACTGCCCATGCCTGGGCTGTCCCTGCTCAGAGCTTCAGGCTCCAAGAGACCATGGAGACTTGGCTCAGAGACCACGCAGATTTTAGAAGTCTCCCTGCACTGAAGAGGTTTGAGTTTCAGTATTCAGTATGAAGACAAATATTTCATCTCTACAACCACTGTACAGCAGCAGCAGTCTCAGGTACTCATTTTGGTTTGAGAGCAATGTTAGTTAGACTACACAGGCTCCAACACCACCAAATTCCCTCAACAGCCAGTGGAAAGCAGCCTTGATTCTTATTTTAGCAGCCTGGATAGGAATCTCAAATACAACCTTAATTTCCCACCTGTAAAACTGGACAATAGTACTCATCAGGGCAAGTAGTGTTCTGTAGGTGTGGGGAGAAGAAGTACTTTGAGAAAGATTATGGGGATTATCTCATGCTGTCATGATGAGGCAAATTTTCATGACAGAAACCAAGAGAACTAAGGCTAAACCAGAACAGGACAAAATTAAAGGATTATGGAGGCTACAGAGAAATTCTACTGCAACTACTGAGATGCAAACTTTGCTCTGAGACAAACAAGACACAATTCTTGTGTTTGATAATACAAGGCAGGTGGGTAACGTGTGTGATCTCCAAGAGTCACTGACCATCTGAGGTGGGAAATGGTCCAATATTAACAAGTATTCTGCCTGAATAAAGAATCAAATACAAGGGACTAGAAGTGAAAGAATACCTGGCAAAAATACATAGATGAAATAAATTTTAAAGAACATTTGGATTCTGATATAAAATTCAGTAAAATATCTGGAGGAAAATCTATAGAAGAGGATAAGAAAAGCAAAAGCTTATTTTATTTTTGTTTCAAGTAAATCAGATTGTGTAGAAGATAGCATGTTGATGTTATAGCACACAAATTAAATATATTAATTACTAATCTATTAATTGCTATTAATTTCTTAGTCTAGACATAGGCTCAAAGGATGTTGCATAGTATCTGTCTCTCCCTGCACTTATCAGAACAATTCTGCTTCTACAGAATCCCCTAAGCCCAACAAGAAGTAGACTAAATGACATAAACCAGCTAATGCAGCTCCACCTCTGACACAATTATACACGTGGTTGTTATAAAATCATGTTGATAAATTTCTTTAGAATGGTAAAACTCACATTTGAGGGCTTGGTTTGACATAAGGTGCATGGGAACCACAAAAGAAAGGAAGAGGCATTTCTGGAAGCTCAGTGTTGGATTTAGGACTATTTTCAGCCAAAAAACCTCTCCCTGGAGGCCAACAGAGAGAGGTTCTGCAGATCCCCTCTGCAGGAGCATATTCCTGTGTCAGACAGGCATCACTCCCCTATGAGCCTCCTGAGCCCCCCTGTTTGTTTGGGGGCAGACCAGGTGACTGCACCCACACACAGGCTCCAGGCTCTTCAGGGTAAATTGAAAATCTCAGTTTTGACAAATGAAGCTGGTTCTTTCAGAAATCAAATGGCTGGGAAAAAATGTCTTTTAAAGATGTCTTGAAGAAACCATCTCAAAAATCAGACCTTCACCCTGCTCTGCACAGGAAAATGAGGTTCTCCATGTGCTCCACATATTACACATTTATTTCTCTACATATCCCCTTCTCCCTCACCTTTTCTGAAAAGCAGGGAAACCAAAGGTGAAAGAATATATTATACTCTTTTTGTACATTGAACACCTCTTCAGGAGACAGTAATTGCTAACTCATAGGCGCAGTTTGGGGATATTTTGTAGAGGCACTTAGTACTTACATATTGTGGAGATGGGTGATGAAGGAACCCCAAATTAAATACATAAGAAGAACTTAGCTCATTTAAATATTTGCACAACTGATTCTGATGTGATTTACTTCTATGAATATAGGGTTCAAAAAGAAAAGCAAAAATTAACATGGAAAAAAATGGCAGTTTGAAATGAGACAGTGGCAGCTCTATTGTAACTGTGGGTAGGATTGTTCCCAACATAAATCCAGGTTTCCCCTCCTACTGCTACAAATTACAATAAAATATCTTCAGCTTCAGATATGGTATATATGGCCCCTGGCCAGGAAATTGTTTGGGCAAATTTTAGGTCATATGTCAGACACTAAATATTTTTTTGAAGGTGAGTCACAGTTTGTCTATTTCTATTCTCACTATTTAGTCACACCATAAATAGCTGCTGTAACATGGGGCTGATCCAGAAAACATAAAAATATATTCCTGCACCTAAGATCTAGCCTGAGATGTGAAAAGCTTTTCATCACATTTTAAAATTCCTCTTATGACAAATTCAGAAATACAGGATTGGTTAATGTAAAAATCTTGGAGATTTACAGCCAATGGGAAATCTGCCATGCTGGTGAGGTATATGAAAATCAATTTTATCATAAATGCCAGTCTACATATCAGTGATATCAGCACAACACATGTCAGTCTCGGGGCTGAATGAGTGGGGACTGTCTTTGGAACAGGGTTTGAAAGAGTGTGAGCATCAGCAAAAAGGCATTTTGGTTTTCTTCTGGGCCACATATGTAGAAATGTTTGCCCTTCTCAGTCAGATATTTAGTGGCAGCCTATTGAATTATATTAACTGACAGCCTTCATGCACAGGGACAGAGGGACCTCCAGAAAATTCCAGAGGATATTTTGGATGGGGACAAGCATGAGGCCAGCACTGGATTCAGCTCCAGAAATCTCCTCCAGGGCTGACAGTCCTGAAGGACGTTTAAGATTTCCAGGTTTTCATTCTACATTAAATGTGTTTCCTCTTTCTTATGAAATTAAACTCTAGAGAGGAGTAGATTTATATAAATCCTATCTCTGCCACATTTTAAGAAACTATGTGTTGTAGCTTTCTTCTTTAAAGGAATTCCTGCTTTTAGTAGGCCTGTGGGTCAACGTGTAATTCAACGTACTTTAAGCATGACCAGGGAGAAGTATTCATGACCAAAGTTAAACTTTTCTTCACAATGGAACATATGATTATCATCATGTGGAATTTGGGCATCACTACAGTGACTAGCATATTTGTGGTCCTGCTCCTCCAGGAATTTGATTCCTACCAATATAAGGTCAGGTTCACTTCATGTTTATATTGAATCTTGCTATTGGTTTTGCCATAACAACGTTGCTTTTGATATCCATTAAATAATGCTTTTGATAATCCATTAAACAGTTCCTGGAAAGTATTCAATGCTAAAATACCTTTTTATTAAGCTAATGAAAATCACTAGCCTGATATAAAGAGGTGCAATTATGAAGTCCACCTTGGAATAGCTTAATGTGTCTCATTTCATCCTGGTAAAACCACAGTGCAGCCATAATTTAAAAAGGAGCCATCCTTTACAAGGGTTGTGATGGAATGTTTTAGGTTAGCTGTAAGTTTTGGTAATACCTTAAGGATGTCCAAAAAGCAAACTGATACTTAATACAAAAGTACCAAGCTTCCAAAGAATCATTAAAAGTTCATTCAAAAAAGGAGCCAGGAAATTTGAATATAACAAAAATACGACATTTCTATATTAAATGTGAAGACACATAACTGGTCAATCTCTGATTTTCAAAAGCCATTAGAAAAATTCTCTGCTTTTACCTTACTAGAGATAATATAGTTCTAGTCTAGACTGGAAGTCTGTACTGTGAGTCAAGTTTGACATCTCACAGAGTTTATTCTTTTTCATTTGTCTTTTTTAAATAGCTATTTGTAGTAACTTAATACTCAGCTTCACCGAAATCATGAACTACAGGTTTTGATGCCAAATCCTGCAGAGTAGTTCAGCTGAAGGTGGGTTTGAGCACAATTCTCATTTACTTCAGAGAGGCAGGAATTCAGTCTCAGGTTAAAGTACCACTAGAAAAGATGCTGGGAACCTATGCTGACATCCAAATTCCAAAATTCCTCATTCTTTCACATTTTGGGTGCATGGAACTGACATAACTCAATATTTGAAGCCAAACAGACTCACATGTTCAAGCAGCACATCACATTAGCCTCTGTATTAATCAAATGTGGTGGTCATCTTCTCCTGCTTCCTGATGGGTATTTCTGGTTCTTTCACCAGCCCTGCCAGCTCAGCCACAGTACCAAACATGTGGATGGAGCTCAATGAGTCTGCCTGTCCCTGCATACCAATAAAGCCAGAATAAATTGGGTTTTCTGAAGCTTTGCTTTATTGTTCAAGGTAAGGAGGCAGGAATAGAGACATCTAAACCATTTTTTTTCTTTTCTGCTGAAGTCTTCTTGTGAAAAAAAACATTTGAAAAAGGGAAATTTATTGAAACATCTTCCAAAATGACAGTTCAAAAGTGGTTTTTTTTTGTCTGAAACCACTTTTAATTACACAATTTCCTTCACTTTGATTGAAAAATAAGTGTTGAAATTCAGTATGAAAAACCTCATGTGCATCCAGAATAATCGTGTCCCATCTGGCCAAGAGAAATACTTTTATCCACCAAGAGATTGTTTTTACAATTTCTCAGAATTTCAGAAAAAAAATACTCAGAATATCCTTTTATTTACACAGTTTTTAAACAATGATTTGGCTTGTTTGCTTTGGAGTTACCAGCAAGCCAAGAAAACAATCTTGTTCTTGGTGATCTCCCTACTGTTAGGAGGCAGCACGAGACGGAAATTCTGTTGTGCAATGAGAGAGATGAGAAATCAGGGAGCAAGACTAAGAAATAAAAGGCAGAGGGTTGGGATCTAGAGAGAGGAAGGAGTGAGGATACAGGCAAGGAACAAGGAGAGAGAGATTATTTCTTTCATGAGGACTTCTGCCTCTTGCTAACCTGGAAGGGTCCATCCAAAGAATCTCCCTGTGTGGAGGATAATGAAAGGAGCCCAGAGCCAAAGAGTAAACAGTAGAGCAAAGCCCCCAGCCACAATTATAACTGACAGCACATAATTTTTAATCAGAGGTCTGGAGAATAGAAAGATGTTCAGTTTTTCAGCAAGGCAAAATTCCATGGAAAGCAGATATTGCTGGGGGCAGAAGGGGTAGAGAAATTAAAGAGACATCATTCAACTAGATCCAGCTTTCTGTCAAAAAAAGGCCTAACTGCAAAATCTTCAGTCAATCTTGTTTGGGGTGGATTCTTAAACTTGAGACCATGCACATTTGTTAAATCTTTTCATTACCTTCTCAGCTTTTATTGAGAAGCTCAGTTAAACCTGTATTTGTATAAATTACATGTGTGCTCTTAGAGGAAGCAGGAAGAGGTGGTTTTAACTTCAAGTTAGAGCTGGGGTTTAACATGAAAGGAGGTAGAATCTGTGAATGGGTTACATCAGTTATAAGGGGCAACAAGTATGTTGACAGATTATGTGCATGCCTATATTTGGATAAGATCACAGGCTAAAATTACTGTTGAATAAATCATCAATAAACATATAAATACTATTTTCCTCCTTACATGTTTTTTCAGCCTATAAGCATTTTTATTTGCACAGAAGTATCTTCCACCTGTACACTTAAAGAGAATGAAGCAGCCAGACAATGCCTCTTCAGCTCCTGAGTTTTAGATGTAATTTAACAGTGCAAAGAGCTAGCACAGGCTAATCTGATGGGGGCAGAAATCTCTATTTCACAGCTGGTGGCTGTAGAAGCCAAGCTACACTTCCCAGTTCGTCTCCTGACAGAACCAAGTGGTCTCCTTATGTGTGCATTCTCCAGGACCTTGTCAGCTGGATCATTGCCACTTTTTCTGAAAGCTGGGAAGCAGACAAGATGAGGACATTTTCAATTGCAACCCCCAGAGGGAAGTCTCCTTGTCCAGTAGCTTTATAACCCTAAACCCAGTGATTTGTGTATTCAGTTTTGGTCACCATAATGTAAGATATTAAATTAGAGAGTATCCAAAGGAGGGTTACAAGGATAGTGAAGGGCCTTGAAGGGAAGTCATATGAGGAGCAGCTGAGGGCACTTGGTCTGTTCAGCTGGAGAAGTGTCCCTTTCAGCTCAACACACTCTGTGAGTCTGTGATCCACCTATCTAGATCTCTGCACTGGTTTTGGCCCTCCTGACTGAGTGCTGGAAGAGGATGCCACGGGTGCTCATCAAGAGCTGTTGGCCATGACCAAGACACTCTGCAAAGCCACATCCTTCCATAGTAAGAGAATTAGGATTGGGCTTTGACTTCCAACATGAGTTCAGAGTCCATTTTTCAGGCAGGGTACAGAGTGTTAAAGATGTTGCTAACCTCCACAGCAATGACTTTGAGGGACAGGAGATGCCTCCTGAAAGCCAATATCTCTTCTCAGCAAAAACAGGAGAGGCAAGCTGCACAAATACGAGCGTGGATTTATGGCCTCACAGCTGTGGGGATCTGAGCTGCTATTTGTGTCTGTATTGCAAGTGGGGCAAGACACAGGAAGGGTTTTATTTGGAACTGGCTGACTCAGCCATCTCAGGTAGAAGTAGGTTGGTAGTTGGTCTGAGCTCTCCACAGTCCACCTCTTCAGATTCCTAATTCAGCACAGAAATGCCAATGTTTAAATTCGTGTCTCCAGGCCAACTCTTCCCCACGAGGATCTCACTTCAGTGGTGTAGACTCAAATGCTAAAATCCTTTGTGTAATCACCCAAATGCACTTGCCTTGCAGCGTGAGCAGAGGCCTCTTTGAGCACACAAAACCATTTCATAGCCTGGTGTCAGCGCCCTGTAGCTGCTGTATTGTTTCACAGACTTTTATCACGGCACTACAACAGGTGCATTTCAAAATTTTCTGTCAAGGAATTTCATCTACTACAAGGCATAACATCCTGGCACTAGGCAAAAACTCTTTCTGGGGAATATTTTATAGCCTGCACATGGAAAGGCATCAAGAGAGTAAACAGCAATTAGGGAAAAGGCTAAGAACACTGTTAACCCCTAAGGTTCCAAGTAATCATCACCAAAGTCTGTTTATTCAACTGTGGAATTTGTGTACAACCACAGGGGATATAAAATGGAATTGAAATATGAGAAAGGGCTTGACTATGACTCCAACATAACAAGGCAGAGCTACTTTGATTCATTCCAGCAAAGATATTGGTGCCCTGTGATTCACACTGTGTAGCAGCATTTTAGTGTGTGGCACTGCTGAATGTCTTTCCAGGATTTTCTTTGCCTTTTTAAATTAACTCGCACAACTCTGTGTGCTGAACCAGCTCACAGAACAATGCCATATCTTCAGAAAAAAAAGGGCTTTCTGAAGAGAAACGTGGAGCTTGTAACCTACCCCTGCAAAGATGGGCAACTGAGCCCACAGGGAATCCTCTAATCCTCCACCAGCAGTCAGAATGCTCTGGGAGAGTGCACCGATTGAGGCATTGAACAGTAAGGACAAAATATGAAAGTGTACAGTGACCATTCTCAGTGGCAGTGCCAGTTATGGGGAGGGCATCTCACATGTGAGGAGAGAAAATATCTCTTAAGAAAGACAAGTGAACAAAGACCATCAGTGACATCCTAGATCCTCTTTACCTTCGACTGATAAGACTTCAGAGCTGAGATGTGCACCAATCTCCCCCTGCCTGATAAACAGGGCAAGGAACAGTGGATGCTGTGCAGGAAAAGCGACACAAACCTCCCTCTCCAGGTCCTCACCTGGGAGGTATCCACACAGAGCCCAGCAGAACCCTACAGACAGCTAAAATGAGCACAGAACCTTCAGGGAAGGATAATGAAGAATGCAGTGAGCTTCTAACACCCATCTTACAACAGCACTGTTTGTTGCTCTACCTCACAAATGGTGTAGGCTCTGAGAGCAGGACTCCCATCACAGCAGACTGCAGCTCCTTCCCCCCAGGACAGCCCCAGCCCTGCCAAACAGTATCTTCTGCAGCCCCCATGTTATCCTTTCCTCAGCCATGCCCTGGAACAGGGGCAGGCCAGGGCAAGAGGTGAGTGCTGCCGGGCTGGTGGAGCCCTGAGCTGCACTGGAGGCTGCTGTGTGTTGTTCCCCATCTCCGCCCTGAGGGGTGATAGGAGAGGGGAGGCACTGTTGGTGTGGAGGCAGGGCCGTGCCAGCACCCCTGCACAGCTCTGAGATCAGGTATCTGCCAGCCCCCAGGCCTGGCAGAGGACAGGGACGCTCTGTAAACAAGCCAGGGCTGTAAACAAGCGCTAGCGCGGCATCGGAATCGCGACGCGCTCGACTCTTGTTGATTTGGGGTTTGTTGATTTAGTTTTTGCACCGTTGCACTACTCACTTGAAGCTTCTGAATTTTTTAATGGCTGCTGTTGATTCAAAAGTTTGTATAACTTCTGTACCTGACAAAGTCTGCGCTTTTCCTGTATCTATTTTTTCTATTTTATCCTATTAGAATAAAGTTCTTAATGAAAAGTTGAAAATAAAAACGTTTCCTAACCATAGAAACACATTTCTCAACACCAAAGATGTGTATGATATGTTGAAATTTGAAAGTAATACTTCCCAGGAAATCTTAGGGTTTGGACTTACCAATGTAATATTATAAAACATTAATTACTACAGGTTTGATCTGAATACAATTTTTATCCAAAATCATTAACCTGCATTTCTGTCTATACAGTATTTCCTTACAGAATGCTTTATGACATACTTCTTGAAAATGCACTGGGATACAAAGATATGATCCATTAATCATTTAAATATTCTTCTATTTGCAAGAAAAACTCTTATTTCTACTTTCCTTTTCTCTGCAGAATCAAGTACATGAACGCAAGCTTAACTCAATCTTACTGAAAGAAACACATTTCATAAATAAATATATATATAGATATGCTGAACAATCACCACATCTACTCATTGATTTCTGTAGGGATCTTTCATGTGATCCAGAGACAGACAGAGGCAAGATGAACCATCCCAGCAGCCTGGAATGGGCTCTGAAGTGTTAAACAGTGACATCACTGCCAACAGCTGAGGACTGCTCTTAGCAGAATCAGCTGCTCCAAAATTGGTGTGCTTAAAAGCCAGTTTACAGGCTGCCCTGTAGCTTTTGGGGAAGGTGGAAGGGGGGAGAAATAATAGGGTTTATAGTGCTTGAGTTGCCTTTGATCCTGTGGTTTAGGGTGTGTTTGCTAAAGAAATCAATTTCTTTTGATTTAAAACAAAAAGTAGGGTTAAACTCATGCCTGATGTAACTCATGGAGTTACACCAGTGATTAATATTTTAGGGGAGTGGCATAAGCTATTTTAAGTTCTGTGCTTTCTTTCAAGCACCTTTGAATGTATATATGAAATTCTAGAGTAGCATAAACTAACCAATATAAGGAGTTGTAAATACAGCCTGTGAAAACAGTGTCAGACTCTAGTAACACAAAAAAAGGTGTTCTAGTCAGGAATGGATCTCATTGGCTTCAGGATACCAACATGTCACCAACACTGAGAAGGTCTTTTTCATAAAGATAACAGGAAAAAAATTAGAAAAGGCACAGTAAAGGCACAGATGATGGGATGCCATGTTTATGACTCTGGAAAACATCCAGAACTTAAGTTGAGGAATATATTGAGCTTTTTTTCTGTGTGGATGGATCCCTGTGAAGTGTAACTTATACCTCTGCTGGTTTGTGTACAATGGGGTTTCCAAGGGGACTCTGGAAAGAGCATGAGATTATTTCCTGGACTCAAAGCAGATTTCCACTTTGAGAGGTGGCTAAATGAAACATGGGAGAAGCACTCCTAAACTGGTTGCTGTCCTGATATTAAGGAAATACCTTTTAAACTGTTCACCTTTCTCCCACTACTAACATTTTACTCCTCCAACACTCATCTTTTACTTAGCAAATCATGCCTTAGAGGCTATTGCTGTTTTCACAAAGCATTTTATTCCATTTCCATGAGGTTTTAATAGGAGAGGCTGCCACAGGCTGTGTGATGTGGTGCACCTGAAGGATGTCAAAAAACCAAATCACATCTCTTCTTATCTCCTGACTGTATCAAATTAGACAGCTGAAAATACTCCTCTTTCCATGAGTATTAAAGATAGGGTGTTTGGTGTTCTGATGGGGTAAGTTTTTAGAAATGCAATTTTGTAAAATACATATAATTAGAACCAGCAGTATTCTTTTGGAAGAGAAATAGGTCTGGGTAGAGTTCTTTAGAAAAATCCATCTGCATTCACCAGCAATTCCAAAGAATTTTTTCATTCTGTCAACTTTTTCAAGCAATAAATCATCGTTACTTTATATTACTTTACATAGAGATAACTTAAACTCTGGCTGATCGACAACTTCCTTATTCAGCCTTTGACATCAATTATCTATTATCTATTCTTCTGTCAATATCTGCTGTCTAAATCTCATGCAAAAGAATTACACCTTTAGAGAGGAAAAAGTGCCTTCACTACACTATCCAACATTTGAATGACTACATTTATTCAGTGTTCAATAGGACTGGGCAAATAATTTAATCAGCACAAAGCCACCCCAAATTTGTTGGAGTTAATGAGTTTTTTCAAGTCAAAACTTGAATATCTTTACTATTCCCTTGGGAAGCCTGGGCAGGAAGGTCTCTGATGTGGATCCCTCACCTCTCCCCGAGCTGCTTTGCAAAGGGGTGGAAATCACTGGGATATGATCCTGTGCCCTGCAAATGCCCAGCTGCTGTTACAGCCCCTGGAAGCACAGCCAGCTGAACAGGCAGGCTTGAGAATACTGTAATTAAGGCCTACAGTTTGTGTGGTGGAATGTTTGCAAAGAAACACATCCTGTGGAACACAAAGACTTTTCAGGAAAGAGAAGCACCAAAGTGTTCGAGCCCTCGTGGACACTGGATGGGTGGGGAAAAGAGGAAGATGAAGATTGAAGATGAAGAGCCCCCTGCCAAGGCTGCACAAGGCTCTCCCCAAGCACAGCCAGGGATGTCTGAGGACACCTCTGAGCCTTGCCAGGCTTAGGCCAACTCTCACAAATGCTCTCCTTGCACCAGAGGTTTGTTCTGCTCTTCTCTCTGGGTTGGCACAGACCATTGGAAGTGGCAAGAGAACAGCCAGGCTGAATTGCCATGCAAGGGGATGTGGTTCAACAAAATACATGAGGAAAACCTCTTCACTAATGGAAAAGCACAAGCAGAGATAAGGCACTTGTGGGATGGGCTGGTGGGACTCAATGGGAGGAATTCAGGTCTGTTGAGAATATAATATGCATTTAAGAGGAACAGCTAATTGCATATCTTCCTAACCTTCCAAACAGCTTTCCAGCCTCTGTACATTCATAATGTACAAAAGAGGACACACATTTAAGGTGGAGCTGAGGCTTATACTCAAATCTTCTAACACATTTTTTTCTGAAAGACTTTTCTTTAAAAAAATTCGTAACTTTTTTTTAAATTGAAAAATTGAAGTTATATCAATGTCTTTATTCCATATTTCTTAAAATGCCACAAACCTAGCTGAGATGTTTCAGGTGTTCAGCACCAGGTTTACCTTTTTCAGGTAAACAAAAATCTGCCAGCTAATTCTCAGTTAAAGCAGCACCACTCCTCATGGCTTTCTTTTCAAGCTGACACTAGCCCAGGTCAGAGTGTCCCAGCTTTGTCATTGTGTGTTTTAAAGCACACTTCCATCATAATTTTCTCTAGTATCAATGTTTCCACTTTATTTTCCAGCATTGTTATTCGAATGCAGTGCCATGCTTCCATAAATCTGGAAGGGCAGGACTCAGCAACTTGGATTCTGCACTAATATCTGATAAAATAATGAAGGAAAGCAGTGAAAAGCCCAGGCACACACCACAACAAGTGTTGAAGTAGGAAACATTAGGATCTTTTGGCAGTGATTTAAAGAAGGACCGCTGTGCTTTGCAGCAAGACAAGTCTATCCTTTAAAGTTATTTTGGCTCTCCCCAGGAATATCCAAATGCCTCTCCTGGAGGGTGGGAGCTCCATTCTGGATGATGCTGATGGAATCTTTGCACTTCTCAAGATGCTACTGAATATAGCATTAATGCTAACAAAGACCATTGGGGATTCATTCCCCATGGCATGGACACACCTCTGCTGCCAGCTCTCATTTCACAAGGACCACAGCAAGTTTTTACTCCCAAAAGCCATACAGTCAGACCATGCTGTAATCAACTTCTTAAATTGCTCTGTTCTCAGTGTATTTTGCATATTTCTATGAAGAAAAAGTACAAAGCTTTCTAGGAAAGAACTCTCTCTTCATCATTTATGAGCCATTGCCCTGGTCTTTACTGTGTCCTTCAGATGCTAATGAATAAAGATATTAAGAGATAGTGGCTAAAGCTCAAATATTATCAGAATTCTGGCAGGAAACTCCCTTCACAATACTTGCCAGAATTTTGGAATTGACTCCCCTCCAGCCTTTACAATGCCTTGACTTTGAGAAACCCCATTAATTGCTGTGCAAATATCCAGGTTCGTGTTCTGGTTCCTGAATCTCTTCATGGCAGGTTAGACCTAAATTTTATGTTGCTGTCCAACTTTCTGCAGTCTTCTGGAGACAATCATTCCACATCTTTGAAGCATTTTGAATATAGATTTTTTACCAAATTTAATACAGAATATTTACTAATGTGACTGTATCAAAACCTCTGTAGTACTTTGTTTGATAGTACTTTAGGTTTAGTAAGCACAACCTAAGCATTTCCAAGCCATGACATGTTCATTTGTTGTCTTTAGTCATCACAGCTCAAAGTGTTCAGAAGAGCCAATGCTGATTTCTACTCCTTGTCATTACTCACATTAAAGCTGAGATCCTGAGTGAAAATTAGCAGGAAGGTGAATTTCACTGAAAATGTTGCAACCACAGAATACAGCACAAACTCACTCTCCATTGTAATTTAAGAGGTTCCTGGTAACCATGAAGAGCAGAAGAGCCTATGGCTGAGACTCAGCTCTGTCCTGTTCTCACAACAGCAGCCAGATCCTCAAATGAGGAGCTGGGACTTAAAATTCTTTCAGAAAATTCAAAACTCTATCAATTCTAATAGTTGTTGCCAGCTCAGAAATAGCATTCTGTAATATTTTTTCAGCTTCCATTCATACAAGGGATGTTTGTGTTTCACAAAGACATAGATACCCTCTAAAAGTGAAAGAGTTCCTTTTCATGGTTTGATGGATGATGACTTTGCTTCTTTCACATTTTTCTTCTAAATATTCACCTGATCATAATATCCAAGTTGAGAAAAGGCAAAAATAATCTCAATCCCTGGGAATAAGATTAGTGGTTTGTTTACATGTGAGTTTCCTTCTAATGGATGACAGGGAGGAAAAACCTCGTTGTTCAAAGGCAGATAAATAAAACCCCATCTGCTAGAGACATGGGGAGAGTATATGTATCTGTGCTCTGAACAGAACTCTGCCATTAGCTAATAATAGCATTAACAGTTCAGAAGTAAAAAGGAAAAAAAGTCTCTAATACTTAGTCTTAGCAGCTGATAATGTAAAATAGGGTGGCATTTGGAAGCATAGGATGATGCCAGTCCCTGGGGAGAGAAAGGTGTTAACTTCTAATAGCTTTTCAGTAATAGCCAAGCATCTGCAGTCCACCATAAAAAAGGGTTTTTAAAAATTAATAGAGCTGAATGTGCTTCACACTGAGGAGAATGCCAGATTAATAAGCGCATTAAGGACCGCTTTGGATTGGAAATAATTATGGAAGATGACAAGGAGCAGAGGTGGCATTGGTGGTGCTTTCAGGAATGCATTTTAAAAAGCAGTTTAAAGAGCCTTCAGATGTTGGTATTATCCTGCGTGACCAAATTAAGAGCAAATGAGAAAAGTTTATCTGGCATTTTGGAGTATTGAAAGGGCTTAGTGTTATAAATTATACAGTATGAGGATAGGCAGTGGTGAGTAAATTCGTGTTAAACATTATTGGCAGTTTAAATAGCAACTGCTTTATACAGCACTAAATATTTTAATTTGGAAGTAAAAGTGTATTCACACCCCTTCCAAAAAAGCGTGTTTGACTTATTTATTTGCCAGCCCAATCATCAGACAGTTTTTCACTGATGAACTGGTGAACATTGTTCCCAATAGGCTGTTACAAATGTAGAATAACAGAGATGGGTTAGAGGTTTAGAATTGATTTAGAGCTCTGCTGATGAAAGAGTTGAAAGCCACAATGACATCTCAATCTTCAGCTGCAGGGTAGGCTGTGTGCATGTGGGGCTGGTGTTTATCAATATTTAATTGCCTTGTTTCAGCTCCTTTTTTACCACTTGCTCTTTCAGCCCTTACAGCAGAGATATCTTCACACCGTGGTTCTCGATGTTATTGATGAAACCAAATCAGTCTTGGTCTCCTGATGATGATGATGAAACAAACCCAGGCTTCCAGGTTTCAATTCTCTGGCACAACGAGGCCTCTCTGAACACACCAGAGCTGCTGCAGTCCTGTCTGGTGGGTGCTGAGTACAGGGGTGGCCTTCCCTGAATTTCACAGCTGCTCCCAGAGCAATTCCAACAACAAAAAAAAGTCTGATTCCCTCTCTGTGCCATGATCAGTTTCCCTAAATACAAACAGAATGATAAAAAGCTTTTACAAACACGAAAGTCTGTGCAGACCCCAAATTGGTTTTAAGACTTTTTCCTCTCAGTCTAAAATGGTGCTGCTTTTTTCTTTTACCTGACTAAGTGTTTGCAAGAAGTTACCAAAAAAAGAGAATGCCATTAATATCCAATTCTCTAATAATTACTTTAGGAAAAAGCAAAACTAATGCTGAAATATCTTCTAGGTGAGTGATACTTGTAAAGAGGCAAACCCCACAATTATTAACAGCATCTTCCATTAAACAGTTCTAAGTACTGTATATGCAACATGCTGGAGACTCATTATTTCAAATCCAACTTCTCAAAGATTTATTTTTCTTTTGAAACAATTTCTGACAGCTTTTGATCTTCTAAACTGAAAAAAATCAAAGAAATCTGTTTCTCTAGCATATTAATAGCAAAGGAATTTCTGGATGCTGCAAAGTAGGAACTGAATATAATAGCATCTCAGTTTTATTCATCTTCAAAGAAAACCAAATATATTTTTGAGACTAAAAAAATAGGATACCCTACAGATTTTGAAGGGATGGGATAAACCTCTTTTCACAAGAAAAGATGACAAGAAATTCATCTTGAAGGACGTTCACTATGCCTCTGTCCATTTAATACATTTACAAGCCAGCTGCCATGAGTTAATCTGGCTTTTACATCTGAAGCAAAATTATTTTATAATTTGGGGCCCATATGCCTAAGGGATTTTTTCTGTTCCCAAATTCTTTGGATATTGTAGATCAACCTGCCAACAGACATGGCAGTAGCATACAGTGTTGTCTAAAATTTATGCAAGGGGTTCATTAAAAATCCTTTTGTAAAAGTTACACATAGGAATCTTAAAATCTTTCATTTGTGGCTTCCTCAATGCAACTCTTTGTAGGTGTAAAAATGAAATAATAGCAGGTGATTAATTATCAGATGTGTCAGTTGTGTATGTTTATCTATATAAAACTACAATAGAACTAAACCTTTAGGAAGTAAATACTGATAAAAACACATTTTACAAAGGTTCCTAAATTTGGGTAATCTTGCAGAGTTTTTCTTGTAGAGCTGACTGGTGGATATATTATCTTTTCTTAATGCCATGCTGCTGTCTGAGCAGGGCCAGGACATTCATCACACACAGCCACGAGCTTAGCTCTGGCTGCCATGGGAAGTTGCAATCCTCTGGGAATTGTGTTGCTTACAGTGCCAGGCTTCTCAGGAGGAGGTCAAAGGGATATCACAAAGAAGAGCTGCTGGCCACTAAAAATCAGCTGGGTATGCAAATATCCAGAGATAAATTATACCAAAAAAAAAAAAAAAAGATAATTTAGACTGTAAACAGTGAAGGGACAATGCAAAGGAACCACCAACTCTGATAAGGCTGAAAAACTTGCTGTGAAAACTGCTGAATTACACAAGTAATGTAATTTTAGCACCTGCATGTCATTAGCACCCAAAAATAACAAAATAAGGAGCTATGCTCATGAAATTAATTGTACAACTTGCAGCCCCTCTGACAGCACAGAGGATTTTATGTGTATTCACCAACTGAATGGCATCTATTCTGTTGTTCAGCAGGGGAAATTCATGGATGGCATAAATATCACTTTTCCAAACACCTTGTTTTACATGTATAATTAAAAGATTTGATTTCATCTTAAATAACAGAAAGAAACAGATTTGATAAAAATGCTTAGCTGAAGTAAATTGTTGTAAGTTATTTATCTATGGTAAATTATGCCAGGTGAGATTCAAATGACTCCAGAGATGTCACTGCCCCAGCATGATTAATTCACAGTAGAGGCTCTCATAGTGAAATGTTGAAATTTAAAGGTTGTGTTTTAAGAAAAAGTAAAGAAAACCTGAAATTTTAAAAATCACATTTAAGGGGAAAAAAACTCCTACAAACAAATTTAGGCCAGAAATGGATTCCAAATTCACACCAAACACTACTAGTCAGCCTTTCTGATGTCTTGTTTTTCCCCAGGATGTATTTTTCTAAATATCTGTTAAAAAAATAATATAATATCTCATGGCAGACACCTATACCACTCTTTAGCAATTAAATCAGCCACTCTATAATTCTAATATTTGTTTGTTGGGTTTCACTACAGAAAGAAATACAAGCTGTAAACCACAAAACACGTAAACATGGGATCATATAAAATCATTGCTACCAAAGATCTGAGGCACTGAAACTTATACTGGAAATTTAAGGAAAAGTGCAGAAATTCATGTGAGAATACATATTAATTACACTTTTTGTAGAAAACCTCGGAACTTCCATGAATCACACAGCATGATTAAAATAAGGAGGAACTAGAGTGTCAAGCCTTGACCTAGATGCAGATATTTTGAAATATTCTAAGGTTATTCTTTCACAGTCTTTGTCATGCAGCTGCAAAAGACAGATTTAAATTTTCCTCTGAGTTTAGAGTTGGGATTTCTGTTTGGAGCTCCTTCTGAATTCACCACAAATTATCTCTCTATGTAGGATGAGTAACAGGCATTGCTAAATAAATTAGTTTCTTGGAAGTTCACACAGTCCTAAAGATATAAAATGCTTTCCAAAAATTTGACTTAAAAAGAAGAAACAGGAACAGAAAAGTAAAATCTGTTCTACCAAGAGACTCCAACAAGATTTTTGGCAGATTGCTGAGAAACAAACTATTCACTCACAGGTCTTCATTTTCTAATTCATCTGGGAGAACTATTCTCTGCACTGACACAATTTATTAACTGGAATTCTGTGATTAGAAAAATGTTACAGTGAAGACCCCCTACAAATGAACAAGGCTTTAAAAATGCAATAACTGTTTATGAAGTCTAGAAAGTCCCATTATGATGTCTGCCCTTCATAAAAAGCCAGGAAAGCTGGAGATTTATGGTCTATTATAACTCACCTCAGAACAGGGAAAACTGGGAAATAACTTGCTTTGAAATGGAATAAATCAGCAGCTGTATCCATGAAATCCAATGGTGATCCAGCAAAATATTACAAAATAGAGAAACACAGTCCACAAAATTTCATGCAATTATTTGTAAATGCTAACACAGAGAACCTGGTTTTCTAGACTACCTTGAACCTATTATGTTTGTAAATTCTTTGGAGCAGAACTGGCAGCTCCTTTGTCTTTGAACAAGGTCTAACATAATTTTTTATTTGGTTTACAGTCATGACCACAGTGTTAACAAGGATAAAAAAAATTTAAAACTTATATNTATTAAACTGTTCTTATCTCAGCCCATGAATTTTCTCATTGTCCTGGTCAATGGAGGTGAAAGCTCTGGAGTTCCTTGCCCACAGCAAGCCCAGAAGCAGATTTGGCACTGTGAGTGCAGCATGGGCAACAGCCACGCAGGATGCACACAGATATTCCTGTGCTTTCCACCAGGAAAACCTTCAGCTGGGTCTCCACAAGCTCCCTGCTGGCAGAGGAGTGGTCAGGAGGTGTCAGAGAGGAAAAAGGAGCTTGGTCTGGGGCTGGAAGCATGAGAGGGACTGGTGGGTCAGGAGCTGCAGAGATGCCCTCCACCTTCTCTCCCTTCTTCAGAACCAGCTCCTTTGTCCCTGCTGAAAAGGATTTAACTCCCTGCCAAGGGGGCTGAGAAAGGTGACCAAGAAATAAACTTTCCATAGAGAAAGCTCAGGGTGAGGTGCTACAAAAGACTCCATCTCTAATGAAACCCTACAGCACTGGCAAGCTCCTGAGCTGCTCTCAAGGCTTTGCCTGAAACTTTTCAGATATTTCCAAAAGCTGCATCACATTCTCAGCTGTGTGGGAAGGCAAACAAAGCAAGGCCAGATGCATTAGCAGCTTCCCACTTCTGTGCTGTCCTCTCACTTCCAGGCTCAGGTGCATATGGAACAGCTAGGTGTTTATAGCATTTAAATTCTATTAATTCTGTTCACTGGTGCTCTTCTCAGGCTGGCATTGATGGGGAATGGGGAAGAACAGGACATTCCCTCAGCACTGATGCTGTATTGGCCACTGCATAACGTTTGACAGTAATATTATCAGTTTTCCACCAGTTATGTTTCCTTTCCCAGACCAGGCATGGCACAGGGTCTGTAACTTTAGACAGAAAATGTGAAGCCTGAGCTCAAACACAGTTGCAAAGTGAAAAAACCACATTAGTATCATTCAGAAATAACAAATTGCCACCCATACTAAATGTAGATAGGCAGGTGATGTCTGTGTAACTTGCCCTCCCAGGAGGAAGGTAAACCTGTAACAGACCTGGAAAAGAGACTGTGTAGATGCAATGTGTGTTCAGGTAAAATTAATTCAGAGATTAGGTCATCTCTCCTGTTACAAAATCTTCCTATAATCTGATGATCATCTCTACTGGCTTGACTCATTTCAAAGAGTAAAGAGCATTAAGGCATTGAGCTGACAATGGAAAAGGAAAGCATCTATTTGGCCAGTTAAGTGAATGCTGTGATCTTCAAAGTGTCTTTTCATTTGAGTCACCACATTGCTGAAGCCAGAAAGTTTTGCTTTGTCACAGAAGATTTGTTTGTACCCGCGAGGAAAAACAGACTGTCAGCAACATTCAGTGGAAGTCAGACAAGAAATGGGATATAATACCTCCTGCAGACACCACCACACTCACTGGATTCAGAAAACAAATCAAAATGTTCAAAATAAGCCTCCACTTTGCAGTGAGACAAAGTCTACTGTCCCTGCTGCTGTCACCAACATGCCTGTAGAAGGGATGAGCATTTGAAAGTGGGGTGCTGGGAGATGTTCTGTTTCATCACTGCTCACCACACTGGAAGTGGCCAGCTTGAAGCTGCTCAAAGCACTGGAAGGTGCAAGGAAAGTGTGTGAAGGGTGGACAGCAGCTGAAGGTTTACATGGATGGTGCACATTGAGTAACAGGAGGTTTGCTCACTTCACAGGACACTTCTTCGAAGCAGCTCCAAGGACCACTGCAAATATCACAGCAGTCACCTGGAAGCTCTAGCAGCCAACATGAAGAGCACCCTGGATGGTTTTATCAGACCTTTACCAGGAGAGTCATGTCTATTTTCAGATCTGTGTAATGAAATGATTGGCAAACTTGTGAGCAACGGTTGTCAAAGAGCAAAGTACTTACTTAGTGCTTAGAACTCCAAAAATTCTTCCATGAGGATCCATGTGAGCATCGTCTTGAAATCTAAGCATGGCTTTGCTGGATTGTTTTCTCTCTGGTTGTTTTTGTTCCTGAATAATTTCAAGTTACACTTGCAAGCAAAGGGACTAATGGCTTTGAATACACACGCTAGAAGTGAGATATCCAGAAAAATTCAGTTTTTAATTTAAATAAGGATTGCCCTTCATAATTTTTTGGCTCACAGTGACATAGGAAGTGCAGCAGAGGAGCTTCACTTAGTGTTCAAATGCCATTTTCTCTAATACTTCCTTGAAGTGATCACAGGGGGTGATTAGATAAGAAATGGAAGTGCTGCTCTGGTTGCAACCTGGCTGCTGCAGAGAAACAACAAACTGCTTGAATTATCCATCAAAGGTGACCTGGTGTTTGGATTCAACAAGACCCTCTTACTTGATTACAGTAGAAAAACGAAGAAAGAGAACCATGACTTGCAGAGTATATTATATTCTTGATGCCATTCACAGCTGTGGACTTGTGTGAAGCTGGTGTTCAGTACAGTGTTAGTGAATATACACTGTCATTATAAATTAGATGTAAAAAGAGAATTTGTTTAAAACTGTCATCTGTCCTATCCGACCTTCACTTTCTCTCTGTCAAAAAGCAACCTCAATCATCTCATATTACAAGTACATAGAGGTGTACCATTTTCTGCATTGTTTTAACAACCAGTTTAACCATTTTTAATTAAAATAGTTCATTACAGGTGCATTACAGATCAATTTATGTAAACAACAATTCTCCAGATTCCATATGTCTAAGGAATGACAAAATACCCAAGGTTCAAAAAGCTTGTGTCAGATGAAGAACTTACCCTGTAATGGGTCTACTTGTTTTGAAGGCTTTATTAAAAGAAGGAATTGTGGTCAACATCAAAGCTCAAAAATCTTTCAAAGTGTTTTGGGTGTTTTTTTAGCTTTTGGTGATTTCATTGGCCTTAGTATATCAATCTGAGAAAGGCATTTCCTTAGTCTTATATCTACATTTCTTTACATTTTATTCATGTTTGAAAAGCAAACCAACATTTTCTTGAGTAAAGCACTTGGGAAGGAGATGTAAGAAGAGGCAAGAGAAACTGGGAGCTGAAACAAAAGTCCTGTACTTAGAAAACTTTCCAATCTGGATCAGAATCTCCTCCCTTCCATTCCTTGCCCATTCCTTCCATTTTTGTTTTTTGCAGACCCCTAACCAAGGAAAATATGTAGAAATTCTTACCATAGCTTCAATTAAAAACTTTACTCTCTAGCTATTTAAGATGTTGTTTAATTCATATTAACTGTAATTTTAGAGGTAAAAAAAGCATTTTTTTTCTTTGTGTTTGGCAGCTTAATAAACCAGGTAATGATGGAAATATTCTGCCTCCTGTTTTAAATAAATTGTTAAGGAACAATGTTATCCTGGAACCTGAACACTCACGTTAAAGGGAGAACAAATTTCATTACGTGATCCCTCTATTTATTTTAATCTGTTCATTCCTGGGAAAAAATGAATGAGAATTTAAACACACGCAGCAGTTTTACAAGAAGCAACTTTTTTTCTAATTATGTATTCTTTACTTATTAATCAGTGCTACAATTTCCTGTGACATTTAACACAGACACAAGTTATTTTCATTCCAAAAGTTAGCAGTTCACTGTATCCTATACACATGGCACAAGCATTGCAAATGTAAATAAATGTAGGCGTCTGGGTTTTAACCACTGCTCTCAGAGAAACGTCTTTTTTAATGTGGTATAACTTGCAATCACACTGAATGTCATCACAGCTTTTAAGAGTGGGCAAGACTTCATGCAATCTTAATTTTTCACTGAAAAAAAAAAAATCCTGGCATCTGTGCAAAAATAATGAAGTCCATAGAAGAGGAAAGAGAGGAATGTAGCTAATAATCCTATTTATGTTCTTACGCACTACATTTAATTTACTAGAAATAGCATGACTAAATTCTAATAAATAAATATACTAATTGGTCATTGGAAATGCAAATTTCAACAACAATCTTTAATGCAGTATAATAAAACCCATTACAAGCACCAGCTTTGTAGATGCTTTGATTGTAAATAAGAGATTAGTTTTAAATTCAGATGTGCTGAACAGGTTGGCATAATTTCAGGTATCAGTGGATTTAGGCTGCCTGCCAATCTGTGGGAAGAGCAGATATATTAATACCTGCACTGTTTCTACTCTCATATGTTCAGTCTGAGTGTTTGCTATTTGCTACATTAAATTATACTGAGTGGCAGACATGAATATGGTTTTCGTCTTCCAGTTTCTTGCAGATCACTTTTCTTAGGTTTAGTGGATTCCAAGGGGCCATTTTGCCTCAGAGCTTGTCTCAGTTTTTCATCCTGTACAAACAACCTGTCTTGATGGCCATGGGAGAGCCACCTTCCCTCTGGAAATGAAAAGCTAATTTAAGTCCTAATTCCCCCAGTGCTGGGATATTGCAAACACCATCCTTCACTTTCCCTTCCTGTGGTGCTGCCCATCCCAATTCCCGTGCAATCCATGAGCAAATGTCTCCCTTTGGCAAATCTGCAGATGGTCTCAGCTATGCCACCTCTGTGCCAGTTTATCTGGCCAAGGACCTGCTCCCTGCCTGGCTGGACTGAAGTTACCCCTGGGAAAGGATGTGAGTGACACTGCTCGAGCAGACAAAGGTCTTGGGCTGCTCCACACAAGGCAGGAGGAGCTTTGGCCACATTTCTCCCAGAGGCAGAAAACCAAGCACTTAATTTTGGATAGGGCCACACCAGTGGGATTTGCATTGTTCCTCACTAAGCTCTACCTTTAGGAAGGACTTTTATCATTCTGGGCTGTGTTTTCATGGCTCCAAACTTTCACTCAAGTGCCCATTAGAGAGGAATATCTCACAGGGCTATTAACAAAAACTCTTGATTTACCTGAACTCTGCTGCCCTACTGAGAGTTTATCAGGAGCTTCTGGAGCCCTTTCAGCTTTCCCAGCCTCACCACCTGTGCCCCTAAAATGAAGAATTCAGCTGATACTTGGGTAAATGTAATTGATTAATTTTGCAAAGCACACATTTCAGATTTTTTAAAGCACTTAAGCTCTAAGTCACAACTGTGTCCATTTTAGTTGTTTATACCTCAACACTAAAAAAAAACTTTAAAAAAACTAAATAAATTGCAGCTGAGTCTAAACCACTGAGTGGAGCTAATCAGTGTGACCACTCAGTGCTACTACAGGTTTCCTTTCCAATCCCCTCACCTTAATTACTGTCTCACATATCCACTTGTTGCATCCTGCCTTAAATTACTTGTAAATTCTTTGGCACTGGGAATGTTTCCAGTTAGGCTTTAGCATACCCCTAAGCACAGCAGTCTGAGTAGGACCTGAGGGACTTTTGTAATAAGAATAATTAGTACTGAAATTGGGATGCTTTGGCTTGAAGGGGAAAAGCCACAACAAGGAAATTGATTGAGGTGTCTAAAATAAAGTCTGTTTTGGAAAAAAAAAAGGAAAAAAAAATCCTTGAGTGGCATCTCTGAGTGATGATATAACAGTGACAGATCTTTTTGATGTACCAAGTAAGCACAGTACCTGAGGAAGACAGTTTTGACATGTCCTGCAAATACTTTGGGGCAAGACAACTCTTCTTTTCTTCAAAAGCAGACAGCTGCCTCCTTTACCTTGAATTTTCCTCAGATTCCTTGGTGGCATACAACTTTTGGTAGGACTTTTCATGGCCATGTCCCAGAAAAGGTCTGGACAGTCTGAGAAATTCCCATCTGTGTGCCCAGTATTTTTCCTCTCTAGCTTGGAAGGACAGTAGACCTTCCACAGCACTCCAGGCTGTGGAAGAAATATCATCTTAGCAACTTTTTGGGACTGTTGAGGTTGGTTTTCTATAGGAATGAATAGTAAGTTTTAACTGGCTCATGTCAAACTTTGGTACCCATGAGATACAAAGGACAGGCTCCAATTTTACAGACCTTGGACACTTTTTTAATGCTTTTCTCAAAACCCACTGCAGACTGAACCAAACTCCTATATTTTTTATAAACTGAATATTCTGTGAAGTGGTTGTCTAGTCTGGTTGATCATCTAGATCTCCCTGCAGGACATTTTCCATTCTGCAGCTTTGTCTTTAGCAACCCAAAGATCTTTGTACAAATTTATCAATTATTTATTGGAAGGGTCCTTAACTGAAGTACAGCAGACCTAGACACCCAAATTCCTTGCTCATGGAGTTAAACCAAGCTCTGCATACTTCAGTGAGGTCCTGCCTCCTTACACTACTGCTGTGTGTGACTGTCAGCCCTGAGCTCTTATTAATAAATTGTCTTAATGATTGTTTTTAGCTAAGACAATAATTCAAAAATTTCCTGAATACATCCCCACACAAAATTGCCACGAGGTTCTACATTTGGATCTTTTATTTCTCATATCCTGTTGAATGCCCTACATAAATTATTCACTTGTACCTTTGCTTGTCCCTTTCTCTCAGTAATGTCTTGCTGATGCCAAAGAATGAGATGTGATTCAGCCCCCTGGTGCTTGAAGAGGATGAAGAGGACCCACTGGGGCTGGCTTTAGTCTACTCCCTGTCATTGCAACCTGCTGGCTTTGTGCAAATAAACATAGCTTTGGGGCTAAACCAGCTAGACTCGGTTTTTCCAAGGTAGTACCATATTAATGATCATAAAACACACTTCCTGACTCTGTCCCAAGAGAGCTTTTCAGAGCTGTTTTATGAGAAACTAGGGAGATCTGTTAATGAGTGAAGTAATTATTACCTGTGGGCACAGATTTAGAACGACTTCATGCTTCAGACTCCAGAAGCGTAAATGTCTTTGTTACAACTATGTTGTGTGCAGTAAACAAAAGGGATGCTCACAGAATTACAGATATGGATGTTAGGATGCATAATGCTTTTTTTTTAATTTTACATTCAGAAAAAAAATCACTGAGATAAACAGAAGATTTGGTATCATAAGCCCTTGCAACCAGGAAAAAAAAATAAAAAAGTGGAGTAATTTTCCATTTAATGAGCATGATGAAATCTACAACATGCTGTTTATTTACAAGCATACACAAAATTAAACTACATTTCCTGTTTAATTTACAGTATTAAACAAAGGCATAATATCAGATCCTGATACCACTGTGCTAATTCAGAATGTGCTCACTTTTGTTTTGTTTCCAATATTTAATTCTTAATGTAATGTTGGGTGCTAATCTGGTATATTTATAGAGTTGCACACGTATTCCTGAGATGATATTATATAATTATAGTACAGTCTATTTCAATGTAGTTTTTTTACACAGTGCCAGCACCATACAAGACTCAAAAACACCAGTGGCCATAGGGGCACCTTGTGCAATATCTTTTGAGGTTTTTTGGGATTCTTTAAGGAGTTTGATAGTTCTCCACCACTGGATAAACGAGATGACAGGAAGGAGTATCAGGGTTGTGAGCAGCATGGCTTGTACTATTCCTATTTTCAACTTTCCACAGTCTTTTGAGGACAAATGTAACTCCAAGGAAGTCTTGAAGCTGCTGCTATCCCAGGGCCCAGGTGATGCCTAAACATACTGAGAAGCCACGAAGCACAGAGGTACCACACACTCACACACTCAGAGGTAGGAGAGCCAGAATCTGGTACCCAAAATCCCACAAAGAGAGGAAAAACACAAATTGACAATGATTCTTGCTTTTCTTTTTACCTCCTCTCTGCCTTTAAGGAGATTTACTGAAATGATGTGGCTATAATGAAATGATGTAGCATTTCTGAGGCACTGGAATAGGTTGCCCAGAGAAGTTGTGGATGCTTCATCCCTGTTCAAGGTCAGGCTGGCTGGAGCTCTGAGCAATCTGTTCCAGTGTCAGGTGTCCCTGTCCACTGCAGAGGGTTGGAATGAGATGATCTTTAAGGTCCCTTCCAACTCAAACCATCCCATGATTCTGTTTCTGAGAAGCACAGGCACGCAAAACTTTCTTTCCAGATTTCTCCCACAAAAGACAAGATTCAGAGAGTGAATTCTTTCAAATCTATGACAAATGTTATGTTTTCTCCCCGGCCTCTGCTTCTCCAAATCCCCCAGCAACCATCAGATGATGAAGGAAGAGGAAGGAAGCACCTTCATGTAGCCCACTATGACCTTGCTCAGGAGGAGCTTTCAGGGGTCTCTGCAGTCTCCTTAGAGGAGAATCTCAGGTATCAGCTTCTGTGGCAAGTGGGTTTTTTGGTTTGGGTTGGGTTGGGTTTTGTTTGGGTTTTTTTTTCAAGTAATTTTCTCTATTCCCACTTGGTTTAACTTCAACATCTGGCGGGTCTGTAATGGTGCCTCCTCAAAAGCCAGGTTTATCTTCTGGTAGTTTGAATAATTATCATTTAAAAGCCATTATGATGGGTGTCCTCACCTTTAACACACATGGCCATTACATTCCTACTGGGGTATCCAGTTGGCAGAACAAAAGGAGATGAGTGAGGAAGGAAAAACTCCTATTCCAGACTAAATGTTTTTAAAAGTTAGTGATGATTATCTGAAAAGACTTTAAAAATAACTGTATCATGGCTTAAGGTTCATTATAAATACATTTGAAGGTCTGCATTGCTCTGGGTACCTGCTTGCAAGCACTCAGTGGTTACAGTTGTCAAGACAGGTAGGGAGCTCATTTAAAGTGTAGCTTAATGCAATCAAAAAGGAGAAATTGTCTCTATTTTCAAAGGGAAGATGACTAAAATAACACCTGGAAAACTGATATAAGGGATATCAGAATCTCACCCAATGCAGCAAGAAAGACAATTACCAGATCAACATCATACAGGAAACACGTGGACTAAATCTTGATTTTTGATAAAGCTCAATTCCACTATAAGATTCGACCCCAAGAGTTGCATTTTGCTGCTTTGTGGATTTCTGACAAGTTAATTTAAGGGAAGTTTGGGGCTGGTTTATGGCCAGGTATATGATAAACATAAAAGATTTTTTTCAGTGTTCTTTAATTCAAAATACCAGCTCAACAAATGCATCCTTGGTGTAAAGCCACTGAAATCAGATATTGTCCACTAAATCAGTTTTATTTTACATTTCTACAGTTGTGCAATTGATATTCAGCTGACCTAAGCTGGATCTCATCTTACTAGCTATGTCACTTTCTGGAAGACCTTCCCTCCTTAAACCATATTTCTTATTTTTGCTGTGGAGTTTGCATTTTATATGGGGGGAAAAAATCGAACATGCACAGATCATCCCAGAAGCAGCTGGGTCCCATGTATCTGTTTACTGAAAATGTGAAATTATACAAGGCTTGGTAAAACTGCTTGTGTGGTTGTGTTTTGGAGCCTTCAGAAATGCAGAACTCAGTGAGTACTTGGACAAAGCTTCAAGCCTTTTAAATGAGAACCTATGCCATGAGAAAACTTTTAAAGTATTTTCATTCCTGAAGTCATATTTTATCACTTATGTGCTTTTGTAAACTCTAAGTGTGCCCTATTACACATTTAGCTGCAGCTTGAGTACCTAAATGGGATAAAAAATATAACTTTGCTTCTTCCATCTTTTTATTTTATATTTATTGTTTGGGATTTCTATCACAAGCACTTATCTCAAATAGGAACTAAACTTCTTTTTCTTCTTTTTTCCCCACTGAAAGGTATGAATTCCTGAATGGCAATTTAGCATGTACACTTCAGGGAAACACTGCACGGCTTTTCATGTGATTTACATTAAAAATGAGAGTGGCTCAAATCCTACTGCATAAGGGCAGCAGAGAGTAAATGATGGTCTCCAGAAGCTGAATGGAGAAATGGAGAATTGCATTATTATTTGATTTTTTTACTCTCTCCTTTTCATATGTTAAGAATTGTAAGGCAGCTTTCCAATAACAGGGAAAAGTTGAGGATCTGTATCAGTATGGGAAGGTGGACTCATAGGGACTGAGCTCTTCAGGGACCCTCTCTGTCCACATGGGATAAAATCCAAGATTTTAGTGGGACAAGGGTTAAATTTTAGAGCTTATCCATGTGGGCCAGGTTGTCCTTTGGCCTGGATGCAATCAGGAGTATGGGGCTACAAGATATAATTCTTGCCTGTTGGACTCAACAGCAGCACCACCAGCTGAAATCTGCAATATTGTCATGCAGAAATCCAGATTAAGCAGTGATATTGGTCCCTGCTTGCCTTAAAATCTATGAATACTTGCCCAATAAATGAAGATCATCTACCACGTAATTCTCAGCGAGATTGGAGCCACGGCAAGGGTGGGACAAGAATAGCATCAAATAAAGGCAAATATTCCTGAAATCTGCATGCTATTATTTCTACCCAGAAAAAGGGTCTGCAGGTCCAGGATGGTGGTAGTGGGAAAGAACATCTGGAGGCTGGAAGGTAACCAGAAATAAGGAACATATGGGAAAAGGGCTGTGGAGAGGCGAGGATGGGGTGGTTTCCAATACCCTGTGTCATAATGCCTAACCCCAGATTTAGTAGGGGCCACTGAGTAAGTTTGTGTGGTTGCCAGTGCTTTGTGCAGCATTATTGTTGCTTTGTTTTGTTTCTAAGGAGAATCACTATCTGTTATTATATTAAATACAGGGTTTGTGTGTGTGTGGAGATGTGTGTGTTTCTCTTCTGCTCTAAGACATCGTTTTCAGCTTCAGAAGTAATTTTCAGATTCAGAAAGGGTGGGAGAGCCAAGGAAATGTGATTTGTTTGTCTACATTATCTGGGAACTACATGACTCGCTGTTTCCTAGGCAAAGCTCTATAATTTGATTGCAGATCTATATTTAAATGTGGGAGAGAGTCTAAAGGGGACCTGACACCTCCTCTGTAAAAAGTCAGATAATACAGACTTCAGGAGTTTAGAGTTCAACGTATTTACATATTGATGTTTTCCAGCACTGGTGCAAGCAATCTAACAGCACAGGATTTGCCACCAAACAACTGTTTGGTTTGGGGGGTTTTCAACTCTCATTTAAGTGAGAATTCCTAGACATCTGAATTTACAAAGGCAGGTCCACTGGATTTCCATTTGCATATTTTTGGCAGCAGTCCACCTCATTAATGCAGGAGAGAATCAGCCAATATTATAAGAAAAACACATATGACACTCAAGGGAATTAGAAATATATTGTTAATTTGATGGAGTGTTAATAGGCCCCCTAATGTCACCAGTTTTTCCTAACAGTTGTCTGCAATGTTTATTTCTTGTTGGACCAACAAAATCGTGGTTCATATTATAGATGTGAGCTTGGTGATGGTGGCTCTTTAAGAGAGATGTGTTCTCCAGGAGGTGCTCAGCATTTAGTGCTCCTCTTCATTTTAATCAGAGAAAAGTCTCTAAGTCAAAGGAGGGAGGAAATCAAACTCTGACTTAAATCTCTCGTGTAGAAGTAGATATTATTTTTGAATGATGCCTCCTGAGAAACTTTCCATTGACCTCTAAAGCAGAAGGGCTGCAATGGAGTGGTTATCAGGTTTAACTTTTGTGACCCACAGCTGAAATCATTGTAGACGAGTGGCTACGGGGAGATTAAATTCAGAATGTCCTGTAAGCTGAAAGAAATATGAATCTAAGCAGTGCTCTTTAAGAAGCATTAAAGAGTGTGTATAGAAACTTAAAATTCCTCTGTGTTAAGTTACTTGGTATTCCTTCTCTGTTCCTTGTACATTTATGTAGATTTATGAAGGACTACACCATTATTTTCGACCTTTTCCTACTAAGGGCTGGGAGGTTACAAGTTTTGCTCTGGTAATTACCTATCAGTCTAACAAAGTAACCTTAATTAGTGGGATTTTTTCATCCCATATATAGGAATGGGGCATGGTGTGAACACATGTTATTATGATTTAACACCTCGCTCAGATCTCATGTATATCCTTTGTCTTCTGCTGTCACCACCGTAATTAGGCAGCAGAGGTGCAATATATTCAGATTTTTGTCAATACCTGCCCAAAGCTCTAAATGCACATGTGATAGAAATGAAGCCTAATATGCAAAGAAAAGCTGTAATGACCATTGTAGACAACCAAGCTCCATTTAGCTCACTGCAGTGAGCTCACTCTGGTGCACAAGCTTTGCTCATGGGATCACTCTGGTTTCATCAAGATGGATTATTGCTTAGAGAGAGCAGGGTTTTTTCTCTTTCATTTTAGCACAAATCTGTTTTATCTTCCCTCCACCTGGCTTTTGATTAGCACAGGTTCAGAAGGGCTGCAGACAATACTTGTATCACATAATCTGTGGATTTCCGATTTGACTTGCACTGATTAACCAACTTCATTATGCACAAATCCCAAGCAGGCAGTGCCATGCATCCCTGTGCCACACTTCCTCCCTCCCCCTGTACCTCCAGTTCACCAGGACTTGAGAAAACATTGTCTTGCTGAACACAAGGGAGACTGTCTTCCCTCCTTCCCTGTCCTTACACACTGGGATTACACACACCCAATTACATACACACAAAATTGTTATTTTGTGCAAATGTCACAGGAGAAAAATGAAAGTAATCTGTGCAACTAAGTTTTGGTAGAAATACTCATTAGGTAGATTCACAAAGTTTCCTAAAATGTTCCCCTTCTTTCTCATTTGTTTCCCATGTAGCAATGAGGTCCCAGTCCCCAGAGAATTTCTTCTCCTGATCCCAAGAGCAATGTTTACTCACTTGGAGATTAAAACTCTGCTGTATGATACAGGTGACTAATCACATCCCTCACACACTGACTATCAAGTAATTTCAGTGAAATCTCTCCACCAAAAGAGAAAAGCAGCACAAAAGCTCTTATGGATGAAATGGGATTTATTTATTTTAAGTCTGCCAGGAGACACTCAGAGAGCAGGAGAAAGGCAAATTTTACTAAGTTATTGTAAACAAGATGATGTCACCTGCTTTCTTCATCAAGCTTACATTATGTTCTTACTCTCTCTTAGTGAGGGACCTGCTTTTATAATCATTTGCATTTTTGTTTGTGGCTGTCAGCAGCACTTTACACCTGCTGCAGCAGTGAGCAACTGATTTCTGAGGATCCCCACTGCAGCTCCCGTCGTGCACAGTGGAATTTGTGAGGCACCAGTTTACAAAAGAACTTTTCTGATCTCTTACTTTCTCTTTACAAGCTCATGGGAAACCTTCCTCCAAGCCACCTCAGTTCATTAAAGCTGTGTAGATGGTGAGGAGCCATCTGGGAGGGGAAAGGATGCAGAACACACAGGATGTGCATGGTGGGGCTGGAAAGGAAGAGAGGAGCACGTGGGAATGCAATCTAAACACTGAGAAAATAAAAATTACTGCAAAGACATACATTTGGCTTTAAATTAAGTTGGACAACCCCTCCCACTGAAGTCTTCTTGAAAATAAAGTAGTAATTAGCATTAATTAGAGTACAGACTTTGCAAATAGGCCAAGAAATCACAGAAAGTGGGTAGTTAAAAGTAGACATCCAGATACAAGTGGCTTGCTTAACTTTTCATCATAATTAGGGATGAAAAGTAAATATTGCAAGGTCAACCCATCCAAAATAATTCAGTGAATTGCACCTTATTCTTACCTGGTGACTGTGATAATCACCTAGGCATCCAGATTCCATCCAGAAAAACAGCCCAGAGGGAGATATTTGAATTTCATGCAGCTAAAACTAGGTGAGAGGGACATTACCCACATTCCATCAAATTCAGAGGAAAAATAAGCAAGAGGGAATAAACAAATATTTTTATTAATAAAACCCATATTCTACATGTCTGTAGTTTCCCCCTTTTTTTGTGATGTAATCGTTATAATGCTCAGTAATTGACTGAAAGGTGAAAACTCTTGACACTATGAATTATCCTTTAAGGTAATTAGAATTATCATTTTAGCAAAGTTTCAGGAATTATTAAATACTTTTTCAGTTATGTCTTTAAGTTAAGTAACATAAAAAAAAATATTAAAAACCATCTATCCCAGAGTTATATGTCATCCTTTACTAGATGCACAAGGGTCACTGTTCTTTAAATATCTATTTTACACATTTTTGTCTAAGGAAGACACTGTGAGAAGTCTCATCACGTTAATGTGCCAATAAATCTATGTTAAAGGATGTTAAAGGATGCTCTAAGAAAATAGATGTGTCGTGATATCTACCTTATGTTTAAAACTAGAGGCTAAGAAAAGTAATATCATTCAGAAATGTAAGGCAATAAACAATCTCTGAAGGTAGAAATGCAGGATGATTTCTTCTTTTCTGCTGGTTTCTGTGCAAGTGTCAGTGTATTAATTTGATTTTCCCCAATAGGGCTCCTTGCCAGAAAGGAAGATACATGGCTGAAAGCTGCACAGAAGGACAGGCTTTTGCAACTTTATTCCTGTACAAGTCATCTGGCTATACCAGGACTTTAAAAATAAATTCATTTTTATGTACATTTCTATGGTATCCACCATACAATATTTCAACAATGTTCACAAACTAATGCAGGCCTAGGCATGGCTCCATTCTTACTCTGATTTCTACCAATGCAACATTGACTTCAATGTGCTTATTTCAGATTTTCTCTAAAGGAATTGAAATTGGAGGCAGACTTCTCTTTGAGCAGCGATCAGAGCTATGTAGTTCAGCAGAATTTACTCAGTTTCTATTAGCACTTATTCAAAGTTGGCCACAAGTGTCAAATGAAGCTCCCATTTACAGAAATCAAGGTACTTAATTAAAATCTTACCAATAAAAAAGGGATTTTCCATTGTGTAATTGGAAGTCCAGATACTTAATCCTACTTAAAAATAACAAGTACTCACACTTTTAAATCAAGAAGTGCCCTTTTTATTTTACTTTCAATAGTGTGTGAACAGTAAGCTCCCTATGGTTTTAACCACTGCATTCTTTTAATTTAAATGTTTTTGAACTTCTGGTGAATGTTCATATTTGTTTTTGACTTTGAATTTGATTATGCCATTTATACTGTGATGTCCCCAGAGCTTTGTCAGGGTAGAGAAGTTTCCTTTAGAAATCAAGATTTCCTCAGGATTAATAAATCAAAGCAGGCTGTATTTTTTTAAACTAGTGCTGGGAAATATCTAAATTTGCCAAGTTGCTTGAACCAGCAGTTCAGGATCAAATCCAAAGGGTTGGATTCTGCTTTTCTACCTGGCCATCCAAGGCAAACCATGAGTCTAATGATGATTTAGAGTCTGTGTAAGAGCAGCTGTAGAGCATCATGGAGAATCATCTCTATTGTGGAGACACAGACTTCAAAATCTCTTTTTCCAGTGGGAATCTACATCTCCTGCTGCAATTTGGCAGATGGAGGAGCTGGGCTATGGAGGGTGGGGTGAGATGTATCTCAGGTGGTGCAGCAGGACAGTGGCAGTCTCTGTGAAGCCCCCAGGGCCACATCCAGAAGGTCAGGCTACCTAAAAAATAATTCATCAGACTCCACAGCTCCCTCTCAGGAAGCAGTCAAGAGACTGAAAAGTCAATTCTTCCTGTGGAAGACACATCTTTTGGCCAGTGAGAGCTCCAAGTACAGGAAGACCAGCCCAAAACTGTTGTAACAATTACACTATTCATTTCCAAACTGACAGCCATGAGGGTGCTCTCTGAGTTTCCCAAGGTGCTATAGCAACTTATGAAATGATCAGGAAAGTATTTATTTAGACATTGTTTAAACGGGACCCTCTGGGAATTCTTTTTAATATAAGCAGAAACTAATGGAGAGCTTTTCCAATTTGGTGGGGCGCTGTGCAGGGACTGGTGTGTGCTTACATGTTCAAATTAAATTGCCTTTCTGCTTGTTCTGCATACCAGGCCAGCCATGAATCATTGTCTTCAAATAATTTTATCTACACTTTGAGATCATGGTGCAGAGCTGGATTACTGTGGGCAGAGTGTTTTTTAATCACTGCTAAAGTGCAGGTGGAACAACGGGAGGCATCTCAGGAGTCCTGTAACATTCACCTTCTCCCATCTGAAGGCAAAAAAACTTTGTGAGGTTCCTCTTTGTGGAGAATTTCCTCCCCTGCAGAAACCACCACAGGTTTTGGCAGAGTCACATGCCATTTGGCAGGATTCATGAGGGTTTGAGAACTGCCAGGCCTTCCTTTGCCAGGGAATAAAACTGATCCAAGCTTTAAAGGAGTCAGTTGAGAGCGTTCCCGTGGATTTTGAGAGCTTTAGAGCAATCCTCGGTCAGAGATGATGCACCACAGGGAAGCATTGCACCCACTACACCCAGAGAAGCCAGTTTGGATACCCTGGGTGACCCTCAAAAGACTGGTGGCAGCCACTGAGGCGTCCTTTCCTTTCTCTCTCTCTGGAGCTTTTGTTTTTAGGGTCATTGGGACGTTTCACCTGATGTGGAAACAGGAACACACAGCTGAGTGCCCTCCTAAGGCCCTCAGTGGCTCACCCAAGCTCCTCCAGACCCCTTTATTGTCCTGCTGGTGCACAGCCCCAGCCAGAAGGGGCCCTGGGCTGGCTCTGGCCTGGTGACCCCTGTTCCCAGAGTGAGGGGGACTGAGGCACTGCACACCCCCCCAGAGCCTGGGCAACTGCACAATTAATCAACAGCAGGGGGTGACTCTCAGACAAACAAACTTTTAGGGGTGTGGTTGAGGGGCTTTGGAGGTGTCCAGTGCTCTTCACCACTGAGGTATTTGACCAATTTTAAATAATTCTCATGACTAGATAGATTAGATATTACATCTCAAAACTCTATTCATCCTCTATACCTCCTTTGCAGAGTTCCACACACTCTGGAGGTAGAGGTCTCATGAGGTAGAGACTTCACTAAAACAAAAACTGTGAGCCCTTGTCAACTGTCCAGAGTAAAGTTAACTAAACACAGCACCTGTTTTCAGTCTCCTTTCAAAAGGAAGGACAGCCACCCTTGGAGACAATTAAACTATAAGATTTCAGGTCTTGTGGAGGTGTTTAACTCTCCTGAAATCAGGCAGCATTAAGCCCCAAGTCAGAGTTAAAATCTCTGTCTCTCCCTACCCACAATCCAAGCTGTGTGCAGTGTTCTCAGCCCAGGATCTCAATCCAAGAGGAGTCTGTTTACAACTGCACAACACAAACCACAACCACCATTTAGCTGATAGGATCAAAACTATGAATGTAAGAATAGCTGTTGTGCTCTTATTCTAATTATAATCCACTTTCTCTGCTTCTCTCCAGAGATTTGAGACTTGTTTGTTGCAGCAGACATATCTATTATTAATCTTTAGGTAGTCGGTAGAATAATTTGCAGCATTCATTAAAAAGTATCACCTTATGGATTACTAAAAAGCATCTATGCTTTTGCTAATGAGCCCCAGTAGTGCAATACTTTACATATTTTATGGCCAGACAATTATGTGATGTCTTGTTTTTATAGTCAATACGAAAATAAATTGTTTCAGACATAGAGGTAGTAGCCAACATGAGAGAAGTTAGCACTGGGAAATCTTGCCTCCTGAGCTGCTGAGTTATAACTGTGAAGAGATGACACATTTCCAAAGCATTCTTTTATTATTTCTAAAATCCTGCAGCCCACAAAAAATGTCTGTTATTCACACTTAGGATAAAGCATGATAAATGCAAAGAAAAAGAAGCCAGGGAATTTCAAAAATAAACTGTTCCTTTATGGATTTTTTTTTACTTTGTTTTTAAACAGGTTTCATCTGAAAATAATATAGATGTTTAACACTTGCCTACTTAAGGTGATAAAAATATCTGTATTTCATCTATATGTAGATGGTGAAACCATTCAGCTCTCAAAAAAAGGCAGCATTCAGTATTAAGTGTTTACTTACATGGAGTGGTTTCTTCCATGAAGAGTCACCAATTTACATTAAGATTCGCCCATTTGACCTCACAATTATCCAGGAAAAAGTATTTACTTCAATTCCAAGATGTCTTTGAGAAACAACATGCTCTTCTTTCATTTTCCCTGTTTTTCTAAGTTGCTCATTTCTCCCTTTTGTCTTTGTCCTTCAAAAATATTAGCAAAGCAAATCCATCACAAGTGGTGGCAGCTCAGGAGTCTGGCACTGGCCTGGCCAAGTGTCTCAGCCCAGCCCAGGAGGGACCACCTTGAGGCATCTGGGAATAATTCACTCTCAATGCCCATTAAATCTTTAGCCTCTCCTTGGAGGCTGCTACAAGGGTGCCAATTAATGTCAATTGTCACCGTGGTTTATGTGGCTGGGCCACCTGCCCACGAGGGGCTGAGCAGAGATCTCCAGCAGTGCCTGTCTGTGGTGCTCCAGTGCATAAAAGATTTCACAGGTGAGGAAGCAGCCCTGACTCATCACAAATTTCATTCATCGCCGGCGCGAGTGGGACGGGAGCTGCAGCTCAACCAGAGGGGAGGACTCTGCAGCACAGCACAGCACAGCTCTCCTGTGATCTTTTCCTCTTTCCATGATGTCTCTCCTGTAGCAGGGCTGACATTCTCTATTTTCTCCTTTGCAAACTGACAAGAATCAATACTTCATTGAAAGCTGCTGCTTACACCGCTTTGCAGCCCAGCAGGCACAGACCAAGCTGGTGCTGTGACAGATGCAAGTTATTTAAGTAATATTTGCTCTATACCTCCATAAAAGCAGGCTAGAAATAGTCTAGGAGTTATCAATTATTGCAACTTATTGCTCTTCAGTTGTTTCTTAGCTTATTAAAAAGAGAGCAAAGCTTTAATCAGAAATCTCCTGTCAGCTTCCACTCTCCTCAGCTCCCAGTGTTGTATCACCAACCACAGCCTGTGGAAACTGGGAATAACTGCCCACAGCCTGGGTTTCCAAAATCCATCCCTTGGCAGTGGGCAGGTAATTTTGAGAGCAAATATGGCAAATTATATTAACTGGTTTATGACTGAAGGTAGTTGGGCTTTCCCAGCCAGGCCTGTGCACCCTGTCCTGCCTTAGGTTTCCCTTCATGCCTCCTCTGTTTATATATTTCCCCTTTCTTTTTCCCCAGATGTAAACCTTCACCTGACTTTCACTGGGATAATATTTGGCCTCATTCCCTGATTTTCAGTGGATCCTCTGTTAAAATTAATTGGTCCCCTGGGACTAACATTTGCCAATATCACCAATAGCCTGTTGTACACAGAAGCAGATTCTGCCCACCCAGGGGAATAATTAGGGAGAAAATTCAGTGTGGAAAACTTTGTGGACCTTTTTTTACTCTCTTCCTCACTGGCATGGGCTTTACCAAAAATTTGCTTATAATCCTGACATGCTAATAAACTGATTTTTGTTGCCAACCAGTTCAGTGAACTCTTATATTGTGCCACAGGATGAGATTTCCTTCCATCCTTCTGACATGTCCAGCTATTCCTCAGTTGTATTCTGTTTTTAAAGTGGCCCAATCACCTCAAAATCTGAATCATTCATCTGCCAGTAAGCTATGAAATCTGCAGAGTGCAATTAGTTGTACAATATAATTAGTGTATTTTCCAGAATTTCTGAGTCATGTCTTTCCAACATTCTGCAGTGAGAATTATAGAGGTGTTTCAGGCTTAGGTGTTCATGGGAACGAGATTCCTTTTGTGAGAAGCTCCTGAAAACATTAAAGGCTGTTCAGAACAAAATTAAATTATATTGAGATATTATGCTGGATTTGAGAACTGATGCTGGATTGCACACATATAGGCACATCATTGTATACAGTGTAATAAAAAAAAGAATAAAAAAGAAACTTCTGAATGTTAAAATTTTATTGTAAGTATGGCAGGGCAGTTTCTTTATCTTCTTGCAGATTTAGAGGCCATTGAACCCCTAAAAAAACATGGAATAGGAATTAAATATCTGATCTTTTAATTACATCTCACATCCCTCCAGATCTTTCCAAGGCATAGTGCAAAACTAAGGCCTGAGCCCATCCCTCCTTTGACAAAATCCCAGAATTTTCCTGGGATCAGAAAACTGCGGTCAACAAGGAGAAGTTTTTATCTGAGCTTCCATTTTCCATCCCTCTGATGGCTCTCAGAAAATGAGAGTGGACACCCACTTTTACTCGACAGGGCTCTGTTTCCACTGGGGCAGCCCGGGGTGAGGTGGATGCCAGGGGAGGGGCAGGCAGGGCTGTGTGTTTGTGTTTATTCTGCACAGTCCCTGGGCTGGGCTGGGCTGGTGCTGAGCACTGAGCGTTCACTGGAGCATAACCAGAGTTTTTCTCATTTAGCCAATTGCCCTGGACCCTGGCTGGGGGGTGTGATTTGCATAATCACTACCCAGGTACAGCAGTGTGTGCATCCCCTGCTCTGGCAATCAGCCCCTGCTCACCCAATCAGGGATTTGCATAATCCCCTTGCAGCTCCTTCCCAGCAGCTTCACTCTGGATATGCAAAGCCCTCCATTCTCCTTGGCTGCTGCAATCCCTCTGTGCTGAATGGCTTCTCTGCTGCTTCATTTTTCATATGTTTTTCCAGCAATGAAGACATTGCTTTTGCCCCTTGATGTCCATTTCCATGAAAAAAAAAACCACACTGAAACCTTGGCACAGATTGGTCTTTCCGGTAACTTCCCCTTCTGTTTCTTTTTGATCTTACCTCTAAATTTCTAGAGTGAGGCTGAGGGAGGGGATTCTGCCCCTCTAAGCTGCTTTAACAGGACTCCACCTGGAGTACTGTGCCCAGTTCTGGGGTCCTCAGCACAGGACAGGCATGGACCTGTTGGAGCAAGTCAAGAGGAGAGCCACAAACATGATCAGAGGGGTTGAACACCTGTCCAGTGAGGAAAGGCTGAGAGAGTTGGGGTTGTTCACCTGGGGAAGGGAAGGCCACAGGGACACCTTGGAGCACCTTTCAGCAGCTACAGGGAAAAAGCTTTTTAGCAGGGGCTATCACCAAAGGACAAGAGTTAATGGCTTTAAAATAAGAGAGGGTCAATTTAAATTAGATATAAAGAAATGTTTTACAATGAGGATAGCAAAACACTGGAACAGCTTATCCAGAAAGGTGGCAGATGTCTCATCCCTGGGGACATTCGAAGTCAGGTTGGATGGGGCTCTGAGCAACCCAGTTGAAGATGTCCCTGCCCTTGGCAGGGGGGTTGGACAAGGTGACCTTTTAAAATCCCTTCCAACCCATGCCATTCTAATATTCTGTGGTTCTGTGAACTTCCCTGTCCCATCATCCTGCACAGGGCAAGGCTCCCAGGCAATCTGTCCTGGTCGTGTTTCCACCAGGAGATCTACATCCCAGTTTCCACTGGACCTTTGCAAGATGACAGATGCACCCATTCCTTTGGGAATGAGAAAGGGAAGGGAGGGGGAAAATGGGAGCAGAAAACAATTCATGAATGGAGAGATCACCTCCAGGAATACAGATCCCAAATACCTTTCTGTACTTAGTCTATAAAATTTCCTCTGCTCTTCCTGGCCTTTCTGATCTTAGACTGAAGATTCTAATTTGTTTTCAAGGCAATGTAATACATAAAATGAGCTAAAATGAGCTCCACAATACCAGTGTCCCTCGTGTATCCCATTTACTATCACTGTCTGTTACACAGCTATGAAATTTAGACAGAGAAGTGCCAGTGAAGGTAGAAGCACACTGCACAAAAGCAGCAGTGAGTGTGACTGATTTTCCCTTCAAATAATTTTAAATGAGGATATGTAACTTCATTGCTTCTAATGTGTTGTACAATTGCACAAGAAAATCACATATAATGAGTGCATGATGAATCACCCAGCTCAGAAATAAGGTTGATTACAAACATCAACATCATCCTAAAGTTGAGGTCACGGCTCCAATCTGGAAAAAGCATTTAAAACCTCAAGGTAATTACTTTCTTTGTAAAAAAATGTAAATGGTGTTAACTTCAACTGCTAATGGAGTAAAAGGTGCTCCCAGCCTGACTTCTGAGGTCATAGACTATTTGTGATATACAACACCTTTTCCAAGACCCATCAAGGAAATAACCTTAGGAATGATGTATGGCACAGCCTAATGGTCTAAGAAGAGTCTTTTGCTGACCAGCCAAACAGTCATGCACTCAGATTCCCCACATTTTATGATGTCACAGAATACCATAATCCATAAATCTTTGGTAAATGCCTACTTATCTCTGAAGCACCTACACACATTGTTGACAACGTTTTTTGTAGAACTGTAAATTCTTACTAGTTACAGGTATTTTAATGTTTCTACAGCTCAGATATTTACTGTTCTGCCTTAGGAAGAAATATGCTCAAGGCAAAATTTTNAATGAAGACATTGCTTTTGCCCCTTGATGTCCATTTCCATGAAAAAAAAAACCACACTGAAACCTTGGCACAGATTGGTCTTTCCGGTAACTTCCCCTTCTGTTTCTTTTTGATCTTACCTCTAAATTTCTAGAGTGAGGCTGAGGGAGGGGATTCTGCCCCTCTAAGCTGCTTTAACAGGACTCCACCTGGAGTACTGTGCCCAGTTCTGGGGTCCTCAGCACAGGACAGGCATGGACCTGTTGGAGCAAGTCAAGAGGAGAGCCACAAACATGATCAGAGGGGTTGAACACCTGTCCAGTGAGGAAAGGCTGAGAGAGTTGGGGTTGTTCACCTGGGGAAGGGAAGGCNGGGCCTGTTGGAGCAAGTCAAGAGGAGAGCCACAAACATGATCAGAGGGGTTGAACACCTGTCCAGTGAGGAAAGGCTGAGAGAGTTGGGGTTGTTCACCTGGGGAAGGGAAGGCCACAGGGACACCTTGGAGCACCTTTCAGCAGCTACAGGGAAAAAGCTTTTTAGCAGGGGCTATCACCAAAGGACAAGAGTTAATGGCTTTAAAATAAGAGAGGGTCAATTTAAATTAGATATAAAGAAATGTTTTACAATGAGGATAGCAAAACACTGGAACAGCTTATCCAGAAAGGTGGCAGATGTCTCATCCCTGGGGACATTCGAAGTCAGGTTGGATGGGGCTCTGAGCAACCCAGTTGAAGATGTCCCTGCCCTTGGCAGGGGGGTTGGACAAGGTGACCTTTTAAAATCCCTTCCAACCCATGCCATTCTAATATTCTGTGGTTCTGTGAACTTCCCTGTCCCATCATCCTGCACAGGGCAAGGCTCCCAGGCAATCTGTCCTGGTCGTGTTTCCACCAGGAGATCTACATCCCAGTTTCCACTGGACCTTTGCAAGATGACAGATGCACCCATTCCTTTGGGAATGAGAAAGGGAAGGGAGGGGGAAAATGGGAGCAGAAAACAATTCATGAATGGAGAGATCACCTCCAGGAATACAGATCCCAAATACCTTTCTGTACTTAGTCTATAAAATTTCCTCTGCTCTTCCTGGCCTTTCTGATCTTAGACTGAAGATTCTAATTTGTTTTCAAGGCAATGTAATACATAAAATGAGCTAAAATGAGCTCCACAATACCAGTGTCCCTCGTGTATCCCATTTACTATCACTGTCTGTTACACAGCTATGAAATTTAGACAGAGAAGTGCCAGTGAAGGTAGAAGCACACTGCACAAAAGCAGCAGTGAGTGTGACTGATTTTCCCTTCAAATAATTTTAAATGAGGATATGTAACTTCATTGCTTCTAATGTGTTGTACAATTGCACAAGAAAATCACATATAATGAGTGCATGATGAATCACCCAGCTCAGAAATAAGGTTGATTACAAACATCAACATCATCCTAAAGTTGAGGTCACGGCTCCAATCTGGAAAAAGCATTTAAAACCTCAAGGTAATTACTTTCTTTGTAAAAAAATGTAAATGGTGTTAACTTCAACTGCTAATGGAGTAAAAGGTGCTCCCAGCCTGACTTCTGAGGTCATAGACTATTTGTGATATACAACACCTTTTCCAAGACCCATCAAGGAAATAACCTTAGGAATGATGTATGGCACAGCCTAATGGTCTAAGAAGAGTCTTTTGCTGACCAGCCAAACAGTCATGCACTCAGATTCCCCACATTTTATGATGTCACAGAATACCATAATCCATAAATCTTTGGTAAATGCCTACTTATCTCTGAAGCACCTACACACATTGTTGACAACGTTTTTTGTAGAACTGTAAATTCTTACTAGTTACAGGTATTTTAATGTTTCTACAGCTCAGATATTTACTGTTCTGCCTTAGGAAGAAATATGCTCAAGGCAAAATTTTTACTTTATTGCTGTCTGTAATAGGCAGATATTTTTCTTGCAAGGGATTTCCTGCAATAAATACCATTGTCATTCTTATGACTGAAGTTGCTGCCTTGAAACACCTTGTCCTGAAATACTGCTTTTCCAAGCCATTATTATATAATTACTACAGCTTTTGACCTAGTTACACAAAACATACAGGATGCAGCCCCTTTCTCTTCAGTATTCCTGAGGAAAGGGACAAAGAGGAAATATTTATTTTTCAGGTGAAAAACTGTTAACTTAGAATTACCAGGAGACAGGTACAACCCCCCCTCTGAGTTGTGTCTGGGGCTGTGTGTGCTTTATAGCCCCAGCAAACACCTGTGTTTGCAGTGGAGAACAATTGCAGAAAAGCACAGTGGTCATGATCCAATTACCATTAAACCAGTCAGACCACAGGGGGACAAAGGAATTGCTGTGAGGGGTACAGGGGTGTCACAGGCAGAGGGAACCTTTTTACTGCCTGTGAGCCCTGGTGGGGTGAGAGGATGAGCTCTACAAGACCCCTGACTTCCATTCCTGGGGTTGTCTGGTGCTGAAGGGGCAGGACTGTCCCTCAAATGTCAGATTTGTGGTAACACAAGAAAACCAGAAGAAAAGAAAAGTTCAGTGGAGACAGTCCAGCCAAAAATAGTAGCCACATTCAGCCACTTTTGGGTATATCCTCAGCAGTACAGTCCATGTCTGGGTGCTGAGGATAAACAATTCTGCTCCCATTCACAGAGTTATCCAAAACCAAGAGCTTAAAAAACCTTCAGGTGGTTGGCACCACCACGAGAGGCCTGAAATAATCTTCCTCTGTCAAACAGAAGCCTAAAGGTGAAAAACTACTTTAATATGTCCTTGGAAAAATTAAAAAATTTGTTGTGAAGCCAGGTGAGTGTGGGAGATGAATCTCATTCTTTGGCCATTCTGAACTGTTCTCTTTCTCCATTGCATATTTGCCCCAATACCAGTCAGACAAGTCTAATACAATGCTTAAGAATATTGTATTTTTATAATGCAAAATAAAAAACCAATGCTTTATTAGTATTCCAGACCTTGTGGTAATCATGTAGCTTAATTTGTTTTAAAAAAAAATGTCTTTTTTCCCTCTGAATTATGATCTCTCTTTACATGCAATGAAATGTTTGCTTTCTTGTTTGAGTGCTGCTGCTTCCTGTTTGCAAGTACCAGAACCCACGCTCTTTAAACTGCAGTTGTTATTAATAAAGGTCTCAATGACTGACAAATCCCTACTTCATGCCTCTTTATTTTACCCATGGGAGCTAGTTAAGCTGTATTGTTTGATTTGTATACATTGATGTTCTGATAGCACTGGCCACTTCTGTTTCAGCTGGAGTGGAAATACATTCCTTGTTGGCTCCTTATTAAACATTTCTTGGGCAGCTTTTGTGTCCACTCACAACCCCTTATTTTCAAACTACTTAAACACTACTCTTTTTTTTTCTTTTTGTCATTTTCTAATCTCCTGTGTCTTCTGAGTGTAGGAAGAAAAATAACTCACTTATTTATGTCTGATTCTCCCTTAACTTGCCTGGTTCTTCCAAAAAAGTCTCTGTATAATTACTGTGCTGTTAAACCATCGCTCCAGAATTCCTTAGAAATTTACTTCTTATCTCCCTTGGAAGTAAATCACAGTTTAATCACCTGCCAAAGCTGGTATTAAGTGTCCAATTAAAAACCAAACCTTTTGCAGCTTATCACTTTATGCTGTAAGGAACAGGTGTGTTTTTAGGTGAGTCCAGGGCTGATTTCTATTGAATTATCTGGTAGGACTCCCACTGGCTTCAGGGCGTGTGGAATGAGGCAGATGGTGGAGGATTTCTTTGGAATAAGGACCTGATGGATGTCTTCTGAGCCTGGGTAACTCCCCCAAGGCTCATTGAAGCCTGCAGGTCCAAAATTCCCAAGGATCTAACCCTATTACATTCCTCAGCCATGCAGCTGTGAATTTGCAAATTAGGCAGAACTGGAAAGAGGCATCATTAGGAAAAGCTGCTGGAATAGCTGGAGAATCACTGAGGGGCACATCCTAAGTGGGTGTCTCAGTCACTGGCCCAGGATTCCTAGCTCTGTTTTGAGATGGTGACCACTTGTCACTGCACAGCCAGAGGTGATGTTACTGCCACTGCCCAGCTGATAAATTTGGCAGGAAGTTTGTCCTGGTTGCACCTGTGCTGTGGTTGTCACATTATCCATGGCTATGAACTGTCAGCAGAGCTTTGTGCAAATTACACCCAGACATTGTCCCAAGAGAATGTTCAGCTGTGTTTCTGGGCATTCTGGTGGGTTTGTGCTGGAAAGCTGCTGATTTCTCCCATCATTTACAGTCATATTTGCCTTGCCCTTACCTGCCCATGTTTAAAATCTGATCCCTACCTTGTACAGCAGAGCTGCACCAGTTCTTTTCAGGGAGACTCTGTATCTGGGGAGATAACCAGCTGGATTTGCTCTTTATCAACCTGCAAGGATTCCATCACCACACACGGAGAGAGATTATTTAATTTATACTTGTTCTGTCCTGTTTGTGTGCCAGTGACAAATTCCTTTGACAAATTCCAAATAGCTTGCACTTCCCAAGCTCTGTGCTGTGCTTGGAAAGAGCAGCACCCCCTAAAGCCGTTCCTGCCCACAAACACCAGTCCAGTTCAGCATCACATCCCAGCTGTTCTTATCGATGCTAACAACCCAGAGTCTCCAGAGACTCTCCTCTTTTCCTGCACATTGTATTTCTGTGGTGCTGAATAATCCACTGCACATTCCCTTCTCTCCACATATCTCCATTTTTTAATCTCTTATGTGATCTTTACACATGATATATGATAAAAGGTAACTTTTCCATATCCAGAAATGGTGTCATTCCATAAACAGGCCATTTTGTCATAAGATAGTGCAAAAGATGTTCATACTCACTTAGTGAATGCCCTAAGGATATGCCAAGGCACAGAAGATTGTGGCTGAATGGAAACTTCAGTTCTTCTGATTCACTCTGCTATTACCATGTACAAAACCCTTTCCAGTGGATGTTGTTGCAAATGGATGTGTCTGGGTCAGACCTGGAATACCCTGCCTGAGGAAAACTGCTGCTGAACTGAAGCCCTGGGTGAGAAGTGAAGTCAGAACCTCAAAGTCAGTTCAAATAAATCAGGTCTGATTATCAGTGAGTGGTGAAATTGCAGATTTTACACAATGATATGTACACATTTGGCTGTTTGAGTTTTTTGTAGTTACATTCATTTTCAGTCGTCTCGTTAAATGGAAAACAGATGCCACCAACAAGTACTGGAGCTCACAAAGATGGATTTACACATTTCTTTTACTGAGTGATTTTATCAATAATGCACATGAAAAGGGTCTGGGAAGTTTTATCACATTAGTTTAGCCACCATAAATCAGCACAGAATACAAAACTCATTTAAATTATCACCTTAGGGCCAGCATAGCAATGATGAAGTGTTATGTTCTAACCCTTAGAACAGACTGGGTGATGAGACTCTTTTCAAACATTGGTGGAGCAATCACAAGTGCAGTGATGGACTTTGTGACTCTTTCATTCTGCTCATCCAGGGAAGCCAGAACAGCAAAGGCAGGCCTGGGGAAAGCAGCCCTTAGGTGATGCTGCATTATCAGCCAGGGCAGGGCAGGATGCTGTGACACTGCACACTGCTGGGTGTTTGCTCAGCCTCAGTGCCACTCCTGCTTTTGCCTGGCAGCAGTTTCCTGGGTGGTGAGCCATCCTCTGGAGGAGCCTTCACACAGAAGGGATTTGAACTGCTGGGAGCCAGCCAGAAGGAAGGACACAACCCATGGCTGAGCCCGTGTCACTGGTCCTCCCCACCGTGCTGCACCTCCAGGCAGGGTGGGAGCTGCTGCAGCCCCTGCCTGCAAAAGCAGCACCCAGTTCATGCCATAATAGGTGGTCTTGGAGGTCTCAGGCACTGAGAGCCCTGGTTCTGTCCCTGGCCAAGGCAGTGCAGCCACAGATGCTCTCCTAATCCGACCACAGCTTGCATCCCTCATCCCAGCCCTGCTTTGCAGTAATCCCATTCAACTGCATAATTACTGCCATACTCAGACAACTGTATAATTTCCTCTTGTGAATTAATAACAGTAATAATAGTACTCGTAGTAATAGCAATAATAATAGTAATAAACTGTTGTTGGGATTTTCCCCTGCTATTAATTGCTGGCTCCTTTGGCCTTCCTATGGAGATGGCCAGCAATACTGCCAAGAGGAAATGGTGTTTGGTTGGAATATTGTCATGTGCCTCCTAGAGCTCCTGTTGAGACCACCAGTTTGTTCCAGAGAGGACATGTTCAGTAACTATCAGATGATGATGACTAACTCGTTTGTGAAGTCAAGTTAGTGGTCTAGAAGTGAAAGGATTTATTTTTCTGTTTGCCTTTTTAATCTCAGCATCAGCCCTCAAAGCCAGAGTCATCCCATTTTTGTCTCTCCATCAAGCTGTGGTTATACTGATCCATCAAGATGGTTTGAAATTCTTTTCTCTTGTCCTTTGAGGCCAGAGGCTTCTTTGTTCTTTAATATTTTCCCCTCCTCAGTGTATTTTAGGATGATTCTCTAACCTTGTCTTGTTAAAACTAATTGGACAGGACCTTAATCAAGGTGACAACATCAAATGTCATGTTTTCCTCTTCTCTGACCACTACTGTAGCCACTTCCAGGAGTTATTCTTTTGGAGAAACTGTTTCTTAGGAAGTATAAATGTTTGGAAAAGAAATTAGCTCCAAATGTGCTTAGCCACTCACCCATAAGTCATGATTTGCCTATTTTCCCAGGCTTTGTTTCTTGTACCAGTCAAAGGAAAGCTGAAAACAAAATAGATTAAATGTTTTCTCAACGTAGCATCAAAGGCTATAATTTTGTTCATTCACATAATTTAAACAAGATCAGACAAAGTGAATACTTGGAAGGGACCCATTCTAAACTCACAGGAAACCCAAGTATTTCAGGAACTGATGGTGTCTGTGTGAGATGGGCAGTTAGTGCTGAAGCGATGCCACAGTGTGGTTTCCTGAGAAAATTGTGAAAAATTAATCAGTTTGAATAGATCCAGTCAAAATAATGGAACATTTTGTACATCAGATTTATGGCTTTGGTTAGAAGGAGTGAGATTCATTGAGTACAACATATCTTTTGAAAGCACTTTTAAGTGGGGATGTGGTGTTTTCCAATCACTGAATGTTGTTCATGTATGGGGATTTTTTTTCCACTGGCTCCTTTTTTGACTGAAATGTAAAGCTGTTTTCTTGATCCCATGATACTTTTCAGAGTATTAAGTACACAGCTGAAGAAATATGCACTGTGAACTAATTAGACAGTGAAAACAAGGCTATTTTCCTTCTTGTGAATTGTCTCAGCAAACACAGAACCTTGCAAATCCCAACACTTTGCTCATTTACCACACCAGCAAGGAAAGACAAGAATCTTTTGATTTAAAATCAGGCTGGAGCTGAGGACTTCCCCGAACCTCTCTAATGACGTTCAAAGCCCACAGTGACCTTCTGTCCACCTCCTGTGCTGGGGACAGTACCAAAGACAGCTGCTCAAGCCCAGCAGGACTTCAGAGGCCACAGGGCTGTGTTTCATTAGTGTGAGAGAAGTCAGAGAGACAACTGCAAGCTCTTCCTCGTGTCCAAGAGGCTCATCAAGGCAAATATGTTACATCCGTTGCACTGGTGTCCTGGTGAGCTATTACGTCACCCAGCAGGAGAAAATATTCACATTTGGATCATCCAGACGCAAACCCAGGAGCTTATTAGTGAAACTGTGCTTGGAGACATTGAATCACACTCAATTATGTGTTCTAGCAATTGCCCAATTGCATAGCATACAGCTTGAGCCTTGACTTTCTCCTCTTAAATTCTTTTACACTGCTCATGAAAACACTGATGGCTCTGTAAAGGCTAAATAAATGCCTAATTGCACTTCAGTAATGTATTTTTCTCCAAAACAATTTTTAAAGCCACTCACAGATAAACCCATTGCCATTTAAGCTGTGTATAAAACATGAGTTTTTATTCAGGGTGAAATCCTGGCCCCAATGAAATCAATGGGAGTTTTGCCATTGACTTCAGTGGGGCCAAGATTTCTCCCTTGATGCACATGATATATTTTTCCTGACATTTAGAATGATGAAACAGCCCTGGTTCTGATTAGCCCAGGGTATAAATAGTATCACTCAACTAGAGCAAAATTCAAATCAAACCTCAGGCATCTTTGCTGATGCCGCTTTTGTTTTGCAGTGCTGAGTGCTCGTGGAGAGACCCAAATGGCCATTTGGAGTCAAGGACTGAACCCCTCTCTCTGGATTTGCACTTCAGTGTAAATGGGGAGCAAAGGGTTAGTAAGCATGGAGGCATCCACTCATATGTCTTGTGACATACATTTTTCCAGCGTGAATTCTTCATTAAAAGAACACTTGATGTCTCACAGCTTGTTACCAAATTGGGCCTTGACTCTTAATACAATTTAGATGAGTTTAAAATATGCTTCTAAGAAAAGCTGTCTCCACATTTACAAAAATTGTATACCATAATATTAGGGAGAAATCTGCTGCTTGTTTTGACAAGTTTCATTTTTTTTAGTATCTTATGAATATACTTTAACCTGCTGCCTTATGTTTGAATCAGCAGTACTGCAAGAGGAAAGCAATGTAGTTGGATTTCTGAGACTATTCAATAAATTGTTTGCACATTGCACAGCAGAAAAAATTATTTCTAACCTTTCCCTAAAATTTAAGTTCCTTTTTTTAGACAGAAGGAGTCACTGGAAAGCAGAACTAATGGAGACACAGTGGCAGAGATGAATGGGGGCTAAATGCAGAGGGAATCATTGCAATCATGTCATTTACTTTGCAGAGTTAATCCATCATTTCCAGGGCCTAGTTGTGTAGTTTCCCTGGCCATCCTTAGAGCATCTTCCAGGCAGCCCCAGCATGGATGGGAGCTCACCAGCTCTCTCCAGAAGTGGGGAGGCAGTGGCACAGCCCCTCTGCTCCTCCTGCCCCTCCCCAGCTCCCTCTTATCTCCACCGCTCCCTTATCTGCCTCTGCAGCACACATGGGGCTGTGATATTTCATAAGACATGATAGAGAGTAAGGACCTGTTATTCGCCTGCTATTCAGGCAAAACTCCCACTGGCATCTCTGAGCCCTTAAATAGTACAGCATGTTGCAAGTGGAATTGTTTATTGTGTTCAGTCAGAGCCGGCTACAGCCAGCTCTCACTACTGACTCAACTCCACGAAATCTCCCTCCTGTCATCCCACACTGCAGCTCTCACTGGGCCCAGCTCTGTTTCCACTTAAAGGTTGGAAAAAAAATGGAGTCAGGATTGCTCCACCATCTTCTTCTTCTGAATCTGGGCACTGGGCAGAAAAACTACGAGAGAGCCCGGGAGATGAGGGCAGCAGGTCAGACACTGTGTGGGTGCAAAAGGCAGTGTGGTTTCCACAGCCCTGGCAGCCAGGGATGACCTGAGCCCAGGATCTGCTTTTCCTGTAGCTCACCCCTCTAAACCAGCACATCAAAGCCATGGAGTAGCTCAAGGTGAATATCAACAGCAGGATTTGATCCCTAGTGGGTCAAACAGATAAACTGCTCTCCTGGTTTGTGCTCCAGCAGCATCCAAACAGAGCTCCTTGCTGTAGGTTTATCCCCAACCATCAAACAGTGGCTGGAATTAGGACCTACAGGTGTTATTGCAATTTCCTTGGCTGTATAAAGCACCCTTGCAGCCTTATTCACACACACCACTTGGGAATGCTGCATGCAGCAGGTTGTTTTCTCATTTTAGCAGTGTTAAAATTCATCTGGTATCTCTTTCTTGCTAAGTGCAGGTAGAGACACACTCTTGAGTGAATAGGATATGCTCCACTTGTGAAGTGTAGAAGCAGGTCAATAGACAACTTTCAAAAGGAACCATTTAGGATAATTAAGCAGCACATACACACCAGCAAGAGTTTATTTTGTATTGGAAGGCATGTGGTTAGGGAAACAATAGCAGTTTTTTCCCTGGAGAATGTTAATTAAATTGAACACCCTGGAAAACTGAACTATTCTTACCACAAATCTATAAATCAAACTGTTCTGTTTGCTTAATATAATGCTTTGCTATTCTAGTCACACTGAAGTGGGCCAGCCACACAATGCCAAGATATTTCCATGATGAGCACATTAGAAACACTGATTGACTATAGATCTTATGGATGTGAGGCCAAACCCGTATCTCATTTACTCCAGAATAACCAAGATCAAAATCTGGCCCACGCTGTTCAGATTAGTACATAAATAACATGAAAGGTTTGTGAGCTCTGTAGCAGATGCATTTATGTACTTGTTATTTGTGCTGTAGAAGTCCCTGGCAACTCCAGTAAGGCACCAGGGCTCTGCTCTCTTAGGTGCTGTGCAAATACAGAGCAAAAGGGTTTGTCTTTCTGCTTTGCCAGAGTGGCTTGAAAATACCTGTGAGCAGATATTCAGCTCCCTAACTCATCCCAGTGGAGTGAGGAGGGAGCAGCACTCCCTGCTAGAGGTCCAGGACAGGCATTGGCAGCGTGGTCAGCTTGGTCCTGTCTTCTCACAGGCTAAAGGGGCTCTTTTTGCTAAGATATATCCTAACTCTGAAGCTCCAGTTCCCAGGTTTTATACCCAGGGGCCAGCCAAATTTTCATCTGGCATAAACTGAATGTCTCAGCCAGGCTGAGGCTGCCTGCAGGGGTTTGGCCAGCTCAGCAGCAGGCCCTGAGAGCATCACCCACAGCAGGGCTCCAGTGCCATGGTGACTTCAGCTGCCACTCAGGTCTCTATCACAAGACACACTGCACACATGGTGTAAACCTGGTGAAGCATTTTCATGTTTTCTTGAGTGGGCTGTGACTCAGGTTCCCATGGAAAACCCTTGCATGCAGTTGTTTCCCTTCACACGCAGTTGTTACTCATTGGAAGAAAGGTCATTTTAGCTCCAGCCTGCCAGCTTGTTATCTATGTCTCACTTAGATGCTAAATAGAATTGCAGCAAGGAAAAGACACGAAATTTCAGGCTCTGAAAGGAACTTTGCATGCACTGAGGAAATCAGTTTAATATCTGGGTGTTCTGCAATAGCAGTGCACGTGGCCAAGCTGTGCCCCTGAGGCAGGGGCAGGCTCTGGGAACAGAGCAGCCCCACCAACCTTCCCATGGAAAACCACTTGCTGCACCAATCAGCAGTGGATCAGCATCTCCAGAAGAGGTTCTCCTTCAGTGGGAGTGCTGCAAGAGATGCATAGTTTGGGACAGTCCCTGTGGTACACAGAAGATTTTCTGGGCTTTACATCACAGAGTTGGTATCAGCCAGCAGAGCAAAGATGGAGAGACCTGGGCTCGAGTGGCCATAGGAATAGAGAATGCCAAGGCCACACTTGTCCCCTGAGCACCTTCAAAACACCAGTGGCAAGTCTGCTGTGCCCTCAGCTGAAAGGGCTCTCACTCTAAGGTCACCTGCACAGCATCCCAGCACTGAAAATAAAGGCTTCTGACACAGTCATGACACAAAACAGCCTCATTTATCACAGTCTGCAAGTCCTGTTCCTTGGAAAACCAAAACAGGTGACGTCTTCCACCAGTCACAGGATGGCAGCTGGAAGTTTTGCACAAATTTCTGTGCTCTTTTCCAAGCAATGCTCACTCACTCTCTTTCAGTGGTACCTCATCCCTGGGCCAGAAGTGGAAAAGTTTCCAGTGTTTGACCTGAGGAAGAGCAGTCTTATCTTGGATTAATAAGTTTGGGTGACAGTGGATAGGCAGGAAAGGACAGGTATTTTGTGTCCCCCTAGAAAACTAAGAACAAGGAACAGTGTGGAATGGGGGCTGTTAATTAACATGTGCACAGCTCTTTCCCAATTTACTGGTCTTCATGTGTGAGATAAAATATAAAATCTTTATTTTAGTGCATTTAGAGTTACTGATCTCTAATATACAGCACAAATATGCTCTATATACCCAGTGGAATGGATTGGCTGCTACTGGACTGCAGTTATCACTTAAAAAAAAGGACAATTCTTCAGCAGTAAAATAGTGTCATGAGATGTACATGTCTGGAACTTTCCAAACCATGTAATTTAGCCTTTCTGAGGGAGTTATTTTTGATTCTGTCATGTATGAACGTTTTGGGCTTTCTTACAAGAATTGCAGAAATATGTTATATTAAGGGAGAGGTCTGGTATAAATCACACTTGTTCAGCCAGACATCAGTCACATCACAGGAAAAAATGAATGCTTCTTTTGCTCTCATGTCTGACCCCTCCAACACAGCATTGTCCCCACTAATGAGCTGAACATTTTTGCTGATTTGTTACATGTAACAAATATAGAAGCAATGAAACCCATCTGTGTAATTTATTCATTGATTTGGACTTGAATCCAAGTGTGTTCTAAGTAGCTCTTCTCTGTGTGCATGTGTGTGAGAGAGAATAGCTCATCAAAAACAAGAAAGTCTTAAACTTACCTGCTTGAAATACTTATGAATAATGGAAAATACCCTGGAACTCCCCCTGTGTAACACAGCAGCCATTTCAGAAATGGTTTAGTGTTGAGTAAGGGCTGCTGGTCTCAGCCCTATATTTGCAGTAAGATCAAAAGATCATTTTTAGGGAGGTCTCCTGGTAATCCTTTCCATTTTAAAAATAAACAAATAGAAATATCTGGCAAAGATGGAAGGCTGAAGTAAGATAAAGCAAGCTCAAACACATTTTTATCCCCTCCTTAATGGTGAAAATATACATTGTGATGGTAGTTTTGTGCATCCCCTATGATATCAACTTCCTGTAAAACAGTTTTAATTTGGGGGATTGTCACTGTTTCTACCCTGAGCTCTTCAAAACTCTGCTGATTCCAAGTCACCTGTTAAAAATCTGTTTTCCTTTAAGTTACCCAAGGGCCTATCTCTTTTATTTCAGAGACAAACATTGTAAAGGAATTGGTTTTAAACAGTTGATTTCAGCCTGTTAAAGTTTCTATTTCACATCTCCAGCCACTGTGGATATTTGGTTCAGGATCCAGGGGCTGTATAAAGCCTTCCACACAAACTTTCCCACCTGCACAAGCAGGACAGCAGCTCATTCTGTGCTTTATTATGAATGGCAGAGGGAGGTTTATTGAGCAAAGTTTCTGGAGAGGTGAAGGTTTGCATGTACATCCCGAGTTTTCTGAGCACACAGCTGCCTTCTGGATGGGAAATGCAAAGGCAGAGGTTCTGAATGGTGCTCCTGCTCTGCAGACACCCTCTGCTTCATAATTCCAACAGTCTGATGCCAAACCTTATGGGATCCAAATGAAGGAAGGGGAGAAAAGAATAAATTTTTTTTAAAAAGGGAGCACAGATTAAACCACGGAGGATATATTACACTCAGCAAATGGAGTAGGAGTCTGATTGAACACAGACAGGGCTCTCTCAGAAACCCTTCTTTCTTTACAAGTGGAACATTAACGAGCTGACCAGGTCTGAGGTAAGTCAGACTTTTTCTCCATTCTGCAGGTTTTTTCGGTTTATTTTTTTCTCCCCTGGCTGAGTGCTGGTGGCAACAGATTAACAGGTCACCGGCCTGGCTCTGAGAATTGCTGCCAATTACCTCGTCTCTGCCTGTTGCTCTACAGTCTAATGGCATCGTTTAACATGTGCTCCTCTCCGCACAGCCCAGCTGGTGACACCCAATAAACGGTGTCATTGAAAGACCGACAAATCTGCCTGGGCACGTCGAGGGGGAAGTGGGGCTCATCATTTCAGGGCTAAATGTCTTTTCCCCTTCCTTTTAGCTTCTTCCCCGTGCAGGCAGGGTGAGCAGGAGCCCGCAAAGGCAGCTTGTTCCTGCCATCCTTCCTGCTCCGCCGGGGGCAGCGGGGCCCCGCCCCGGCCGCTCCCGCTCGCTCCGGCCCCGAGTCTCCGAGCCCGAGCCCCGGCTCTTCCCCCTCCGACAGCAATTACGGCGAGACACATCTGAATCAACACAGCATCACTTACTCACAGAACTGACAGCCCTTCCACTCGAACTGGTTTAAATTAGTCGACGCCACATTCTTTTCCTTCTGTGTGTTTTGTTTTCTGCCTTTCCC
>VZRX01001055.1:0-13932 GCA_013398075.1 Notiomystis cincta
CCAGGCTGAACAATCCCAGTTCTGCCATCCCTCTGATCATCTTGGCATGTCCTCTGGGCTCTCTGCAGCAGCTCCACATCCTTCCTGTGCTGGGCCCCAGGGCTGGAGGCAGCTCTGCAGGTGGGGTCTCACCTGAGTGGGACAGAGGGGCAGAATTCCCCCATCCTCTGCTGCAGTCCCACTCATGCTGGGGGATCAGCCCAGAACACAGGGGTTTCTGGGTCCCAGCACACACAGCCAGGGCAGGGCCAGTCCTCACCCACCAGCACCCCCAAGTCCTTCTCCCAGGTCTGCTCTTGACTTGTTCATTTCCAGTCTGGATTGATCCCAAGGGTTGCCCCAACACAGATGCAGCTTCAGCACTTGGTCTTATTAAACCTCATGAAATTTCCACGGGCCCACTGCCTGATTTCTCTGACAATTGTTTTCTCTAAAAGCACTGCTCAAATGCTCAGACTTCTCAAATGATCAGTTTAGTCATTGTCCCAGTATTCTCATTGTCCACTCGCCTTGCTTGGTCTGGGATGAATGCATATTGTTTTTATGACTTTTACTTCAGTAATTATTTTTATAAATCTTTGCTTTCTTACTGCTTTCTTAGACAGCTTTAGTTTCTTGTTGAGAAGGCTTGAAACTGCAAGAGCAATTTGTAACAGTCTGTTGATTGGCCATCTCTACCAGCATACACCTTTAAGGGAATGCTCCACTTGGTGATTTTGTAAGTGTTAAGGTGTCTCTTTTCTTCTATTTTTGATTCAGATGTATTGAGAAAAGAACCAGCACTAAGCAAATCTGTTTGACAATGCTGCACCTGAGTTTTTTAATATCCGGATATGGCTTCAAACCACAGAATGAGATAGCACTCATTCCTGTGGTATGGCAGGGAATGTTGATAACCCCCACCAGGCATTTCTTATTTTATACTTTATGTAATGTGCTACCTGGGGTACTGAGTTCAGTGATATAAGCTCTCGATAACATTTTGAAGTAACAGCGATTCCAAGGGGTTTTTTAATCAGGCGTGTGCCGTGTGTTTTTTCTACAAGGACTTGGCTGCTGCTGGTAGGAAGGTGAGCTGCAGCAAAAGAAATGTCTGTGGGGTTTGCCAGCAGTGCTCCAATGAGGCTCTGCACCTCCACACTGCCTTTGTGGTGCCTCTGCCCAGCCTGAGGGCAGAGCTCTGCTTCTCATTGCCCTGCGTTTGGGAAGGTGCTTCAGTGAAAAGAATCTCAAGTGAAATACCTACAGTGGTTCCTCTATTCTTGCACTTCTGAAATTCCACATTCTTGGCTCTTGATGTTAACTGTTTTCCTTAGGTTTTTTGTTCCCTGTGACCTGTGTATATGCTCAGGAAGGACTCTCTGAAAGAGTGTGGTCTCTGTTGAGAAACAGAAAAAGAAAAAACAAACCCAACTGGTTTGATAAAATATGTTACAGGAATGTATCATTAATATTAATGCTTCTTAAAAGTTAAATGTGAGTGTAAAGGAGGCAGATTGTGCTGTGTACCCCTTGCTGATGCTCTAGAAGTCAGAGCAGATGGCCACAACCCCAGTCCTGGGGAGCACCTGGTACTTCTTTGTCTGACAGGGACAATGTGACGTAGTGGATAGGGCACTGTGTGCAAGGGTAGGTTCTGACTTTTCTTTGTGCCCATTGAGTTGTTGTGTCAAGTTCATTTGATTTCTTGTGGTTTAGCTTTCCTTGCAAGTTGTAAAATGGGAATGTTATCATCCCTTTCCTTCTGAAAGTTGTTGAGGTCATCTAACACTGCTGTAAAAATCAGTGCTGCTTTGTCTCATTCTGTTACCAATTAATACGGGAGCTGTGAGACATGCTACTCACATTCCAGAGCTTGTTGTAGTGCTTTTATGTGTGGGATATTAAATATTGCTTGTTTTCCCCCCCAGTATTGGTGTTTTTGCAAAGTACAAGCAGAACATCTGCTATTGACACATTCGATATGTAACTTCCTCTGTTAAGAAGCATGAATTGAGACCAGTGTTTGAGTGGAACATTTACTGTATATAGTGATCTAGGAATTACACTTAATACCTTAACCACTATAATTCCATTGCTCCTTTCTTTTGAGAAGAGAGCTTTCTAATGAGTATATGTCATCAGTTTAATGCTACAAGAAGCTTTCGGGGATTTCAGTGTGTAAATATTTTCTTAGTCACAGTTCTTGTATAGAGCCCTTGACTCCAAGGAAGAATTTTATTTGCAGAAAGGAATAAAGCAAAGGTTATCAATTGCAGGTTTTCTGTATTTTTGTTAGGCAGCTCTCAATAATATCTCTTAAATGTCTAATTGAGATACTGCTGCTTGAAGTAGAATTTATAGAAAGTCTGAAGAACTGTTTATCTTTTGGAAATGCCTGTGGTGGGAATAGCTGAACAGGAGCAGTGAGACTGTACTTAAAGTAGATGAAATAGGTAGGTAGGTAGGTCAGAGTTTGGCTTTACTAGGACTAACTGTGAGATTCTCCTCAATACTTTATTTCTGATTTCCTACCTCCAGTGGCCTGTATTGTTGCTCCTAGTTATGATTCTGCATGATCTGTCTGTGGCACTGGGAAGTCCAGTATCACATACCCAGCACCTTGTGTCCAGCTTCATGCTTGTGGACTCCACTGTTGTGTCCCTCAGACAGATGGAGCTTCACTTACAGTCCTGCTTGTTTTCCAGTCAGATCAGCTTGAGTTGTCATCTTCATCTTGATTTCTTTTAAAGTCCGTTACTTTCTCAGAATCCATCTTGCTGTAGACTGTATCAAAAGGAGCAAGGAGTCTGAGTTGCAGGTAGTTTTGTCTTTCAAAGAGTGCAGCAGTAATCTAGAGAAATGGGGAAAAGGAGTGCCATTAAGGTAGTCAAAATATTGCTGGAGGCTGTCTGTAATACCAGCAAGCCCATTAGTACTGTTTTGTTTTAAATCTAGCTTGATGCCTTTTAATCTTCTTGTTTGAGTTAGTGAAATTCCTTTTGGATATAAAGGTGATGGCATTTTTTTGGACAAAATCAGGAACATCTGCTGGTGTCTTGTAAAGTGTGCTGTGTTGTTCTTCCTAGCAGTTCTTGACACCCTCTTGTTTGGTTAATGCTTTGCCATCTGTTAACTTGATGGTATTGTAATGAGAAGGGAGTTTATTGGTGAATCTCTGACAGCATTAAAACATTACTTTGTGTCCCTTTTCCCCTTTCAGCTCTACATTTGCTGATATATTTCTATTCTTCTGCTTTAAATTTTGCCAAGGTTGTTACTCTGTGTTTGCAGTCTCTCTGAAACTTGTACTGTGCTTTAAGCTCATTCTAGCAAGGACTGAGAAATGAGTTGTTGACTGCATAGAACTTCAGCTGCTGAAGATCATGCTTGTCTGATTTTCTCCCTGTGCATGTGCTTTCCCTCATTTAAGTGAGGAAAAATATAATGTAATTCATGGCGTGCCTTGCTGGCAGTGTGTGCGTGCTGCAGTGCCACGTACAGGCGCTACCTGCAGGATAATGTAGGCATTTCATTTGCTCAAGAATAAGTGATTTTGCCATAAAGTGATGGTTTACATCTTACTCCCAATATGAAAATCAGGGTTGAATTGAAGAAGCAGAAAGCTTTACTGTGAAGTTGACTAGTTTTAGCCTTTCTGTCTCACTGCATCAAGAATCATCCCCTCCTGATTTTGTTATACAAGCTTGGACAATTTTTCATGTATTTTAGGCAATAAAACTTGTAGAACCTATTAAGAGAGTACTGCACCCTGAACATTATTGTGTAGAAGTCTTTGTTATTGGTCTCTTCTGTTATTGTTCCAACTATGTTAATTCTTACTTTTCATTACTTCTTGTGAGAACATCACTTTCTGGTATCTACCAGGAGCTGTGGATTCTAAAGACAATAAGACTTGTGGATCTGTATTTTAATTGTAGGAGAGAGTCTTTAGCACAGCATGTTGCTTTATGTCAGTACTTGCTGTCTTCTTTCCTGACAGACTAGGAGTTCCTCAAAATGGCTGTTGGCTGATTATTTTGAGATTCCTATTGCTCCTTTTTAAAAAACACATAAAATTAATGCTGTTGGTTTTTGTTGGTTGCTTGGGGGCTTTTTTGGCTTTGTTTTGGTTTTTTGTTTGTTTGTTTTAGGTTTCTTTTTTGCTAAAGCAGATACAGTGATTAGAAATTGTAGGTAATTCTCATTATTTGCCCTAGTATACGTTCAGTGATAGCGTATGTGGTCAGCCATTTGGAATACTGCTCTGTTGTCTGTGCCATTTGATAGTAAATTAAAATTTCATTTTGCAGAAGAGCAGTTACCTCACATTGGTGCTTATGGTAGGCTAAACCCATTGCTTTCTTTCATATGAAACAGTGGAGTAAGACACCCTTGTTCCAGAATAGCTGCAAAACACAAACGAAGCCAGATGTGAAGACTTAAGGAATTCTCTGAAGCCATTCAAATCTTAACATTAAAGGTGTATAATTTGTTTAATAGTCATAGTGAACATACCATTTGGAATATCTTTTTTCCTGGATGAATATTTTACATTCTAGCCTATGCAATAAGATCAGTAATCTTGAACTAGGAACTCCAACTGAAATGCTGAAGAAAAGCTAAATCGGACTCCTTCAGAAAAAGCCGAATTTCATTTTAGAGCGCTGATCCTGTAAAAACTAAAAACTGAAAATCTGTCCTAGAAGCACTGAAACGTGGAAATACAAAGCAACCTTTAGGAATAAGTGTTAAATATATTGAAGTTTGGACAAATGTTTAGATGCAAATGAAAGCATATACATATAAATGTGAATCAGCAATTAGGCTGCAAATATATTAGCAGGTGACTTAGATGTGTTTCTTTCAGGAATAGTTATCAGCTGTTATAAATTCTGTTCACAGTTTTTCTTTGGCATTTGTGATTTAAATCCATCTCATTTTACCTCTCTTCTGAATACAGTTCTGAAAACTAGAACACTTTTTATCATGTTGGTATTACAAGGCTATTGCTCCAGAGTCCTTTAGCATACAAAGAAATGTTGCTTAATGGAATTCTTACAGTAATGTCAAATTTGTACAGATCTCTTAAGATTTGTGTTATGAATTCTTGCGCAGTGTAATGAGCAACAGGTATAAAATGTTTTTAGACAATGAGACCAAGTTTTTATTTGATTTAAAATGGAAACACAACATGGTTGATAAACCACTGCAAAGAAACTGTGATTTGGATTTTGTCCAAATATATAAAAGCTTTACAATACATTTTTGGTGTATTTATAGATATACAGAACTGACATAGCTATTCATCTTACTGATGGATTTGGGGACCATATCAAAGTGGAGGCAGTCCTAATACTGTGGTCTGGCAAAATCTCAACTGGTGTGATTTGGCTGTGATTTGATGAAGCATCTTGGTTTTTGAACGTGCCATCATGTACCACTGTGAATTTAGTTAAACCAAATGGGAAAGTTTATTCTAAACTTGGATTTTTTCACTAGATGAATAACTGACTGAGATCTACGATTGCTGCTTTTAATACTATGTTTCCTTACACTTTTGCTGGTTTTTTTTTGTTTGATAAATGTGTATAAGAGAAATGAAGTACAGTTATTGTAAGGTATTAATTTACTCTCTGACTTAATCTTTCACACTGTATTTTTGCAGTGAAAGTTTTGCTGCTGCTCCTTCACCTCTTTTTTCCCATTGCTACCTCAGTAGAATTTTGTTTAAAATAAAGTTGTCACTTGTTATCATTGGAAGATGAATCTTCAATATTTGGTGCTTAAATTAAACCACAGCTGTTAAAATAAGGCAATGTATCAGAATTCAGGTCTTCATAAAATATAGCTTCACATCTATAGGCCACTTCAGTATTTCCCAAACACTGAAAGTCTTGAGAGTAAGAAACCAAGAAGTGATCTAGATGGGTTAGACAAACATGGAAGAGGGAGGAGTTTCATGGGAACCATCAGCTGAAAGTAAACAGCTTTAATGTTTAACTCAAAATAATTCAAGCTTTTTCACCAGAAATTGGGATGAATTGTAACTGATGAGCTAGAGAAGTTTCTTGTTTAAGGGTCCTCTGTGGCTGAAAATGAGAAAAACGAGGACCATATTCATGTAAATTAATGTCAGTGCAGGACTCTTACATTTTCTTTCTGATAGCCCTGAACTCTGAGATGCCAGATTTTTGCCTAGATGATTTGCCTTGCATACGTGGGCGTGTTGCAGGAGTTTGGAGTTGCTTATTCCCACTAGAAGATAAAATGATGACTCTTGTTATTCTGGAAGTTAACTATTGACAATTCTAATTAGCACTGGTATTTGCTTGACTGGAGTTATAAAACTATAGGGAAAGGATATTGAGCATTTTTAGGGCTGATATGCATTATTTCCTGTGGGTTTTTGCCAAGTTGTGTAGTCAGGGAATCTAAACAATTTTGCACACCCCAAGCCCCTGCCTGAAGCCTGTGAAAATTAGATCATTGCCTCTGTTCACATCTCTTTGCAAAAGGGTTGAGGTTTTATTTTTTTATAGGTAAATAGACATGATTCAGTAATATCTGGGATCATATATTCCACTTGGGTAATCCTTCTAATTAATTTATGGCTTGCTGTGGGTTTTTTTGCATGTAGTCTCTGCAGTGATTAATCAGAATACTAAAACTGGCAGCCCATAGCAGTGTTACAAATGACAAAGCCAAACCTAAAAGTTGTAACCAATTAACTTACTATAGCTTCTTGAGAGCCATTTGTAGAGAGAAGTACTCCTCCTCCCTGGGAAGTATCAGCTGTACTTGAAATTGTGATAGCTGAATGTAACTTCTGATTTTCAATATGCCAGTGAGAATTTCATGGAAAATACCCTGTGACAATGGTCATCAGTGCTAGCTTCAACCTGTTTTGCATTCAGATTGGATAAAAATGGGTACTGAGCCCTGCCTGTATCTGCTCAGGAACTTTGCACCGGTACTTTTTACAGTAACTGTCATGTTGTGCATAATTATCTTTCATTGAGCCCCACTAAACTGGGGGAAAAATGGAAGAGAGTAGAGAAAATATGGAAAGGTTCCATTGAGGATCACAAAATCATAAAATAGCCAGGGTTGGAAAGGACCTTAAAGATGGAATTTTCAATCCCCCACCATGGGCAGGGACACCTTCCACTATCCTACATTGTTCAGAACCCCATCCAGCCTGGCCTTGGACACTTCCAGGGCTGGGGCAGCCACAACTTCTCTGGGCAACCTGTGCCAGGGCCTCAGCACCCTCACAAGGAGGAATTTCTTCCCAGTATCCCATCTAACCCTGCCCTCTGGCAGTTTGAAGCCATTCTCACTTGTCTTGTCAATCCAGGCCCTTGTAAATAGTCTTCCCTCCACGTTTCCTGCAGCTCCTTCAGGTACTGGAAGGCCACCATGAGGTCATCCCAAAGCTTCTCTTCCCCAGGCTGAACAATCCCAGCTCTCCCAGCTTTTCCTCCCAGCAGAGCTGCTCCATCCCTCTGCTCATCCTTGAGCCTCCTCTGGGCTCTCTCCTGCAGCTCCAGGTCCTGGCTGTGCTGGACCCCAGGGCTGGGGCAGCTCTGCAGGTGGAGGTCTCTCCTGAGCAGGGCAGAGGGGCAGAATTGCCTCCCTTGGCCTGCTTTTCTTCTCTTGCTTCTCTTTCTCCCTGGCCTTTGGTTGCTTTCTATACTGCTTTTCTGTATGTGACGTCAGAGAATTTTTTGGCTCTAATACAGACTTCGTGTACACTTTTTCCTTGCACCTCTATGGTTCTGCAACAGAGTTGGTCTTAGAAATCTTCCCAGTGGGAGAGGCAGCTTCATCACTGAAGCGTTGTGGCTCCCATGAGGTGGTAGTTTGTGGGAAGTGTATATGAATTTATTTTTCCATCTAGTTGGAGGTGCTAAATGACTGTATAAAAAAGTGAGGCAGAGCTGTGAGTTCTTCAGAGAGGTGCTGAGAAGTCTGGCTCTCAACTTTGTGCTAGAAGTCTTGCTGACTTTTGAGTGAGATAGCAAGAAGAAGATGAGCAGGGAGGTACACATCTGGGAATCGTGGCAGCTTGTCATTAGGTGTGATGAAGTCAAAAGTGTCTCAAAGATGACCTAGTTTAACAACTGAGGGAGACGATGGAGGATTGTGGGAAGCTGCTGTTCTCTTTCTCTTAAAGCAGAGAAAAATTCCTCTGCCTTGAAAGAATGATGAGCCACTTTTGTTCCTCAAAAGAATCATAGTGTACATAAAAAGAGATGTTGGAGGGATTAAAGCTGGAACGGATTAATATTAAACATAACCCAAGAATTAAATTAGCAGCTGTGTGCTGTAGGCTACACAGTTATAGGAGGCAACTAGCAACAACAAAAACAAAAAAGAAGTTGAGAAAGAGCTTGTGAAAAAAAAAAGAGTTTTCTTATTGGAGTGATGGCAAATTAGACCTATTCTTTCTTTAACTGCTTTACATGAAGTCAGTAAAATCCAGCACACTTGTGGGTATACATTTATGAAATATTTACTTTACATGAAACAGTTCTTTGATTTAAACAATGCAGCTAATTATATAAAGGTGCTTTGGATGTATTGCTGTAAAGAGCATACATTACTATAAATTACCATTAGTCATGCATTAGGTGGTTTTACAATTGGGATTCTTCTGGTACCAGGTGAATTGGTTAAAACTGTAAAAGAGAACAAAAGCGGAAGGTGCTAAATCTGTTCATCATGTTTCTGAATTATTAAAATACTTCAGTGTGTGAGGAATGAAGGAATAATAAGGAGATGCCTGTAGAAGAAACAAAGCATCCAAAAGTTGGAGGGAAGGGAACTATAATATAGAGAGTATATAAGAGGATATTGTGGGTTTTTTTAATTGTATGTGAAATAAGCAAAGGAGAAAAGATAAATGATAATTGCTTTGAAATCTCCATCACTGGTAGGAAGAGTCTACAGAAGGAGTACTGCAAAAGGGAACATATAATGAGATAGTTTTGTGCTACTTTTGATTTGTAGTTTCACAGATAATAATTTTTTAAAAATCTGTGGTTTACTGCTTGAGAACACCATAATGGGTTTCATGTTGTTGTTCGTGTTACAGCCCAGTACTGTTTGGAGCATGAAGAAATGTAAATGATAAAGGAGCACACAAGATTTAAAAACTGATGTAAGGCAGTGCTGCAGCCTCCTGGTACTGCCAGCAGCACTGGTGCATGCCTTTGCTGTGGAGCAGCTCCTCAAGGTGTCGAGGTGTTTGCCCCACCACTTCTGCTGGTCCTCACTGCAAGGGTTAGAAATGCTCTGTGGCCTCCAGCTTTATTTATTCTTTCCCCCTTGGTCTTGTGTTCCTGCTGTGTAGGTGAAGCTTTGGTGCTGCATGCACCTCTTGCTCTCTGGCTGTCACCCAGGAAGCGAAATGCACGGGATCCTCCAAACTCCAGCACTTCTAGCTGTGGGTTTTTTCCTCCCATTTTCTTTACTCTGTGGAAGGATGTAAACTGGGTGATTTTTTTTCTTTTTTTATTATTTTGAGATCACATTTTCAGGATTACAGAGGTTGTATTTATTTCTGTTTTGGGGAGAGATGGAGATTGTAATCAGAGACTGAAGTCTTCTGAGTAACAGGCTGCTACCATGCAGTGAAAGAATGAGCAACAGTACAGCCAGCAGGAGAGCCCTGGAGGGACTAACTGCAAGCAGATCCTTCACATTCTTCTTGCCTTTAGAAAAATGTCTCTGGCTGGATATCAGGAGAAAAGAGTAGAAGGGATTTAGTTTTGGACATGGGTTGGGTTAGAGAAGTGAGTCTCTGGTGTCCTGAGGAACAGAGGTAGCAGAGCCCATGTCTTAACAGCCCTCAGTCTGCTAGATGGGTTACCAGGATAAAAAAAGAATGTTTTATTCACTCTTTGAACGTAACACAGGGCAGATTGACCTTTTCTTATTTCCACATCCTTCCAAAGTTTGGTGAGTTGGAAAGTTGTGTATAAATGGCATGGCAAAAGTCCTTAACAGCACTATCTTGCATAGGATGGGACAAAAACACTTTTGTTCAGAGAAAACAGTGCAATCTAAGCATGGACTGGATTAAAGAATGCTGATTTTTGTAGCTGTGGCAACTTTCTGTGTAATCTTCTATTTTGAGAAATAGAGTCAAAGATAAGATTATTAAAACATTCCTCATATCTGATTCTATCGTTGTGATGGTAGAGAATATTATTTCTTTGTCTATGGCCTTATTAAATGTAACAGCAAAGCTAAACCCAAATGTTTCTTTTTGTTGTTTTCCAAAGGATTCATCCCCCTGAATTCTTCAAGAACAAATATGCTGTGGATGAAGCCCACTATGTGACTGAGGTGAGTTGTCTGTGTCTCTGAATATTTTTTGCTGTGAATACGAAATCAGTTAGTGGCAATGACTGCTTAATTTTTGTCCTCTTCTTACTGGATGTCTCCTGACTTGGTGGGATCTTCTCTTCCTTCCCTGTTACTGTAAAATGTCCTTTTATCTTACAAAGCACTTGTAAATTTTTTTTAAGGCTTCTCTTTTGATCTGAACACAGTTCTTAATCCAAAGGCAGTCTCATATAAACATGCTCTGTGCATGATGAGACCTGCTGGTTTGTAGTTCTATCCAACTGAAACATGCCACTAAATAAATATTTTGCAATGCCATGGAGATTTGAGGAGATTGCTGTCAAGGAGGTTGCATGTCCTACCTCTGACTTGGGAGCCTACATTCATTTTATGCCTCCAAAAAGCTGTTGGGAGAGGCTGCCTGCCTCACTCTTATTTTCTATAGAATCATCCTACTACTTGAATAAGCAAATGTATTCACATTTCTAGATGCAAGTGTGCCTTGCTTCGTTAGGTTTCTGATGTAATTTCTGAGCAGATGTTTGTATGCTTGTGCACCTGGCCAGCAATTGTTTCTTTGGTAGGAAGGCTCAGCAGGTGAGGACAGCATTCCTGCCAAGCTTTGCATGTCATTTTCATGGAGAGCAGCTTGAAGAAGACTCCTGATTCTTCTGTTCCCATAGAACACTAACTCTGACTCTCTAGACCAAAAGTTTTGCTCTCATCAGCTGCGAGGTGGTTTCATTTAATTTTCATTATGAGTTCAGCCTACAAAGTGAAGTTTGATCTGTATGTCAAAAGCTGGGAGAGGAGGGAGCTATGGGGAGGGTTGATTTTTGCCGTGTGTGAGTTGGAGTCATGTAGTGTTCAGGTGCTCCAGTGCTCATCTGTCAGATGGTGAAAATTGCAAGTGGAAAATACACATTTTATTTTTTAAAATCACATTTACTTTAGTCATTTTGGGTCACTTTCGATCAAGAAATGTCTTTACTGCAGTTCTGTTCTCTGCTTTTTTACTGCTTAAAAATTTCCTTGATAGGAAAAAGATGGACCAGTAAATAAATTTTAAAAATGAAGGTTGCTTTCGACCTGGACTACATATATTGAAGTGAGAAGCGGTTGAAGCTTGCACCATAACTGTTCAGCTCTCAAAGGTTCCTTCTATAACTGTTGCCTTGTTTGCCAAGGAATTGGTTTTCCACCATCAGACCACCGAGGGCCTTTTTTATAGAATAGCTTTATGTCAGTGAATGACTAACATGTGTAAGTGTGTTTTCCTGATAATTTCATGAGATCAAGAAAAAAAAAATGCAGGGCGGAATTAATATTTTTTAACTTCTCTGCCATAAACTCTCTTTTGTTAATATTAGTGGTGTACTCTAAAGGTGGTTTAAAGTTGATAGAATTGTGCTCCATGGAGCTATGCCAGGTGTCCATTGCCTCAAGTCAAGTGTAATTCAGCACCCACCCTTCTGCAGCTGCTCTGAAAGCCCAGTGCTCCACAAGCCCAGTGATTTTGTTCTCAGTTTGTGAATGGTTGAAGGAGCCTAATAAAAGGGTTAGCCAGTAGAAGTGACTTAGTGAGAACAACAGTAAATATTCTTTGCTAAGCATTGAGCACATTGTGACATAATAATATTAATGCACATGTTATATATGCAGGATAGAGTACCCTGGTGTTCTTTATTTCTGTGTGACATTACAACTTCTTGGCTCCTATATTGTGTCTTCCTAATGATGACAATAGACACGAGTAATAGTTGGTATTTATGTCTTTTAAGGACACCATCAACTTGATCACTGCATTTCTGTCAATATTTTTTACTCTACTGTCTCTTGTTGCATGTTGCAGGTAATGCTACAGTAATCTGAAAGGTGTCAGAGAAACATTTTTGTCTTTGTAGCTCATTTACTTTAGATACAGTGAATATTGATAAAATTGGTGTCAATGTGGTTATGAGGAAGAAAAAAAGAAAAATAACAGTAATCTAAAACCTCTTTTTAGCTATCCAGTGTATTGGCTTCGAAGACGCCTGCTGTACTTCTCACTTTGGTAAGTCATATTCATATTCTGAAAATACTAAATTTCTTCAGGAAGGATACCAGTTTATGCAGCATTTCTTTGCACTGTCATTCTCTATTTTTTCCTCCCCATCTTATGCCAAATCTGAGGTCATCCATGTATAACAATGTAGTCTTCTGGCCCCTCCATGACTGCAAGATTCGTAGCGTCTGGCCTCATCCAGTCTGCATTCTGTCTGCCAAAAGCTGTCTCGGTTTTCTGGTGAAACAACAAGCCTATCACCCATGCTGGCCTTCAGCCTATCTACACTGACTCCAAACTCCTTTTTCCTTTTGTGCTCTTCTGGTCATGCCATGAGCATGTTTGGGCCTTTCTGTGAAAATCCCACAAGGATTCAGGGAATGCTTTTTCTGCATAGGGTGGCTTAGTAAGAGCAGCTTCTAGGAGGAGTGAGGCAATATCAAATGCCTTCTAAGTATTTTGAATGGTGCTTGCTTATTTCTTTGGAAGAAGGATGAATGAGTGGAGGTAAAGGCTGCAAGTTTCTCCTTCCCCATTACCTCTCTCCCAGCTGCTCCCCTGCTTTACAGATGTTTTGTAAACTCTCCCTATCTGTTTTATTCTTTCCAATCTGTATAAAAATTGTTTGCTGACTCTGAGCTTTCCCTTACAGCGAGTGCAGTGGCAGCTCATGGACTTCTTGTTTTCCCATGACGCAGACCAGACAGAAATCTTAACAAAAAAATCCCTCCTCAGGAAGATACATGGCCTCAGATCTGAATTCTTTATCCATTAAGAACAGAGGCCCTAAATAGTTTTCAGTCTTTCTTTCACTTTTATTTGTGTACACACATACACAATTAAAAGGTGCCCCTATGGCTTAATTTCATGTTCTTTAAGAGAAATGAGGGAAATGGAACATTTGACCATCTTGTGCTTCTTACTGCGCATTTCTTCACATGGAGCTGTTGAGTAGTTATCACTCTGGGAGCATCCTGTTGTAATCAAGAGTTTTCACATAATTTTTGGCTGAGGAGGGTGTTATGTGCTTTCACATTCCTCCCACTGCTCTGAAGAGAAGGGAAGAGCACTTCTCTGTCTGCTGCTGAATGGAAAGCTGGTCCTCTCTTCCTGTGGTCTCGTTCCAGATACAGAGCTCTAACGCTGCTCTGCAGGGTTCCCCAGGCACATGTCAGAAGTGTTCATCTGCTGTGTGGTAGCCAAAATACTGCTGCTTATGCTGCTTGCTTGAATGGAAAGCTGTAGGAGAGCAGCAAGTAAATTTAAATAGTAACATTGCCAAGATGGGGCATAATAATTTATTTTAATATTAAATTACTTTAGAAGAAACCTTGCCTGTTTTTCATTCTCTTGCCCTGTATAATTATTTTATAGGTCTCACACCTCCCTCTTAAGACATAAGGGCATTAGAAATCAAAGCTTGTCTTTTTCCTAAGCAACACATCCAGACCTGAATTCTCTGCTGGTTTCCTATGGAACTGATTTGAGTTCAGTTTCTTATATTGGACTGTGTTTGAACAAACAGTCGGGGGGGGGGGGGTGGGGTGTCAGTT
>VZRX01001055.1:21575-141382 GCA_013398075.1 Notiomystis cincta
ATCAATTGGCAGCAGAGGGAAACGCATCAGGGCTGCTGAATTGTGACAAGACATCACTGCCTGGAGAGAGAACACGGCTGTCAAAGTCCTTCATGTAGGGCTGCCCAAAGACATCTCAACAACAGACAGGTGGACTGGGCTGGCCAGATTAAAGTGTCTCAGGTGGATCTGGACTGGCAACACAAGGCTGAGTTTTTTCTGGCTTGATGGGCCCATGACACCTCAGGTCATCAGGGAAGAGATGCAACTTCCAGATGGGTTTGTGATGGAGGGGTGGCTTTAACCAGGGACACCTGATGGTTATCCATGACTGAAACATGCACTGCAGTCAAGGAGGGCCAAAAGGGTAAAGCCTCTGTGGTGTGGGGGACAATGGTACAAATATAAATAAGGGGAGGCCTGGCAAATTGATGACATTGTGCTCCTGCCAAACTCGCCAAGGCAAGCACTGCCTGCTGACAGTGGTGGGAACAACTACTGGGTGGCTGGACAGCAATCCTTTGCCTCATGCCACTGCCAGGGGCACAATCCTGGGCCTTGAAAAACAAGTCCTGTGGTGACATGGCACCCCAGAAAGAGGTGAGTCAGTGGGACTCATTTCTGAATTACACTCATGGACGCCTTGGCCAGAGAGCACAGCACTGAGTGAGTGTTTCAGGTTCCCTGTCATGGACCCGCCTCTGGGAAAGTCGAACGGAGCAATGGATTGTTAAAAACCACATTGAAAGCAGTGGGTGGTGGGACCTTTGGACATTGGGATCTACACTGAGTGAAGGCCCCCGGGTTGGTTTTCACTAGAGGCTCTGCCAGTGGAGCTGGCCCTGGTCAGCCAAAAGCTCCATGTACCATAGCAGGTCCCCATGGTGCACATGAGAAATGTGTTAGGGAAGGCAGTGTGGAGTCATCCTGCCTCAGGCAAAGGCAAAGCCATGCATGGGATTGCTTTTGCTCAAGGACCTGGGTGCACTTGGTGGGTGATGCAGATGGATGGGGAAACAGGTTATTCCCCTTGAGAGGATTTGATTTTTGGGTAAGAACAGTTTGTAATGTTGAATTGTATAATATTGGTTGCTGAATGACACAGTCACTGTATGCCATAACTGCCATGGACAGTGAGTATGGATTGCCCAGATACCAGTTGTGAACTCCTGTTGCAGCACCCAGAAGACAGCACACCAGCTTTCCTGACCTAGATGGCATCTAGGATAGATAGAACACAGCCATGGACCCAGATGTTATTTACACCACTTCGTGTCATTGCTGGGGCCAGGAGGAAGGGACTTTCTTGCTTTGGAAGAGAAGGGCATTCCTTCCTGTGGAGAAACATTTTGGGCAGAACAGTCTGATGTTTTGTTTTTTGTTGTTTTTTGGGTTTTTTCCATGTAAGTTGTTTCTTTGTCTTACATCTTTTGTTACTAATACTGTTGCTGGTACTGCGTGTTTTCTTATCTCATTGCTGTTTCCAGTAAATTTGTCTTACCTCCACCCATGATCTTTGCATTTTCTGCTTCAGTTGGAGGGAAGGGAGGAAGTGGGTGGCAGTGATGTTGTGGTTTTAGTGAGAGCACTGAGTTGGACAATTCCTGAACCACAACAGTAACCGAAGTGAAGCGTAACCACGTCATCAGCCTTAGAAGTCTCACAGTTATAAACAGGTGGCCTTGTGGCCACTCACACAGGACCCACAGCTTCCTTGAGATGAGTGGAGCTGAGTTCTGTCCTTAATCTTTGACTTCCTTGTAAAGTGACCTACAGTATATTCTCTGACACATAGGGATTGATGCTGTGTCTCAGAGGTCCAGCATCTTGTTTTCTAGTTGGCATTACCTGTCTTTCAGGTGAGAGAGAGAATTTCTGTTCAGCTGATGACCTCCTGACTCTGCTCCACCCACCAGCAGCCTCCTGATTCAATCCTGCTGCCTCTCTGTGTTTTTAATGAGCTTGCCCAATTGACAGCAAACAAGAATTTTAAGTAACTGCCAGATAGTAGGTGCTCCCAGCCAGTAAGGCTTGGATTTTTGGCAGCACAAAGACAGTTCAAGAAGAGCCTTTATGGCCAGGAAGGATAAAATCCAGGGACTGTAGTTGAAATGGCTTTTCTAAAAAAAGTGAGCTGCTGTAAGCCTACACCAGTGTACAATTTTTCCCCTTTTCTGAATGCTCAGGTGAGACAGTTTTCTTTTATGAGGTTCATGTTTGGCTCATTTCATTTGCTTTTGATTTCATCCATTTGTGCTTGTGGTTAAAGTGATCATGTCAGTTTTTCGAGATGTGGATTTTCACAGCCAAAGTCAGCTGCCTTCTGTACCTGCCCTTCCCAGTGCTAAATTTTCTTTTGTTACTTTGCAATAACCATAGTTTACTCCTATTTGCATGGAGCTGATGTTGGACACTCCAGTGCTGCAGTGTCTCCTTACATTTGCCTTCACTGGTCTGTTTTCTGTCTGACATACTGATGATGTTATTGAAAGGGTTTGTGTCTGTTGTTACAACTGCAGCATAGTTCTGTGTCTTGGTTTTCTGTGGTGATATATTTTCTTCTGTATAAAGTTGTATTTTACTGTCTCTTCCATTCTGGAATTATTTCTGCATTGGTGTACATTAGTGATAATGCTTGAGATACTGATGATTAAATTGAAAATATGCCCTTTTGGTACTTTCTTGTTTCCAAGTGACCAATTTTACTCTGTAATGATGCGTTGTTCTGTGACCAGTGGGTGGCTTTTGGACTTGTTTTTACAGTGATTTCTCATTAATACCCATAATATTGAATACCATACAGCTTGTCCTTGTTGAGTGTCGTAATAAGTGTTTGGTTTGTATCTTGGTGTAGGAATACAGAGCTACTAGCCTTCTCCTTATTATAAGTTTATGAGCATCTGTTTCTGAAAAAGAGAAACATAGGGGTTTTTTTCTGCTTTCTCAAGACACAGGAAGACCTTTGCACAATTAAAAGTGACTTCTAAGTAATTTTTTTAAAATTGGATTTGTGCTTTCATTGGTCCCTTCTGAGGTATAAGAATGGTTAATAACCTGGAATAGATTTAATTGTTTCCTTCAAAAATGTGGGGAAATTAACTGTTGCCTCACAACACTCTTTTGAAGAACTGTTGGGAGCCTCGTAGGATTTTAATTCTTTTAAATACCCTAACTAGAGAGCCAACAGTCCTGAGCACACAGACATATCTTTCATGCAGAACACTCCTAAGGCGTTTAAATTATAAGCAAAAAACCCCCTTTAACAATGCTTGAAAATCCATTTGTGTTCCACCTAATTACTCAGCTTCTTACTCTATTGGCCACTGCGGTGTTTTTGTTTAGAGAGTCTCAAAATCATTCCAAGAATACATGAATTGCTCATGTAGAAAATAAACAGGAAAACAGTGAAATGTCAGTGGCCAAAGTGAGTTGGAAGCTTCTGCTTTGCCTCTTCTGTAGATTTGAAGAGACACAGAGAGATCATTTTCCTTTTCGCCATCCTCTAAGCAAGCTTGTTTATCACATGGCCACCTTCTGTGCACGCAGAAGTGGGAAGGCATGAAACAAAGGATGAAATCTGAAATTCACTGTGCTTAATTTCATTGGAGGGTGCTTAAGGAGCAAAGTAAAAATCACAGAATAATTTGGAAGGAATGTCTGTGGTCCACCCCACACTCAAAGCAGTGAACTGACAACCTGACATTTTATCTTTGTCAAAAGAAGTATAATAATCATGTCTCAGACATACTATTCCACTGGGTTCTGCACATTCTTAAAATTATGCATCTGGTTTAGTCTCACGTATTTGAAAATGAAATGCATTCTTCTCACTAGGTTCTCTATTGAATTCCCATACAATCCTTGTTTTCACTTTACTTTCTCAGAGAAGACACGGTTTAAAAAAAAAAGAGTAAATACGTAGTGTCTCCTGTTGTGTCTGGCTGCTTTTTAATATTAATATCTTTGGGGTTTTTTAGGTTTAACGTGAACAACAAAATTCTTCATCCTGAAATTGCAGAATGGTGAGTAACATAAAATCTTTCTCTTTGAGTAGTGTTGAACATGCTTATACTGTACCATTGCTTCAGAGAGATTCCCTCCTACTTTACCATAGGAGTTCTAATTTTCAGTTGATTTCATGTTACGGACTGGAAATAACGTACAAATGTAATAATAGGGTTAGGTAACAGCATTGAAAACCAAAGAATTTATGTAGCATTTCTTAAGCATTGTATCTGGATACACATTTCTCTAGGATGTGTTAGGGTTTAAGTCACATTCGTGTAAATATGAATTTGTATGAATGGTAAAAGAACTGAGGATAATTTATATTCTAGCAACAGAAATCAAACATAGATCAAAACTGTCTAAACACTAGTATTTAATTAAATGCCATTTCTTTTCCAGGATTTATTTTAACAGCCTTAATTTTGTTGAATTATTATTCATAAAATTGTACTTTGTAATTCTTGGGGAATTCTGCTTGTAGCCTATCTGAAACAAGCAAACTAGGTGTGTGATTAAGTGCAAAGCTAATCCATTTTACAAGTTTCCCTCTTTTGATCAACACTGCTAACTTTGTCCACAGGATTGCTCCATAACTAAGGCTATCTAGTTTTCCATTTAGGAAATTACTGAGGAAAGAACATAGTGGATTTTGATTGATGAATTAGGTTTTTATCTAAGCCTTTTTTTGTGGATTAATCTAGAAATGAGGAAGCAAATCCTTAGTTAAGTCAAATAAGCTTAAAATCTTAAAATACAAAACATGGGTGTACCCTCTGACTACCACTGTTTATTGTATTACATGCTACTACATACCATGCTTTTTAATGTTTATTTTCAGCACATATGCTCAGAACCATCTTCTGCTGTCTTCATCTACAGCTAATTGCCAGCTTGAAAACTGTGGAGATGTTTTTTGAACATCAGTGATTTCAGAAGATACAGAATTATTAAAAGGTCACATATTTGTTGTGGCAGATATCTTTCATTGTTTGGCATGCAATAAAGCTTCAAAAGGAAAGTGGGAAAGCTTTGTGTAGATGTTGTTCCATCCCTGGGTCATGGATGGGCCTGGAGCTGTGTGTTAGTGGACTCATTGCTCCTGCTGATGAGTGTAAGGGGCACTAATTTTTACATCTTGCCTATCCTCTCCTTCTAGAATTTGCACAATTCCTTTTCTTAAACAGAGAAGTTATGTAATAGGCTTGATTTCTGTATTTAAGAGGGGTGAGGAAGAGGACCTGGAGGGGGCCCTGTCTGACTTCAAAGTGTTGCTCTGTAGACATAGCAGGGACAGAGATGGCAATTTTAGCTGCAAAGGCTTTGGAATAGGGCCACAGGCTTTTCCCAAGGTAGCTTTCATGTTGTCTCCATTGACCAAGGTGTCACCTGATAAGCTTTCCTCCTCTGTGGTTTCAATTAAAGGGTGATTGAATCTTCTTTAGGAAGCTCAGGTATGGGCAAACATAAGGTCTGTGCCCTGGAGGTTGTACTGGGACAGGTGGAGCATTGAGGCTGTAGAAAAGCAGCACCTGGAGCTGGGCTAGAAAGAATCCTCTCTTCAGTGAATTGTGAGTGGCAGCCTGGGAGTCTGATTTAGTTCTTCCTGCAGGCTCATGGAAGGGGGTATGCATCTTCTCTACACTTGGCTTTCAAGGCAAGGGAATTCTAAGTAAAGAGAAAGTTCAGGTTTGCATTCAGAAATGTTTTAAAAGGTTTTACTGACTTTGGTGGCTTTCATTTTAAGTCAGAAGTTTGTTAAAGACTGTTGTTAGGATTTAAGTGTCTGGTGAAATTAACGTGTGAATGACAGGTTATGAATATAAAGCTTACTAAAGTTGAAATCTCCTTCTAATGTCAAGTTACCGGCCAAGAAAGTTTCTTTGGAAAGCAATATTGTTAGAATTAAGAAAATTTTCCTTTTAGGAAAATGAATTCTTTTAGGTTAGATTTTGGGGTAGGAAATTGCATCCTTTGAATCATGTCCTTGCAGAGATGCATTTCATTTCAGATTTGGCAAACTCTGAACTACTGTGTTCTACATGGTACTTGTCAGAAGAACTTTGCTCCATGCCATGCTGTCAAACTGTCAGCTAGAGATGAGATGGCTGAGCTTTCTGAACCAGCCAGGGAGAACTGGGAACTACAAAAGGCAACTCTAGTTATATTATACAGTCTTCTAATAAAATGCAGAAAAAATGGTTCAATACTGACAAGAGGCAAAGTGTTTGTGTTTAAGGATCTATTGCCTCTCTTGCTTATTTTTTCAGTATCTCAGCATTTTCTGACTTGGTATGGAACTTAAGGATAAAACAGAAGAATTCAACCTTACACTGGAATTCAGCTGTTTGCAGATAGTGTTTTAATTTTTTTTTCACTTTATTGTGTGGGTATATATCCAAACAAACTGTAAAACTAATTTTAAATTTAAAGGCTTCCACTTCAAATTTCATAGTGAATGCATATGCTAAATATTGGTTTCAGTGTTTTGAAAAGGTGTCATCTAACAGAAGAAAGAATGCAAACTTGTCCAAATTATCTCCTTAGTAATCAGAAGGAGGTTTTGGACACTGACACTTAGCCAAATGGCCTTTTGTTCCTGTATTTTGCCAGTGTCTATCCATCATAATTGTGATGGTGCTAGAAGTAAACATTTAGTAACATTTAGCAGCTCTCTTTGTGCCTGTATATACTGTATTTTCCCATAATCTCAATGAAAGTGGGATTTGATAGTTTTGTGTGGAAGATTTCATTTGTTCTGTATTTTGCATTATTTTGATGGAAAGCTGTAATTATTTCTTTGTGAAAAGTGATCTGTATGTTAATGTCTTAAAGCTGTGCATTTGCTTTCTGTGATTTCAGAGGTTTTTCTATCTATGTGGTAAATCTCAACATTTTTTTGAACTCCTGTCTTTGGTGTTCATGCACCTGTCTTTGAGAATTGTGCTGTGATGCCTCTCCTTGCATATGTGCGTTGCTATGTTTGCTGGCTTTGATGCTAATTCAGTTAGCAAGTTTTTATGCATTGCAGAAGAGCATAAATGTATAAACTCTAGTAGAGATATTTCTATAAATAAAATGTGGAAAGGTATCAGCAGAGGTGAGAAAGGGTAAAGATGAGGCAGGACTGTGAAGTCTGTCTAAATGGGCATCATCCTGACTGATTAGGTGGTCTATAAATCTAATATTTCCAGAAGGAAAAGGAGGAGTGGGTGTTCCCAGGTGATTTCCCTGTATGTCACATAAAGGGGACATTAAGGTTGCACACATGCACTAGAAAGCAGCAAAACAAGCCAGCTGATAAAACACTGATCTGATAACTGGAAACAAATACTTCTGGCAGCATTATCAGAGCTGCAGAATGCACATACAAAACCAATTTGTGTGTCTTCGAGGAGAGTGCTGGTTTAGGAAAATACAGTTGAGTTATGTGAGTTTCAGCCTCATAATTACCTCAAATTCTATATGCTCTTGACCACTTGATTAGGTCATGCATGTAATTTGGTATCCAAGTGTTTAAACTGCCCAAATGCACTTTGAGGATTGAAATGATACTTGTTTATATTAAAGTTGCTCTCTCCTGTTCGATGACTGACGTTGAAGAGACCAGCTGCTCATATGGCTAAGTGAAAATAAAACCAGAAAATATGTGTAAAAGGAGAATGAGGAAGAAGAAATGGTTTTACACTGGTAAAATGAGGGAAAAAAAAAAAGGTGAAAGTTTTACATCAGTCCTGACAGAGACTTGTGCTTCTATTTCAACTAGATTGCACTAAGTGGCCTCCCTGCTAATCTGGGGAATGCCTTACATATGGAATCTGTACATTTTGGCAATTGCAGTCGCCACAGCTTGGAAATTAATTGTTCTCATTAAAATACTAATGCATTTATGCAGATACTGTAACTGGTTCAAGAGCTGTTTTTAAGAGAATGTTGAAGCTCACATTCATGAAAAAGGTGGGATTTTCTTCCCATCCTTACTTTGGAAGTGGGGGAAAACTTCATGGAGACCGTGAATATTCATCATGTGCAAGATTGCCCTTAAGTGCCAACCACTGCTGTAAACCTGGCTTGGAAGGGTGCTGCTTTTTGCACCATCTAAACAATGAGAAGGTGTTGAAATACATGCTTTTGTACTACCCAGACATGCTGTGGGGGCTCCATCAACAGAACCACTGTAACATAGGAGCCCAGGAACTTTTTCAGTGTCTGGTGTAGGGTGAAATTGATCTTGTTCCCTGCACAAATGCGCATCCTCCCTCTCCTTCCTTCTGGTGATTGGGTAGAGGTTTTTGTTGGTCTCAGAATGGCTAAATATTTTCTGTAAAGTATTTCAGTGCCTGACCTTGTGTAAATGAAGGGGTTGCATTGCATAGTCAGTCTAAAGCTGAGCATGAATTTCTGTTTTCATACAGATGCCTAAGAAGTTGTGATCTAATACAAATACCTTGATCCTGAAGCCTTATGCCCAAGTCAAAGGAAATTGTTTCTAATACTGTTTGCACTTGCTGTGGAGCAGTGACTAACTTGTATTACTAGCAGATTCCAACAAAGAGATTAGACAACTGAATTATGAAACAACCTATTTTTCAGGCAATTGCAGATCATGGATATGTACTGTATACTGAAAGTAATATAAAGTCACATCAGTCTTCCAAGGAACAGGATTTATAAAAAAAATAAAAATCTGTAAACCTTTGCTACCTCATTCTAACTGGAATGTATTTGAGCCACTCTTTTTTATGTCTTGGCTGAAAGACAGGAGTGGAAGTTTGTTTCCTCACTCACAGTCAGCAGATTTCACCATCCCAGTGTAATTTTTTCACCTGGATGTGCATTTCAAAACCTTGTACTTCTCATTCTCAATTGTATAGTGATTATTTTGTGTCATATTCCAGCTGACTAAGAAAGTCAGTCCATTACTCTCTACAGTGTTTGTTTGTAAAAGCATTATTATCCAGATTTTACAAAGGTACCTATACATTTGCCAGAAGAGTTGTGTTTCAAGGGGAGTGGCTGTGCTGTAGTAATGCACTGTCTGTGGGAAATGCTGCAATCTCACATCAGAGGCACTGATGGCTGAGAAACCTGTTTCTGGACTCATTAAAACAACTACAGAGCAGAAATACAGTAAATAGTTTTCTACAGCAGCATGAGGAGGAACATGTTACAATAAAAAGAGGGGTCTTGGTAGCAGTTTCAAAGTATAACAATTATGGTTCTATGTAACTGCTGCAAACCCTGGAGTGCAGCTCGAAAATATGATTGAAATATTTTCATGCAATTCCATAGCTGTAGTTCTGTACTTTGTAAACAGTAAGTGTGTACTTCACAGCTACCTTTGAGATGGGCATGAGAAATACTGGGAATTCAGTTTGTGTAACAGTAGAAGGGGTATGTGGTGTTTAATAGAGGTTATAGAACTGTATCTGCTTTCATGCCACTCAATAGCTGCTTGTATTTGAAATACGTGATAGAAGTGCATGTACTAGAGAAGAGCTAAACAGTGCATTTTTGAGATGGGTTCAGAAGAGAGTATCAGGGCTCATACACAACTTCAGTATCTCATAAGGCACAAATGGGGTTTTTAAGGCATTGGTTTTTTGGGGTCTTTTGGGTTTTTATTTCCCTTCAGAAGCATGTGAAAGAATGGACATCATGGCTGTAATTACTCCTGCTGTGGTTTCTGAATTTCATGGCTTGGGTTTTTTAATACCAAACAAAAATAGTGTTTTTTCACACAACCCCCTGCCTACCTTTGGAGGTATGGCAAGTAGGCCAGAGCTCAGATTGTGCTGAACAGAAGTTCTGGAGTTCTGGGAATTTAACTATGGAAAACAGTTTCAAATTGTGTTTAAAAGGAAGTCAAGCATGCTTGTAGAAATGTTCCATTTGAAGTAGTGTTAGAGTCATGACAAATGCAGAATTCCATTTGTTTTATTTCTAATGTATTGTAAAATGAGTTGAAAAAATGTTGGTCAAACCACTTGTTTATAAGTATTAAATAGGGCAGGCTGATATTTGAAATTCTTGTGACTTCCCTTTGTAAGATTGTTTTGCTAATGCTGAATCAATGCCAACAATACTTTGCTGTCATGAATACCATAATAGGTGTTTGCTCGAGGTGTACTTGATCTGATCTTACTATAGGTGATACATATTATTTTGGGTTTTTTTTTCATTTTGCATTTTTAAGCTTTGAAGTTGCAGCCTAACATGGTATCTGTTCCTCTTCTCTTTAAGTCGTGTCATTAAGACAGACATGGAGTTGGAAGTTCTGCGCTACACCAATAAAATCTCCAGTGAAGCTCATAAAGAGGTAATGGATCCTTTGCTGTTAATAATTTTTGCTCTTAGTGTAGCAGTGTTACTCAGAAAATGTCCCCAGCAACCCAGAATTGCTTAGTAATAAAATAATGGAAAGGCTGGCTAGCAATAAGAGGATAATATCCCTCCTATTACAGCCAGTAATCTGCCTTGCATTGTCCTTGAACTCGCTGGTGCAGTTGTGATGTGTGAGAAATGAAGTGTGGGTTTGGGTAAGAGCTCACCTCAGCAGATGATGACGTGCTTGCAATCTGTCTGTTCTGTGCACAAATACCTATATAATGATGGAGAAAGAAAAGATCAAGATTATTCAGGCTCATGTGCAGCTCTGAAAAGTTTAACTAGCAGGTAACTGTCTCCAGATCCTGAGGGTCTGGGGAAGTCTTTCCATGCATGGGGTAGGATGGGGGAAGGATTCCTCAGGGTGCTCCTCAGAGCTGGCTGTGCCCCTGGGGCAGTGCTGAATCTGCCATTCCGTTTTCGTACCAGTGTGGCACAGACAAGTCCAGCTCTCAGCAAGGCTGCTCAGGTTGGACCTGGCACTACACCAGGGCAGCTGTACTGCTCCCCTGGTGGTGAAGGCAAAATCAACTTGGGTGTCAGTCCTGTACTCCATATAAGGATGCAGGTCTGCCATGAGTTCTGAGAGTGGGGATGACCAGAGGGAGCTTTGGTAAAATTAACTGATGAACTAATTACTGATTCAGCTGTTGTCTTGGCTCCTCTTCCTCAGATATCTGAGCTATGAAGTGTAAGAATGTTTTAAAGTGAATATTGTAAAATCGAAAATTCAAGGGATAGTAATTTTGCATTCATACTTCTTGATTCTTCAAATAATCTCCAATAATCTTATAGCATCTGAGAATATTTTTTTCTGTAGAGCAGCTGCCTAGAACTTCTATAATACAGAAACAGACAAAGGAGTAAAACTTTCTTAGGAAATCTGAGAACAAGGATCAGATTTATGACTTGTAAACCAGTGTTTAACTCTGGTAGTTTTCTGTTGATTCAGATTGCAAAGTATAAAAGAGACTCCCATTGTAGGATAATCGAGTTCATAGCTTTGTTTTGCCAAAGCAGAACAAAAAGGACTTGCTGCCATGTTCACTAGAGCTTTCACAATTAAACACTGGTATTTTGATGAGCTGCACTTCATTAAGATATAGTAGTTTGGCAATTAAACTTGCTTTATTGCTGGAGACTGCAGGCATTTTTAAAGATTAAAATGTTTGATTCAAGTGTATTTTTAAAATGCATCTACTGATGTAAATTTAAATGAAGTATAGATGATATTTTTGTAATACAGGTTTCTCTGGAGATAGTCATAAGTCATAAATTTATAAATATGAGATTCTCTCTGGCTCTGATGGTCCCATGCTAATATGTATCTTACAGGTAATGAAGGCCGTAAAAGTAGGAATGAAAGAATACGAGATGGAGAGGTAAGAGTTCTTACAATAATTATAACAAAAAAGAGAATATTTCTGTAGTAGGAGGAAAAGCAATAGCTGAGACAATGCAGTAGCATGGATTCAGTTGACACTGAGAGGTCATTGCTGTTTGAAGGCCATTGTAAGCATTAATTTGTTATTTTGAGGTGGCACTTCATCCGTTTCAAACATGAATTTAATGAGGGGTGATTATTTTTTGGTTAAGTGTAGCATATCTGTCTTCTTGGAGTTACAGTAATGTACAGAAGCTTTATGAAATTGCTATTTTCATGATTTGAAGCCATCCAGTAAAATGGTGTTTATGGTTAAACATTGCCTTTAGTCTGGTTATGCTTAGAAGACTGCATGAGTGAGTGTTTAAGAGTCTTAGGAAAGGCTGTGTCCAATTACATTTTGCCTGCAATTACAAGCCAGCAGTACCTGTACTTAGTGTGCACAAGGAGCTCAGCTCACACGTGTGATGGGTGTTCTACAGCTGCTGAGAAGTCAATAAGGAAGCAGATATCTCTTTATGTTGAAAAGAATGTGCTGCACAGGCATCCATGAGGGGTTTGGCTGGTCCTGATACAGTAATGATGTGTCTAGAGCTAAGGAAAACATTGCCCCTTTCTTGAATCAATATTTACATTAGATCACCAGCATTTATTTTATAAAGCATGGTTTTGATCATCAAGTACATTTATTTTTAGCTTGTACATGGTATTTTCAAAGTATTTGCATAATGAAGAAATAGCAAATAATAGTCATATGTCAGTTACTGTTGTTTCTTGGCAGTAATTTTTCAGAGGTTTGTAAGCAGGCTAGAGCAGTACCCAGGGAAGGGAATATAAAAAGACCACAATATTTGCACCAAGATTTCAAGGTGGTAGCTCAAAAGACAAATAAAGCCCTTAGAACATATGTAATATGGAGAAACTAATGTTACATTTAGGCAGCTAAAATTTCTGCAGATACTATAGGCTCATGCCTATAATTTCTCAGTGCTTCAAATTACATTTACATATTCTACCAGGTAACAGGGAAAAAATTATATTGTTTACATTCTGTCTTTAACTTTATTTATGAGCTTTGTGTTTGTGTTAATTTTACTCACTGGCCATACTATGCATGCTGATAGTGAAATTTTGACTCTGGAAGTCATTAACAATCAAAAATTTCCATAGAGTAGAATTTGTTTTCAGGTGCTTTTAAATATCATGATCCTGGTAGTTTGATTTAAATGTCATACAACAAAATATAAGCACTCCTCTGTAAGTCTCCAAGGTATATTGCCTTTTTTATCCAGGACTTTCATTCTTCCCTAGCTAGCTCCTTCCATGCACATCAGCCTTTTGAAAAGATTATTTGTGTCTTTCCATTGAAAAAAATAAATAAATTAAGCAGCTATTACACCTATTTAAAATTGCATTCTATTCTTCCATTCATCTTGATAGATTACACTTCTTGAAAAAGCTTGAAGTTATTGAACTAATGGAAGAGGTCTTGGCAGACTGCTCTACTATAATTAAAACTAGAGTTTCTTTTATTGGTGGAATTCATCCCTGCACCCATTCCTTTAGAGGAAAAGGGCCCTAAAAGTGTAAACCCTCTCTGCTATTCTTCTGTCTGCTAGGAGGAGTAATGGCAGAGATCCCCAAAGCAATTAAAACTTTCTGTTACTGGAGGTAGGACCTAAGTGCTGCCTTTTCTTTGTCCATTTGGTTAAACACTGGTGAGTGATTTTGAACCAGTAATGTGTTAATGCTGAGATACATAAAAAATAAATGCATTTAACTGCAACTGCAATCAGCCCCAACTTCTTTTTTGGTTTGAGATTATATAACTTTAACATGTGGTCGGTTGACTTTAAGGAGACAGCCAAGGCAATTATCTACAAACACTAATTCACAACACGTGTAATTGCATATAAAGTCATTTTGGTAGGTCAGATTCTGGATTTTCTCTGAAGCAATTTGTTTAATATTTGTGTTTATCTCATGCTTAATTAATCTTCTTTAATTAAATGCTTTTAATTATGAAACTGCTCTGTAGTGAATATATTGTTAAAAATATAGCAAAATGGTAGAAGAAATCTCTTCAGCTTGAGAAGTGTATGAATAGAATCTGTGATTTCAGCAAAGTTAAGTGTGAGTATACAGACAAAAATGTTTTGTGTATATATATAAACACACTGAAAGTACTAATTAGCACCTGCAGTCATCTCTTTCAGAGTGCTCTCAAGGCCTGGGGATAACTTCTCTAGATCAGTGTTTCATCAATTTCTAGATTTCATCTGTGTACCATTCACCAAATGAAGTGTAGAATCTTCTGTGCATTTCCTCATTCGTTCCCTTTTTATTAGAAAGAGTGTTTTTAAGATTGGGGTGGCTACTTGGAATTGTCAGTTTGTTTGGGGAATGATGTGAAAGTGTATGGTGTAGCCACAGGTGTGTGACTTCCTGCATCACGAGTTCTGGACACACAACTGTTTTCTGCATCACCCATTTTTGTGGGGGTTTATCCTCTTCTTAATAGCACTGAAGGTGCTCTTGTTATCAAGTGTCTGAAATACCAGAGTAAGACTCTCCAGCCCTGAAGTTGTATTAAAGAGGGCATCATTTATTCAGGCCTGAGCTTCATGCATCCTAACCTAACGTGCAAAGTGCTTCTGTAAGAGTGTTAGTTATACACAGTTGCTACATGCATATTAAAATTTATCCTTTACCTGAGTCCTGCCCCATCTTCCCAGAGATTCAGTCCTTTGTTAGCTCTGTTATGGCATTCTTGGGCCAAATGTCTTCTTATCTTCCAACTGTGCTTGCTGAAAGCAGCTTTTGCGTGCCTTGTTTATTTGCTAAAAGCTTCACAGGCACAGTAAAAATTTAATTAACCCTTTTGGTGTCACTGTGATAGGTGTGTGTGCACAGTCCTGAGCTCATTCAATGATGATGTATTTATCACTGCCTTGATAGCGCCAGGCAGCACGAAACCAGGGCTAAACACCCATTTCCTTGTCCAACACCTCCCTGGATTATGTGACTGTCTCTGAACCCTCTGTCTGTGCTGAGCACGGCAGCACGTGGGGGTTACCATGCAAATAACTATGATTCCACTACCCAAAACCTGGTCCTGATCCTGCAGTGAAGTCTTTTCAAACAGAGGAGCATTGGCTAGTGTACAGGGGGCAGTGGCTAGTGTACAGAGCAGACAATGTGAGTGGAAGAGGAGGGGGGATTCTGCCCCTCTGCCCTGCTCAACTGAGACCCCACTGCAGAGCTACCCCAGCCCTGGGACCCAGCACAGCAAGGACCTGGAGCTGCTGCAGAGAGCCTGGAGAAGGCTCCAGGATGAGCAGAGGGATGGAGCAGCTCTGCTGGGAGAATTGGGATTGTTCAGCATGGGGAAGAGAAGCTTTGGGGTGACCTCAAGGTGGCCTTGCAGTGCTTCAGGGGAGCTACCAGAAGGATGGAGTGGGATTAGTTACAAGGACCTGGAGTGACAAGACAAGGGGGAATGGCTTCAAACTGACAAAGGGCAGGGCTAGATGGGATATTAGGAAAAAGTTTTTCATTGTGAGGGGAAATAATTGTGGGGATTTTGTAGTAGTTAATACTAAACTTAAACTCTGCTGTAATGGCAATAATTTGAAGAATAAAACGGCAAGAAAGCAGTTACAGAGGTTTTTTTCTTGTTGGTTTACAATGCTTACGGACTATTTTTACACCTTGCCTCTCTTACCAGCTGAGCCTGATAAAAGTTCTTTATTCTTATTCTTTTCAGTGCTGTCCCCGATTCCAGAGCAAAGCTTAGGCTCTGAGATGAGTTGCTGTTGTATGTGTCAGTGTAAAATTTCACTATGTGGGAAAGTCTGAGGGCGCTGTCACAGATTATGGCTCTCATCTTTCATTTTTCTCTCTCTCCTCTGCTCCAGTGGAACAAACTGAAAATAAAACATACGTGTTATTTCACTAAAAAAAGAGAAAATAGCCAGAATAATTTTATTTTCCTTTGTGTATTTTCTTTTAGTGAACTGCTGATTATTTTAGCTAATCAGTATTTGCCACTCGCCATTTCCTGATTATTTTGCTCTTTGAATGTTTTCAAAAGTCACTGACTTCTGCAGCAAATGATCTTCAAAAATATTTGGGTTTTTTCATGAGGCTGGATAGAATTTCAGTTCAATTACAACCTTTGTAAGTCCTTCACATAACTGAGCATAGAGAGTAAATAAGAATGCCCACTGCAGCAGACAAAAATACACAGGTGAATCTTTCACAGTTGCTTTTTGGCATGGGAATGGTGTTGAATTGTGTCTTGACACTCACTAGTATTTGTGTATTTTTATTAAACAAGAGACTGGCACTCCATTATTCTCAAGCAGCATGTCAGTCTGCTCAGCTACTGATACATCTTTTATGTCCTTTTCTTTTCCTTCTTGTTGTTTTTTTTTTTAACAGTTAGTATTGTGTAGCCTGGAAACAGCCTGACTGCCTTATTTCCCTTAACTGCCTTGCAATTAGAGGTGATGTGTTTTTAAATGTAGGGTGCTGCTATCAAAAGGTTAGTTTTAAAACTTTAAAATACATGAAAAACTCTCTGAGAGAGAGGTGGAAGGTGACCTTTTCACATTTTAAAAACCCCAACACAATCCACTAATTTTTCCTTGTTTCTGCAGGCGTGTGTGGTAGGCCGGGAGTCTGCCTGCTCTTTGGATGGTGGTTTGGTGTAAGATGATCCTGTACCTGATACTATTTATTTGTCTGTGTATCTAGTTGTAGCACAAGGGTGGAAGGAAGAAGCGGATCAACCACAATCTGCTTTTAGCAAGAAATCCTCACTACACAGCAGCCCAGGAGCTTCTGTTCGACAAGGGTGCACTGGGACTGGCAGGGCAGGAGTAGCTGAGCCAGTGGTTTCATACCTGTGCTTGTGTTTGGGGCAGCAGGGATCACCCAGGACTTCCTAAAAATGGTGATACAAAATGTCCTACAGCATCCAGGCAGGCAGCTTAGTGCTGACAGCTCCGACAGCAAATGCTGGGGACCTGCTGATTGCTTCGTTTGAGGGAGTTGCTGAACCTCACGTGTTCAGTGCCCAGAGGGAAGTCAGATACAATGTGTTTGCCTGGAAGAGCAACTGGATTCAGAGAGACACTACGTGCAGCCTTCCCCTCCTGCCTAAGTTCCCTATGTACAGCTGGTCCTTTAATGTTCTAAATTAGGCTGTCGCCACTCATTTCCTAATCCAGCTGAAGTAAGGCTGTAAATAGTCTTTAAATAATTCTAAATTTCAAAATTGTGTTAGAAGACCCCTGAGCATTGTTTCTCTTCTGTGACATACAGAGGCACAATTGCAAATGTGCGCACACTCAACTCAGCAGAAATGGGGAGAGGATTACCCGTGAGCTTGGAGACCTCCTGTCTTAGCACCTCATCTGCTCTATGAGATGCAGATCCACTGGAGAAGTTCAGCTGCCCAAGCCCTGGCAAATATATACTCACTTCCAGTTGCCCTGCTCTCCCCTTCTGCCTGGCTGAGAGGAGAAATGTGGGAGTTAGAAACTTCTTGGGGCACTGCAGCCTCAGAGACCCATCTTATCTGAGCTGGTCAGTATGTTCATGGTGGTTGGTGATGGACTCCAGTAGCTGCTGGGAGGAAGCAGAGCAGTTTCAGTATATTCCCAGTAACCTCTCAGCATTTTCCCTTGGCAGGAGGTCCTGGGGGAAGCCCAGATGTTCTGTGTTTCAGTCACCTCCTGGTGCAAGAGTACTGTTTGATTGCACGGGCCACTCTCGTGACTTGTGACTGAAATTCCACAAACTGGGTTTTACCTTCTACAAAAAACATGAGAACCTGGACCATGTGAGGGATTTAAAATAAGTCCCTGTATCATCCCCAAGATACCCAAGAACAATTACCATGCTTGTATTGGAAAATGGTTCCCTTAAGAAAGAGAGCTTTGTCAGGATGTACACTACGTGTGTGAATGCAGAACTTGGCTTGTGGCATAGCAGGAGATAACCCAACTTTGAATGCTGTGTCATTGTATGTCCTCTCAGGGATAGTAATACAGCAAATGTGATAATTCATAAATATCCTTTGATTACCTTTTCTTATGAAAAAGCAGTAGCATTTTTATTTTAATTTTGTAACTGATTGACAATTGTAAGCATTATTAACTTCTATGGATGTTTTCTACACTGACTTACTGTTAGTCACTGCAGTGACTATTACTGTATTAAAGGAAGAACAAGCTTTCTTCACAAATTAGCAATGATCTCAGTTTTCACTGAATCTGCTGTGGTATTGAGATAGTGAAGTAATTAACATTGCTAATGACAAGCTAAGATTGGAGATATGTGAAATGAAACTCATTGTAAAAGACAGCAGGCTGAAATTATTATTTGATGTGGATTTTGTTCATGCTTGTTCAGACAAGTCAAAAGTAAAGATTGTACCACATGTGAGGCTTTATCTGCATTCTAAGCTTTACATCAATAATTCTTGCTAATTACTGATGAGCAGAGAGATGATAACTTTGTGTTTGTTGGCCATCTTTTGATAAACAGAATTGCTCCTGATCATGATCAGAGACCAGAAACTCAACTTGAAGGAAATGGGTAGAATACCAAGACTGTTCATTGTCATGATGTCACACACTGACATTAAAACTGAAAATTAAACCTATTTTACACACATGAAAAGAAAAAGAGCAGATTTTGTTCCTTGCTGCTGGCATGCTTGCTGCATAAATTCTTTTCCAAATTTGTTCTTAGAGTATCCTCATCATCATAGTGTGCAAGTGATACCTTACAGCTTATTAAGCAGCATTTCTAATGTCTATTGTGATGGCTCTTTTGTTTGTTTGATTTTTGTTTGGTTTTCTTTTGTTGCATCATTGGTCTGGGGGATGAGTTGTACAGAATTGTGTACTCTTTTGGCAGGTGGTAGTTTTCTGAGTGTGTGCATTACCAGCAGTATTGAAAAATGCAGGATCAGGGTTGTCATTACAGGATGATATGTCATCGTAGAATCAAGGTTGGAAGAGAGAGGCCTTTAAGATCAAGCCAAGCCATCAACCCAGCACCACCATTGTAAACCTTACACCACTAAACCGTTTCCCAGTGCCAAATCCAGATTACTCTTAATCACCTCCAGGGGTGATGACTCTACCTCCTTCCTGAGCAAACTATTCCACCACCCAAACAGTGAAAAATTTTTCTCTGATACCTAATCTGAGTCTTCCTATCTCAGCTCAAGGCCATTTCCTCTTGTGCTCTCTGCAGGCACTGCAGAAGAAATCAGCCCCAGCTCCCTGCACCCTCCTGTCAGGCAGTTGGAGAGAGTGAAGTCTGAGCCTCCTCCAGACGGAACAAACCCAGCTCCCTCAGCTACTCTCAGGGGCATTTTCTCAACCCTTCATGAGCCTTGTCAGCCCTCTGGACACACTCCAGCCCCTCAATGTCCTTTTTCGGTTGAGGGGGTCAGAGCTGGACCCAGCACTGGAGCTGTGGCCTCAGCAGTGCCCAGGGCAGGGGCCAGGCACTGCCCTCTCCTGCTGCCCACACTGGTGCTGACACAGCCCAGGTGCCGTCAGCCCCTTGCCCACCTGGGCACACACTGGCTCACAGTGCCCCTCTGTCAGCCACCACCCCCAGGTCCCTCTGTGCTGAACAGCTCTCGAGCCACTCCTGCCCTGGCCTGCAGCTGCAGGGGTTTGCTGTGACCCAGGCACAGGATGTGGCACTGGGCCTTGTGGAACTGCGCTCCGTTCTCCTTGGCCCATCCGTCTGTCCAAGGCTCACTGCAGAGCCTCCCATCCTCCAGATCACTCCCGCCCACCTGGGTGTCTCCAAATTTATTGAGGGTGCTCTCACTCCCCACATCCAGGTCATCTATACAGATGTTAACCAGGACCAGCCCCAAAACTGAGCCCTGGGGAACACCACTAGCAACCAGCCCCAGCTGCATTTAGCTTCTTTCACCACAACTCTCTGGGCCTGGCTGTCAGCCAGTTTTTTGCCCATCAGAGCCCACCCATCTAAGCCACAAGTAGCCAGCTTCTCCAGGAGAATGCTGTGGGAGACAGTGTCAAACACTTTACTAAAATCTTACTAAAATGTAGGTAGACACATCCACAGCCTTCTCTTCATCTGCTAAGTGGTCAGTTTGTCATAGAAGATTAGGTTGATCAGGCAGGATCTGCCTTTTATAAATCCATATTGGCTAGGCTTGATCCTCTGGTTGTCCTGCACATACCATGTGATGGCACTCAGGATGATATGCTCTATAACTTTGCCCAGAACTGAGGTCAGGCTGACAGGCCTGGAGTTCCCCAGCCTTCCAAGCCTTCCTGTAGATGGGTATTACATTTGTTAATTTCTAGTCAGCTGGAACTTCTGCAGTTAACCAGGGCTGCTGGTAGAGGATGGAGAGTAGTTTGGCAAGTTCTTTTGCCATGCTGGGGTAGATCCCATCAGGGCCCATAGACTTGTGAGTGTCTAACTGGCAGGGCAGGTCACTAACCACCTCCTTCTGGATTATGGGGACTTCACTCATCTCCCCATCACCAAGTTCCAGCTCTAGGAGCTGGGTATCCTGAGGACAACTTGTCCTGATATTGAAGACTGAGGCAAAGAAGGCATTAAGTACTTCTGCCTTTTCCTCATCCCCTGTTACTGTGCTACATTCATTCAACAAATGATGGAGACTTTTTTGTTGTCTTTAGTGGTCAAATCAAGTTCTAGTTGGACTTTGGCTCTTCTGATCTTCCCCTGCATGACCTTGTGTCATCCTTGTAGCCCTCCCAAGTTACCTGACACCTCTGCCAGAGATGATAGATTCTCTTTTCTTCCCTGATCTCCAGCTTAAGTTCTCTGTTTAACTATGCTGGTCTTTCAGCCTAGTGACTTGTGTTCCTACACATGGAGACAGCCTACTCCTGAATATTTAACAGTTCCTTTTTAAAGCATATCCAGCCTTCTGGACTCCTTTGTTCTTCAGGACTGACTCCCAAAGGATTCTGTCAATTGGTGTCCTAAATAGGCCAAAGTCTGCCTGCTGTAAATCCAAGGAGGAAATTCTGCTGGTGTCCTTCCTTACTTCAGCCAGTATAGAAAATGCTAACATTTCACGGTCACTGCTCAAGATGGTCACTGAGCACCACTCACCCACCACTCATCCTTTGTTCACAAATAGCAGGTCTGGCAGGACACCTCCTCTGGCAGGCAGGCAGGCAGGATGGAAAATGCTAGGGCTGGAGAGGAATCTGAATGACTTTAGACAGCAGAGGTGATACTTCTGCTAAAATCAGATTGAACCTTCAGGCAGTCTTGGCAAGTGAGAGCTACAAGGAGCTTTACTGACAGCTGACTCTGGATCTCCCAATTCACCTATTGAAACATGTATATTTAAAGAACTAATGAGATATGTGAAGGGTCCACAGATTAATCTGTTAGTGTAAGGTACAGTTGCTATCACTTCTCACATGGTACAAACCTCTTGTAAAGTGGTACTCCTTCAGGAGTGTTGGACTGGATTTCTGCTTTTTCTTATTTCAGAACGAACCTGCCATGTCCTTTTGGTCAGTACTGAGTAGCAGAGGTAGAGGGCTAGCATTCTTCTGTCTCTGGTTAGCAGATAATCTGCAAAAACTGTGTGGATTTGTTTGGGTGCCCAGTTTAACTGTAAGTTTAAGTGTTAGGGCTGTGCAAAGTTTAGGATGTTACATGTGATTTATTACACAGTTTTTTGCCTGTGTAAGCTCTAGGTTTGCTCTGTAGTGGAAGGTTTGATGCTGGATGTAATACATTACATTAGGTCAACTCTCCAGTTTCTGTTTTTTTTTTCTTTATTGTGTGTTTGAAGGAAGAGAAGAATACATCTGTTACATATACGTTGTTTGGGTTGGGAGTTGTAATGACATTCAGGAATTGGCTTCCTAATCCTGCCAGATTTGGGGAGATCCCTGAGATGTTTATGTTGAGGGAAGAGTCGTGCTTTTCATCAGTAATTCTGTCTTTGTGAGAAGCAAGTGGGTATCATAGGACAAGAAACCATTAAACTGAGGAAGGTTCTGGCCAGTGCTGTTTCTTTTGCTGCTGTAGATCAGAGACTTGTGTCCCTAAGACCTCTGAGGGCATCTAGAATTTGTTTGGATCAGGTGAGCTTGTTGCTTATTTGGGGCTAGTGGGGCAAGGAGGCTGTGTTACTTGAAGGAGCTCTTGGGTGGTGGTGTAACTTCTTTCTGGTAGTTTTCTGCTTTACTTTGGGCTTCACTTTCGTGCGGNGTGAGCTTGTTGCTTATTTGGGGCTAGTGGGGCAAGGAGGCTCTGTTACTTGAAGGAGTTCTTGGGTGGATTGGTGTAACTTCTTTCTGGTAGTTTTCTGGTTTACTTTGGGCTTCATTTTCGTGCTGGCTCTAATACTTGGGATCGATGCAGTGATTTTATCACCTATGACAGGCCCTTGATTTGGGTCCCTCGTGCAGTTTAGAATAACAATTGAAAATTAATCCTGTTTCAGTCCCTCAGTCTGCGTTAACCTCTGATTTCCACTGTTGGCAATTGGTCTTTCTGCCCTTTCCTTCAGCCAGCTCAGGTGCTGGAAAGCAGCCTGAGCTCCAGGAAGAAGGAGCAGCATTGTCCAGATGGGTGTGGCTCGAGGCCAGTGAATGGATATGGGGGACCCTTGTGAACAGAGCACAAGGTGTTTACCAGTGAGGGGATGTGCAGATTTTTTGATCTGCCTACAGAGCACCTATGTGGTCATTTGTTTGGTCCCTGCATAAAGAAAGGACTGTTGAAATGTTCCCAGGAACTGGAGAAGGTGTTGTGGTAGACTTACTTGCAAAATGTGTCTGGATTTTCCTGAACCTGCTTCTTCAGCTTCTCTTCCCTTAAAAATTTTGACTTCTGCACCTGACTAAATTTGGTCCAGATATTGTCATCATAAATTGAGTGTTATAATCTTTTATTATCCTTAAGGTAGTAGGTTTGCATATCCCAAATGACGAATTACTGCCTTTTTCTCTCAGAATATCTATTGAGGGCAAATTAGGATCTATGCTGGGACACCAATGCCCTTTTAACCTAAGTCCTTACTGCATTTCTACTTCCTCTGGGTTGTTGAACACAAGTTCAAACTTCAAATATTCAATTTGAAACCGAAAGGAAGATTATGAGGCATTAGTGATTATGTTGGCACTCTGTCACTGAACAGCACTTATGTGTTGTGTGCTATGTGGGTGGCTGTGTATTTGCTAAGAAGCGTAACTGAAGATGAAAGTTTAATTATTTCTTCAAGGCAAATCCTTTCTCCCATAGACTTAAACTTGCATAAGAAAAATGAAAATTCATAAGGAGTTTAAAAATTGGCTAAAATTAAAAACCATTTATTTTTACCCTATTTATTCTTCTGAATAATAAAATTTCCCCATGGGTTTTTGGAACATATGTAGAATAATTACGCTGTAGAATGGTGCTTTAACTCAGCTTCTAGAGCTAGGGCAAACATTGTGATTATGCTGCAAGCTTAAATCTAGGTCTTATAGAAGATCTCAGTCAAGGTTCTGTTGCCATCAAGCGCAAAAAAACTGTGACCCATGGATTGGTCCCTGTGGGAGCAATTATTCTTTGCTGAGATATTTTTTCCAGCACTGAATATTATAAATGTTAAAAAAAAGTTTAACCCTCAGTACCTCTAACAGAATGTTAGAATAAAAATTTTTAGCTTGTATTTGTACTATTTTATGTATGTACCAGAATTTTTTTAAAAGCTTTTCTTTATAAACAACTGAAAGGTAAAAGTGCTGTCTTTTAGTTGCAGTCTGCGTGCCTTGGTGAAGACAAAATCGGGGCTGAAGCTGCCTGATGCTGCTTAATGCAGCACTGTGCCCAAGCCTCTCCTGATGGGGTTCATGCACATTGGATGCAGAGTGAATTGATGATTAAACCCTCTTGTCTAGCAGTGGCAGCAGGAGGAGGGTGTGGAGGGAGTGCGAGGTTGCTTAGGAACACGGTTGGATCTGTTCTCAGCTGCAGCCCAGTGACACGTTTTGGTGAGCAGGAGCAGCGTGTTCATCCTCAGCTGCAGCTCCGCGGAGCCGATGGGGAGAGAGAGCTGAGCTTGCCTTCGGGGACACCCACATCCTTTGGAGGAGGTGAAGTGGGGATGTGCATTTCTGCTTCCTTAATTCCGTTGTTTGCTTAAGATTTATCAAATCAAAGCATGTGCATTATTCCTAGCAGAAATTAAAATAATATTTTTCTGTTACCTAAGTAACAGATCCAAATCCAGCAGATTTACTGCCCCTTCCCTTATTTTCTCATGTATGCTCTTTGGTGCTGGATACACTCTGGTCATTAACTGTGACAAAACTTTGATAAAATGGATAGAACTTGCATCATGTGTTCAAAGACTTTTGCAAAGTGACACTAGTTGTGAGATGCTAAGAGGAATGTTTGCAGCCTTGGCTCCTTGAGTCAGGAGCACCATCCACTCACTGTAATACTGCAGTGTGACAAAGACAAATGGGTCTGGAATATACAAACCCTGGGACAGGATGAGTCACCTTTACTTGTACTTTTTTTTTTCTCAGTTAGTGATTTGTATGTATCATATGGTTTGGTAGTTTTCCAAATATAGAATATTGATAATACTCAGAATAGTCTCAAGCAACATTAAGTGAAGAACTTCTGGTTTTGAGACATGAAGGGAGTACCTTGCAAGAAAAAATCAGTAAGGATTTTACTTTCTAAAGGCTGCAGATTTATTTGTGTGGGTAGACACAAGTGATATCTTTTAGTTATTATGCAGAACTTCCAGTGAATTTAATAAGTTTTTTTTTCCTGGAAATTATGTTAAGTTTTAGTTCAGTTTTGCTTAGCATGCATAAGTAATTTTTAAAGTTTTTGTGAGGCCTTTCAGTATGTTATTTCAGATTATTGTGACAAACATTAAAAATTTCTTCCAAAGTATGGGGCAATGAAATGCTCTCCTTTTATGAGCCCTGCTCTGTAGCACAGGCGACATGGCCAGACCTCGAGTGGAGCTCTGTGACCTCCTGCATGTTACCCCACTGAATCTACAGAGAATGTGCTGCTGCTCTGCAGGCTGTACCTGCACCTGTGGGCATGATCCCTGTGAGGTATTTTTAGCTAAATTACTTTGGTGTTTGCCAGATGTATTCATTCCTTCTGGGTTCAGTCTATACATTTAATCTCACTCCACTTTCCCCTCCTTCTTGGTGACAGAGGAGGGGCAGGGTTATGCCCTTTGCCGCTGCTTCGATGTTCTGAAGACAGCTTGGAAAAATGAAACATGCATAGGAAGAGACTGCTCAAGGATTTCAGTTGAGACAAAGGCTGCATGTGACAGGTTTGTGCTGGGCCAGGTCTGCTGGCTGTGCTCAGTGGGGCTCAGTGGGGACTGCGGGGTGCCAGTGGGACCAGCTCAAGCACAGAGTTCCCCCTGCCAGCTGGCACTTGGCACCAGGTTCGTCTTGACTGTCTGCTGGTGGCTTTGCCTTAATCCTCAACATCTGAATGGGGTGTAGGGTTTCTGTCTTCAGCTACAAATCCTGCAAATCACAGACGTCACCCTTGTTGCTCCAGATAAATGCCACATTGTTACCAGGTGCCATTCCTCTTCCTGTACTGCTTCCACCCTCATCAGCCCTCTGCTAGCATCCAGCATGGCTCTCAGCACAGGTCCCCACACCCCAAGGCACACCCGCACTCCTTCATGTGCCTCCTGTATTGCTAGGGCAGGGGCAGTCAAGGCTGGGTCTCTGCCCCAGACCTGCCATTTGGAGCTGTGTTCTCTGTACTAAAACAAGAGGCACAGGGCTTCTCAAAGCTGGCAGTGATGAAAACATTGCTTAAAGTATTTGTTTATATCTAGAAAGAACATGAGTGAAGGACTCAGTGCCCTATTGTTTGCTGAAGGAATGGAAAATGGAAGTGCATTGTTTGAGTAGTGTCCTCCAGCAGTAGTAGAAAGAAGAGGCTTAGTCTATTTCAGAGATTAAAAAACCCCAGAAAATTAAACTTTCTCTGCCATCTTTCGTATATCAGGAAGAAAGTTAGAAGTTGGTAGGGGTGAGCAGGATGCTTGTGTCCTTTAATGTATTTTTTCATGCTAAGGGATAACTTTTACAGTGGCAAAAGGACTTTAAATTTTTCTTTTTCTTGAAGAAGAAGATATTACTTGCCTTATTTTTCAGGTGAAGTGTAGGTAATTACAGCTGGGCATGTTGGCCTGCAGTGGTAGACCATGCACTTTCTTTTACTCTGAGTCACGCTTAGGCTACTTTTTTTTGGTTCAATCTGAACAAGTATTTTGAATCCATGAATCATATTCTTTGGTGGTTCTTTAGAACTGGAAGCAGGTAGAAATTCATCAAGCTGTTGAAAATGGATCTGGGAAAATATGTGTCTCATCTGCCATGGCAGGTAGTGCACCCATAGACATTGCCAGTGGCCTTTGGATCAAACAGCAGAGAAACAGCTTCACAGTAAAGAGCCCCAAAAATTCTAACTAGGTAATGAGCAGTGGCTTCCTTTTGATTTACAGCATAGCTTTGCAATCAATCTATAAAGCTTTGAAGAGAAAGAATAAATCTCCAAGGAAAAGGAAAAGGCCATACAATTAGTTGCTACTGTCTGCTTACTTGTCTTCCCTAATTCCAAGAGTGTGTACTGAAAATGGATGATAGTGTGCAAAAATCTCAACTGCTGAACAATTCCTTTGTAGTTGCAAACTGAGATACAGCTCACATCCTGCTGGTTCTTGGAGAATATTCAGTTTCATCTTAGCTGTAGATTATGTGTAGATGGGTGTAGTTGGAGGAGTTTGACAAGGGTTGCATGTCTGTTGTAACTTCCAGCTCTGTATATCAAATTCCTGCTCTGATCTCTTCTTCTTTCATCTCCAGTGTGTGTCTTTCTTTACAGAATTGGATGATGAAGTGGATTTGGTAACTTGCAGAACCACATTTGGCAGTATTTTTTTTTACTTGAGCAAATTGCTACAGTTCAGAAAACTTACTCAGTAATATTGCACTGGAATTTGGATTTAGAATTGCAGTGTGTAATTGTCGAGACACCATTTGGCTGAGGTTGCTCAGCCGTTAATTTGTTTGAAATTGACACTTGAGTGGAAAGACTAAGAGCTGCCTAGTTGAATGGCTCAGTTTTAAATCTAATCTGTTACAGAGTTTAGGTGTGCTGCAGCTGGGGATGTAGTTTGTTATTTTTATGGTGAGGGGCAGAGCTATTGTTTGGGGACCTGGGGGTTTGCTGTTCACATGCATGGGAGGGGATTTTTGGTACATTAGTAAAACTTCAACATATATAACAAAGCTGATCTTTAAGTTTTAATATGTGTTGGTTGGGGTTTTTGTTTGGGTTTTGTTTTTTGTTCCCCCTCGCACTCCCCCCACCCCCCACCCTCCCCAAGTACTTTCTTGCCTGCACCAATTCATTATTTCAGTGTCAGGTATAATTGAAACTCAGAGCATCAACTGAAATATTTGATGTGCTGTATTTTACATAGGTAATAGATGTACTGGATCCCCAAAATATAAATCAAATCATGTAGCCTATTACACTTTACGTAGTAGAAACTAAATATGAAATACTTTACAATGCAGAAAGTGCTTTGTTGCTCCTAAGGGATACAATTTTGACAATTTTATGAGATGACAATTTATTTGTGTGGTGAGTTGGCACATGGTTTTGATAAAAGTAATGTTCACAGAGCATTTTGCTAACAAGAATACTTTTTAAAAGCCACTAGTCTTGCTGATTTGTATTTTAAGAGCAAAGTGTCTGTTAAACTCCCTGGAAGTGTGCCTATCTGAGATACACTTACAGACCCTGACTGGTAATACTGGTCTGAGTGTGAACAACATAAGCTTTCAGTCTGTGCTAAGGAACATCTTTAAGGAATAATAGTAAAAAAGAAGCCTGTTAAGAATTGGGGGAAGCTGTATTACGTTTTTCTGATAATGACTTGATCTTACATAAAAGACCCAGAAAAACACATTGGCCTTGAGACTTTTATGCTACCCCTTGCTGTGAAAAAATGGTCTGATGTGGCTGTTCGAAGAATGGTGCAGTTGATAGGAATGACATTTCATTGAACAAATACTTCAAACCGTTGTCCTGCAAGATCTTCTTCTATAAATACATGTGAAATCTACTGCACACTGCACTGAATGTACATTGCTCAAAATTCAAAGTGTGGCTTTTTCTACATGCATGCTGCATGCTGGTTTTTTTCTGAATGGGATATGTAGAAAAGGTGATGTGGAAATTCTGTGCCAGCTATGATTATGTTTCCAGCAAATGACAGGGAATGTGAAGCAGAGAGCAGAGCTCTGGGGAGGCTCGTGGAAGGATCATGGCTGGAAATACAGCTTCTCTACTTTCCAGCCTTACAGCTGGATTAGACATCAATTTAAACTTCCGACTTCATTTTTAGCATATCTGTTTTCATATCTTGTTTCTTTGAAATTGCTTGAAAATACTTGACTGGCATTTTTGCTGTTTAAGTTACACCAGAGAGCAAGTCAGCAAGCATCTTCCTGCCTGCCTGCCCGCCCTCTTCACTTGTATCTTTTAAATTGTTTGTAGTCTCTCTTCAGCCACATTCCATATAGTAAACCAAGGAAAAGTGTCTATGGGATACATGTTTTGTAAAAATGTTGTGGACGGATTACAACAGGCAGTAATGAAGCTGGGAGAGGATAGTTCAGAAAATAGTGGTGAAAAGAGTGTGTTAAAAATATTGTTTATAAAGTAGAGAAACTTTAAAAAAATTGAGATTAGAAATTAAAACCACCAGAGATCAGAATTTTGGTTGTTATCAGCTTGATCTTTTGCTTGTTCTTACAGAATATTTTGTCTTTCTAAAACCATCAAGGAATGACAATGTCTTATTGCAGGGAGAAATTAAAGCCTCTTAAGAGCTGAAAACTTGTGGGTTTCAAATGGTTAAATTCTGAAAGAAATGAGGTTGTCGGAAGTGTTTTCAAGATCTGTGTACTTGGCATGGAGCTCTGTTCAATATTGCAATGTGCTGAGAGATTCAGGAGGGCTTTCTGCAGATACAGGAGCTTGTCAAAGCCTTGATTAGTGAGGATTTATAGCAGTTAGGTGGAAAGACACCAAAAGCAATACTGTTACTTTTAAAGTAGCACTAGTTGGCCTCCAAAATTCATTTTCGTCAGTTGGCAAAGTTATTACATTATGGAATGTCTGAAAGGTGTGATATAATGAAACCAGCTGCATGGGTGAAACAATGAAACGCAGCACTCTAGTTGGATGCTATCTATGTTTGTTTAAAATATTATTTGTATGTATTTCAGATTTTAGAGGATGTAAGTGTGCACACACACATGCATACCTCTCCCTACAATATTTAAAATTACTTTAAATAAGCCCTGATGAAACACAACTCCATATATACTTCAGCAGCTTCAGGAGTTGTTGTTACAGCTATAAAACACATCTCTCTCACAAGACTGTTTGAGTTGCAGTGCCCTGTGGAGTTACTAACAGCCTCTGAAGATCCTTGTATTCCTCACCCTATAGTTTTGGGAAGAGAAGACGCATAAACTTGTCCAAATTTTTCTTGGTAGACCCATTATCCTTTTGTCCCCCTTGATCTGCATGTGGAGCATGAAACTCTTAAGCATCTGTATGTGCAGAGGTGGGAAGGAGCACACCAGTGAGTCTGGCCATTCTTGATACTTCAGTAAAAGCCCAGGCTTTGTGTCACATGTCTGTGTGCCCTGTATAGCCTGGGAGCACTGGGTGGTTCCCTCAGCACGGTGGTGAGGACCATGGACACAAGAAGTACCAAGCAGCACATTCCAGATTTCAGTATCAGTAAATACAGGTGGGCATTGTGTATTGCAGGGTATTTGTTTGCCTCAGCAGCACACAAAGATTTAGTGTGTATTTCGTATGTAGTTGTGATCTTTTGTCACAGGAGTCCAGGCTATATCAAAGTCAGTATTTATAATCACTTTCTAAGGTCTTCATTTTCAGAGTGATTAGAGAAAGTAATTCTGCTCTGAGTTGGAGTGCAGGATTGTGAGGAGACTTGGCTGAAAGGTGCAGAAGTCCAGAGGGGTTAGGGAAGATGAATGCTAATAAGGCTACTAAACATAAAAGCATGTAGAAGTAAATATAGATATGATCTTTACCCAACAAAAAATTTACAAAGAATTTTACATGACCTCACTGTTACTGCAAAAATCCAACATAGAGTAAATCAAAAAGTTGTAAAAATGAAAAGAGATTCCTCATGTTATCAGGTTTTTAGAAAAGAAGATTGGGAAATAGGAAGCAAAAGGATAGCATTTTAGTTATGAGAGCTTGAGAAGCCACTAGGATTTTAGCAGGTTGGTAATTTGTTATTTGTTGGCTTTCTTGTTGGTTTTTTCCTCCTTTTTATTCAAAGAAGATTCATAGTGAAGTAGGAGTTTGAGAGTTGTAGATAGCAAACTCAGAAACCATAAAATGGTTTATCCAATTATCTATATTCTGAATAAAAACAGATAGTTCTTAGTATATTGTATACTTTACCTTTTTCCAGCTAGGAGACTATATCAGATTAATTTTCTGTGAAGTCCAGTGATATTCCCTCTATAAGGAATATATTTGTTGCACATGAGAGTCCTTAGTAAATTAATTATGAATTGGTCTGAATGTACAATTTTGTCCAAGGCTAAAGATTGTTGTTGTGTGGGTGTGGGGGCATCAAAGCACAGGGTAGACAGAACAAGAGGAAATGGCCTCAAGCTGCACATGGGGAGGTTCAAGTTGGACATCAGGAGGAATTCCTTCCTGGAAAGGGTGGTCAGACACTGGAACCCAGGGAGGTTTGAAGTCCCCATCCCTGGAGGTGTCCAGGGTTTGCCTCGATGTGCCAGCAGGGTGGGGATTGAGCACAGCTTGGACTCGGTGGTCTTGGAGGGCTTTTCCAACCTTAGTGATGCTATGAATTGTAAAAAAGCATCACTAAGTGCCAGTGTGACAATGCATAGCCTATACATCCTGAGGTATGAAAAACACTTAAAATACTTGGGATTTTAATCCTGTTGATACAGGTAATTCATTAATGGGGCTGGATGAACCAGCCTTGCACTGAAATTCTCATATGAGAACAGAACAGAAAACCAGAATTAAAATAAACACTCATCTAATAGCTGAAGTCAAGAAAGCTGCCAGCTGAGACATTGCCAACTGAGCCAGCTGGGATGAGGATCAGTGTATCCAGGGGCTAGGGCTTGGACCATAACTTAAAAACGTGTTTCCATGCTGAGCTCTGCTGAGAGATGCCAAACAAGTCTGTTTGACCACCTTATGTTTTTCCTTTCATGATTTCTTGTCTCTGTGGAGAAGCTCCAATTCTCTCTACAGTAGCTGTAACAGCAAATGACCATCCTTAGCTGGATCTTCTGTTCCTCTGTGCAGCATTCAGGTGTGCCCCCAAAGCCACTCCAGGCCTTCTTCCCACTCAGATGCTTCCACAGCTGTGTTCCTTTGGAGTATGAGAGTCAAATTCCAATTTTTTGTTGAGCTATTCAGATTGCTTTTGTTATGAGGTGGGGTTTAGTTATTGTTAGTCATTAAGAGGTAAAATAAAAGCAGAATACAACCCAGGAAATTACTAATTAAAGGAGTGGTACACTTGCTTTTAAAGATTCTTAACACAGGTTAGTGAGTATAAGAAGAACAAAATTAAACTGCTGAACTGCTGGTAAATGATGGGAGTAGAAACATAAGTGTAGGTAGTCTCTAAACTGCAGTTCAACCCAGAGTGGTAATTGCTGCAGGAAGCAGGTGGAGTAAATAGGTGAAACTTTTTTATTATCCCCCAAAAGCTGGGAATACTTGTAAATGAGTTTTGCAAGATTCTGTAGAAAACTCACTCAAGAGAAACATGATAAAATGTATTATAAAATTAGTAGCACAGAGAAATTTTTTTTTCCTGTGGGTGAGCTTTGTTCATCATGGTCCTGTTTTGGCTAGCTGTGTTCAAAAAGGTGCCAATTTGAACTTGGTAAAGACAACTTGTAGCAGTTTGAAGAGCTTTTATGGCGTTGAACTTTTGGTGGGAAAGTAAACAAAATAGTTTGGAGAACTGCAGTTTCTTCCCTTATTGTGTGCATTATAACAATGGCATCTCTTTCCAGTTGCAATTACTAGAAATTCAAATAGAGAAATTAAAACTCACACAATTGCTAAATGTTATCCCTAAGCCACTCCTCTCCCATTTTTCCAGTGAAGAGCAGTAGAAGTAATTCCATTCACCTCCCTGTAGAAGCCTGGAGCAACTGTGTTTTCCCAAAGGCAGGCTTGGGCTGTGCTGGGGGCTGGCGAGCTCACCTAGTGCGCAGGAAGATGCAAGTGAAATGGATTCATCTGTTTTCATTATCCAAGCTAACAGGGTCTTAAAAGTAAGACTAGAGAGTGAAAAATATATTGGATTCCTTTCATCTTAGATTATCAAAGGAGCTGCTGTTAATGTAAGGAAAGACTTCGGTTTCAATTTTGAAAAGTGCTCTAGTTCCTCTTCCATATCACCTTTTCAGTAGAATTTAAAGGCTAGATTTTTAAGGCCAACTGGATCTTTTTGGATAGAGTAGGAATCAGTCTATAATATTTTGGGGATATGGGCTTAAATTTCCAAGATTCTTAAGTGCTTTCTGAAAGGACCCTCTTACCTTCTTGGCTATTGTTAATTTAAAAGACTTACTAATAATGCAAGATGCACATGAAGAGATGCTCCTGTTGAAAGACACATCTTTCTCCCTTGAACCCCTGTAAAGAAACCAGTGAGCAGCACTGTTGGTTCAGCATGCAGGGCACCAGTGCAGTGAGTGTGGGGTGGCTCAGAGGCAAAGGCAGGGAGAACCTCCAAAAACACTGGTCCTGCCTCTGCTCCTGAGCAGCGTTGTGGCACTAGGAGAATGCTGCATAAAGTAGTTTCTCTTGAAGCTCATGGAGATAATTAGCATAAGAGCACAAAGTACTTGAATAAAAGTAATTTTCTCATTGTTTGTTCAATTCCAAAGCTGCAGTGCCACAGAATGCAAACCTGGAATTTCAGAGAGAAATAAGGGAGACCTGAATATATTAATGGTAAAGAAGAAATGTCAACATTTCTGTGATCATTTGAGCCCTTCACCAGTAGCTGTTTTGGGCTATTTGGGTTTGGAGTCTTTTTCTGTTATATATTTTATAGGGATTTGGTTTACTTTTTGAGATGGATATTGAAAACGTTAGAAATGAAAGGAAAAAGAAGGGTAAATCCTGACATGGTTAAACAGGATCAGGAACTGCTGCAAAACATCTTGCTTTGATTCCTTTCTTAATATGGATTATACTGATGTCCTGTCTTTGGCTCATGAAAACTGGGTATTTACCCCCAACAATTTATATATCATGGAACTTGGGTACCTGCCCAATTAAAAGTTATTTCTATTTAACTAGTCTGTTTTAAATACAGATGGCATAAAACCAAATGTACTAATTTGAAAACAAACCAGTGGGAGATTCTGAGTAAAAACTACACTTTAATAGGAAAATAAAAATAAAGGCAGAAAACACTGGCTTAACCTGACAGTCAGGATCCAACCTGACACCCTGTTGGTCAGGGTGGTAGTAGCAGTGTCATTAAATGGTGGTTGCAGTCCTGTTGGAGTGACAGATGTGGTTCTGTTGAAGCAGTGATCCTGTAGAAGGGTCTGGTGTTCCTCTGAAGGTCCAGCTGTGGTTATGCAGCTCTTGTCCACTGGGAATCCAGTAGAAAAGGCTGCCCATGGTGTTCCAAACCTCAAATTATATCCAGGTAGGAATGCTTGGTTCCTCTCCCTGGGCAGAGCATCTCACAATGGGATGATGTAATTTATGAGTCATTCAGTGAGGCTCCATGGTCATTAACAGGAGATATTCCTGGAGGAAGTTACCAGAGATGAATCACAGAAGAGATAAAGAACACTGTTCCACCTGTTTTAACAGTTTATGATGATGGTAATAGAATACATACTTTTGGTTACATCTTATGTTGTAACCTAAGACACCAAAGAATAATTTGATAGCATGGGGAGAAGCAGAAAATGTTATTTAAAAGCTAACTTTCTAGCAAAGCTGCTCTATTTTCTCCTGTCCTATAGTGATTTTCTGATTAGTTCTGTGCCCATCCTCTTTGCCTCACTCGTTCTTGCAGACCTTTGCTCCAGTACCTGTATTAAGTAATTTTAATTTATTATGATAAGCCATATACAGTTTGCAATTCAGCCAAGTCCTTGTCACTTTGCTGTAAACAATCTCATGATGTGACCTAACCAGGGCTGACAGCAGAGAGAGTACAGCCACAATGTAGAGTTTTAGAGTTATTTACAGTGCTTGAAGGTCTGTGTGAGTACAGTATCCACTTAATCCAGCCTAAATCTAGGGAGCTGTCTTCTGGCCCTGCCACTCTGTCTAATAATAGCTGTTCTACTCACCCTGTCTGCTGACTGAAAATCTATCCAGAGCTCTTGCATCTTATGAGGCAGATCAAAATTGACATTTTTTAATTGATGTGGCTGGTTTCTGCTGAATAATTGAGGACAAATAAAAGTAACTGAACTCAGAAATGAAGCAAAAAAGGAATTCGCTTGGTAGAATTACCAGTCATCTGACATCTGTAGCTAAATAAGTAGTCCTTTCTAAATGCAGGTTTTATACATACATACATACATATATATGGTGCATATATATATATGCATGTATGTATATATGTGTGTGTATATATATAAACATCATTTCATTATTAACTTTATTAAATGAAGCCCTGATGCAGACAGATCTCCTTTAGCAGTACCATTTCCTCTTCAGTGAGTATTAAAAACGAGAAACGGTGCACACTTGTTCCAGCAGGAAATGAATGAACATTATTGGCTGTTACTGTCCCCTGAATATTTTACTCTCCATATGTGTATTCAATATAGGAAATCTAAAACATGGTTTAAATTTTAGCGTATCATCTAGATCTGATCTGTGCTGGGGCAGGAGGAGAGGGAGCAACCAGTAGGTGCAGACTGGGGTTATGGGTGATATCAGGTTGAATTCATGATGAGAACAGCTTATTTGGCAACAACGACAGCGCTGAGACGAAGTTCCAGTAGTGGAGGACAAGTATTTAATAATTTGAATTAATGTGGTGTTATGAAGGACATCTTATTAAAAAAACCAGGATTTAATTTTTTATTTAGTTTACATTTAGTTGATAAAGTTAATTCCATGGCTGTAATATATTTAGCCTTCAGCAGTGCATTTGACTTATTGTCACACAGCATAGGAATTAGCTGTATATTAATAAGGTACACATACACATTCAGTGGATTTAAGTTTGGCTAACTGAAAGAAGTGGTTGTCAGGAAGGAGTCATCTTCTAACACTTGTTCTTTTTTCACAAGAGAGGTTGCACAGGAGATTATGTTAATCTGGTGGTATTGACATCACAGAAGAAATTTCTAGGTTTCAATAAATCATGTAGATGTAGACCTTTGAAAGTCAGTAGCTTATGAAAGTGATGGGAATTGAGCTGTAAGGTCTGCATCATTGGATCAGTGGAGCCTACTAATATAACATGTTTTTAACATAAACAAGAGGTCATAAGTTTAAGAAGAAAGAATTTAAATGAAAGCTAGAGAATACTGCACTTGTGATCTGGAAATCATTTAGATGTGAGAGTTTGCAAACAACTGAACATGTCCTCTGTGTAGTAAGCTGTCAGAAACAGCTAATGAGATGTTTGTATATACATCAGAACAAAGGCTTAATTACCTCAGGAGGAATCAGTCTAGTCCAGGGTAATGTTTTTTAGATGTCTCACTGTATTACTTCTGTGCCTGATGTTTGTGTGCAAAGTCACAGCTAATGTCTTCTAATGTCAGCCCCACTTGGAAAGTGATGGGAAGGAACACTTCTTTCTTGAGAAACAGAGGGCCTACACACAGCATCACCCAAGACCAGCCATTTTGGTAAATAGAGACAATTCTTGAACGATCATTTAGGTTCTGCTGGGGGCTACTTGGGTGCTTAAACAAAAGGCCCCACTTGTCTAGTAACTGTATGGTGAAACCAGATGAAATTGAATAGAAACTGAAGGGCAGAGATAAGGTATAAATGATAAACAAGGGAATTCTACCTGTTTACAGAATCAGCCCTTTTTAAATGGAGAACCAGCTTGTTTTGGCAAAGACTTTTTAAAGGAAAGACTTAGAAGCTCTAAATGTAAAGATGCACGTGTCTGAGCAAACCAATGGGCAGTTCCTAACCACCTTTCATAGAATTCAGCAGCTCTCACTGCCCCCCGGTGTTCCATGGTCTTCAACAATCCTGGTCTTTTACCATCCCTCCTGCTCTTGGTCCTCTGCCTGGTGCTCAGGGCATGAACCAGATCTTTTTGCCTTGTGTTTGCGGAAAGCTGTCAAACCTTACAGTAAGAGTGGCTGCGTCCATAGCCTGTTAGTGGGGTTTCAGCACTAGTCTCATCTTCTCTCACTGCGTGAGGAATAGCAAATAAACCCCATATTTCTGTTTATATCTGCTAAGTTTACTGAATACAGTGAAAGATGTTTACCTCTTCTGCATGTAGTCACTCCAGAGGTGGTGAAAAGTAGACTGTACTAGTGAAGAGATAATTGCCAGCTGAATCAAGAGATATTTTAGACTTTATATTCCTGGCAGAATTAGTGGCTTGTAGGCATCCTGGATGACCTGTTGGAGCCACTCACATTCCTGTTGCAGAGATTTACATGGCAAGAAATAAGCGTTGAGAACTTCTGTATATCAATCCACTGCTGCTTGGATGTGGCATTAGACTCTGGGACATGCCTTAAAGCAGTGTGACTCTGTAGATCTTTTCCAACCATCCTTGGGGATGTGATTTCTTCTCCCAGCGATGTCAGCAGGAAGCACAGAAGAGTTTGTGGGGTTAAGCTGGGAGAGATGGTCCTGGAAGTGCTGCCCCTGCGTGTTGCCATGTTCTTCTGGGTGCCTTCATCTTCCTGTAGGGAGAAGGAACCCTACAGGAACAAATCTTGTTGGTTGGTAACAAATCTTCTGTGTAGAGAGAACACATTATGTCATTTTGGTGCAAGAGCTTGACTGTGCCTCCCCACAGACAGTGCTCTGCCATGCGGTTTCACATCTTGACATAAACAGTTTCAATCTTTAAGTAGACATGTGGCATCAGGGCAAAAGTTCTTTCATTATTTTAACAGCTCTAGACATTATGCTGTTAGCTGAGGACTGGAATTCTTGTTTTATTTGCTGCTAGTGGAGGCCTTGCAATTAGTGAAGTAACCGAAACAATTTTAGGCATGCAGTCAAATGTTAGGGTCACTTAGACTTGATTAATACTATCTTTCCAATCCTTACAGCTTTAATTCTTTCTAATAAGATCAGTAGATCTGCAGAAACTGATGAGCACCGAGTCAGGCAATTTTCTGTGTGCCACTTAAAAGCAGGCAAATGGATTTGTTAAGCTTTGCGTGACAGCTTGAATTGTTGAAAGTTCTGTTGAGGATGTACTTTCCCTTCACTTTCACCCAGATGATGATTTGTACTCTGCAACTTGGACTAAGGGAATCACAATCAGCGTTATGGATTTCTTCTTGAGACTGCAAGAGCTTAGGAGCTGTTGGAATCATTCTCCTGGATGCATTTAATTTTGTTCCCCAGGTCTTGCAGTGGTATTTCTTTTCCAAGTTGCATTTGGTCTCCTTAGGAGTTGAAATGTTAATATGTCTTTAAAGGTTTATTCTCATGAGTTCAGCTTTGCAAAACTGTCCCTAAATGAGCAGAAAACTATACACATGGGAGTTTCCAGGACAGCATGGAGGGGGTGTGTCGATGTTATTTAGAGAAATTTTTCCACCTTAGAAATGCTAATAATGGTACTTACGGAGAAACAAGAGAAATGGCTGAGCCCAGCGGGCAGGGCATGTGAGTGCAGCACCTCCCTGTCTGGGGGTTTCTCAGGAAGGGACAGAGACCCTGCGGGGGGTGGAGCTGGGAGGAGCTGGGACATGGGAGCTGCGGTCCCGCTCACCGGCTCGGGGCTTCCGGAGCCCCACCCTGCACTGCTGCTGCTCTCGGCTTTGGGAGGAGGACGGTGCAGCTACGGTCGAGGGAAGGAGCTCGCTCGTCACCGCGGTCCAGCCCAGCCTGTTTCTCCTGCCAAGGCCGCTGAGGTTGGTGCCCTGTTAATACCTCGCTGAGAGAGGAACTCTTTCCACCTGGGGCCCCCCAGATCTGAACTCATTTTCTCCCAGTTCCAACCAGACCNTGTTCTACCTCATATAAATACTTAGTAAAGATCTGTTATTCCTATTCCCTATCTTTTGCCTGAGAGCCCCTTAATTTCAAAATATTACTAATTTGGAGAGAAAGGGGGTTTAATTTCTCGTTCCAAGGGAGGCTCCTGCCTTTCTTGGTAAATACCTGTCCAAACTGCGACAGGGTGTCTCTTGATAACACTTTCTGGTTCTGTTGAATTGGATTGAGTTGAATTTAGCTTCCTACTGTGTTGGGACAGGAAATTGTCGGGGACTCAACAGATTAATCTGGACACTTTTCGCCATATAAAGTGTCAATACATGTTTTCTTTACTCAGAGTCTTTTGCAAAGACTTATAAGTCCTCCCTAGATTTTTACAACTAATATTTCATAGCCCCAAGAGTAGATCCTTGGAGTCCTCTGTCTCAGGCTTGGCTCTCAACAGAGTAATTCAACTGGATTGAAGAGACAAGTGTTTGAAATTCAGGAGACTATAAAATTGATTCTTCCATAAAGAAGTAATTTGTGGTAAATGGTGTAGTCCTCTGGACAGCCGTTCACTCATTTTATGTGACCGGGACCCTTGAAACATGATCAGAAAGACTACAGAAGGATATCTCTGATCTGTTATTTATCAAGCCAAGAAAACTTACAGTGTCTGGAAGCAGACCCAGCCAAACACACCATCTTACTCATTGCTTCTGGGACCAGGGTAAATGCAATTCTAAGAAAAGTTTGGATAGTGTTGTGGAGTTTGCTAGAAGATTCTGAAATACTTAACCAGCTTTTCTATACTTAGTTGTATGTTCTCTGCTGAGGAAGCAGCAATGCACTGTGGTGCTCCAGAAGGCATGTGGGAGATCCAAGCAAGGTTGCTGGGTTCTGAATTCTGGCACGTAAAATTGTCTGGCATGAGCCTCCTCCAAGAAAGCATCCTCCCAAGAAGATGTTAGTCACCTCTCAGGTGGCAGCTGGCATTTACATGCTGTGTCCTTGCTCTAGCAGTCTCTGTAGGCTGGGAAGGAAATCGGAACACTTACTGGCCAAAGTGCCATCTTCCAGCAAAAGCAGTTACTACAGTCAGCATTTAAATGAAGCTGTGCATTATACTGAAAGTGAGACAAGCTGTCAGTATATATCTGATTAGCTTCTATCATAATGCTATTTCTGGTTTTGGCCTTATTACTGTCCTTCCCCAGTGCTTCCAACAGCTAAAATATATCTTCTTGAATATTTCTTCTTGTTTAATACTACTGTGTGTGCAGTCCTTAAACGTATTTGTCCTTGGTCTCATACTGCCAAGGCATCCTGTGGGACAGAAAAATGTACTTGGAAGAAATGTGCTTGGGAGAATAGGAGGTGGTACAGTCATTGTCTGCTTGTCACTTCTGTTGGCACTGTAAGGCTCCTGGGGGAGCAGCAATCAGGTAGCATTCTTAATAAGTTTTGAGGTGTGTTTTCCAGGTAGATTTACTGCAATCTTTTAAAAAGTAACGAGTGTTCTCCATAAACCTTGATAAAGCTCATTGATTCATCAGCATTTGCTCTTGTTAGATGTGAGGACTTAGATACTCCAAATGACCTTTCCAGCCAGACATGTTCTTTTGAGGAGATATAGCTCATATACTCTTCATAATAAGCTATTATTCTCTTTATTTCATCAGAATATGAATGGACAATGCACTTTATAAGGTAGTAAAATATATTCTCTGCCCCCAAGAGCTTGCTTATTAGCAAAAATAGTCAAAAATGGAAATGAAAGAGTAGGATTTATGTAAATCAAACTAGGCAGTGGCTCAAGTCTTGTGGTTATTTCAGTATTTGTATGTTCAGTGACTTCACAAAAGGTGCCTGTGGTGAAAGCAACTATCACAGTGTTTTAAATGTTAGATATTTTTAGAGAAAATTTGAAATACCAGCAATTTCATTAACATATGCAAACAGTAGAAATCAACATGAAAATTCAATTTTAATATGTCCGAGTCAGAAGAAATAATATAATATACCTCTTTTAATATTTGTAAAGTACAATATAATGGGAAAACAGGATTCTCCTATAGAGTTACCGGTTTCCTCATGTCACATTCAGATCACTGCAAGCAGTGAAGCTGTAAAACAGTTCATAGTTATGTACAACTACTTGGAACATGGAGAGCTTAGAAACATGTTTAATAACTGTAATTTATCACATTTTAGTCTGTCTTAGCTAAACAAAATCTATTGCAATAACATGCAGTTTTAAAGGCTGAATTGCAATGGGATATTGGGTCTTCCTGAGCAGCTTTAGAAAGAGATTTGCGCTGAAAACTGACTTAGCCATGGTAAGGAACAGTTAAACTTTTATCACTGTCACATTTTTAACTCTTGGCCTCCCATTAATGCAGGTAATGGAGAGCTGGCTGCAGCCATGACATTATGTTCACCCAGATGGACACAAGGGGGTACCCTAAAGAAATGAAAATCAATGGCTCCCCCCGTAACTAAAGCCTCTCTTGGCTCTTGTTGTTTCCTAAAATTAGGAAGGAATTAAATAGGGAAATTGGTTACTTGTCACCTTCTAGTTTTTCCTAACGAGCAGGCTTTTAGTAGCCTTGTGCTTCGAGTTGAAGAAACTTGAAGACATGCTGGCGCAATAATAAGGATAAAGCATTTCTCTTTATTATGGTCAGTTACTGCTAATCTCCTGTTAGAGTTTTAACAGGGATTTATAGAGATTCATTTGTGGTTTAGATTTGGAGATAATTAAATACCTTTCTGCTGCGAAGGAGAAATGGAGAGAGAATTGGCTCAAAGCTAGAAAAAGATTCCTGTGCTATCACATGTATTAAGCTTCCTTTTATTTCGTTGTCACCCCAATAGGAATGATAAGTGGGTTGTAAAGAAAGAAAATTTATTGCATTACATCTACTAAAGCATGTTTTATATGTAACAGTAATTAAAATATAATTGAAATCATGAGTTCTTCTAATTATTGGCTTTACATAATGCATAGTTAAAAAGTGAGTATCTATAAATGTGTCCTTTTTACACATCCAGAAATGGTTTGCTGGCAGCATTTTAATTAAAGATGGATTAGCTAAATGCAGTTTAATCATTCTGTCATCAAAGGATTTAGACCTCGTTAATTAGCTGTTGATAAATAGGTTTAAACTACAAAAAATTTAATTTAAAATATGCCAGTTGTGATCTAGAATTATTAGGGCTGGAAATGGAGCAATGAGTCTAAGAAAAATTTGTGCCATCTCTTTCCATAATATTAAATTAAATATGAAATGTCGGGCAGTGCAGAACTTTGTTCTGCCTTGTTAGTAATGGATGTGATTCCAAGTGGTCTAAGGAATGGGTGAGGAATTAAAGCAGAGACTTTTTAATGATCGTTGCGTTGTAGTGCATCAGTGGGATCCATTTATGTATTTAGTAAAGACTGAAAACTGTTAGAAAATCCTTCCACTCTAGAAAAGAGATGAAAACAAATCCTATTCAAGGGCTTGTAGCTCCTCCTCGCTGTAGAGGAGCAGAGCAGGAGGAGCCCTCTGCATCAGTACAGCCAGACTGGCAGAGGCAGGAGAAGCAAGAACACATGGAATGTGGGCTTAGTACAGCACAGAAGGACAAGTTCCCACCTCCAACTGCCTGCTCCTGGCTGTAGTGCTGGCCCTCCCAGCCGGAAAGCACTGGAGTGACCCTTTTCCCTGCTGTGGCACACAGGGCTCTGGCTCTGGGGCCGCAGGATGATCACCCACATCAGCTCGGCTGCTGGTCCTGTTCTCAGCTGGAATGCCAGAGATGCCATCCTGTGCACTAGGCAGGCTTTTTCTGTCCCTTACCCAATGGGTAACAGCTTCTTGGATGGGCTGGAGCAGTGCTGCAGTGCCTGGGTAACCCTTTGTGCTCTCTGCAGCAGCCCTGCGCGGAGCTCTCCTCTGCCTCTGAGCTTCTGCTCAGCGAGAGCCACGAGGTGGGGCAGACCTTGACTCGCAGGTCTGTCAGAGTTGACATTAAACCTGTGTGTTATGAGTATCTTAATCAGCTCAATTACTATGAAACACTAACTGTTTCACCAGGATTGATAGTTACAGATTTCAGTAGCTTAGTAGTCATAATATTTGAATCCACAATCAAATCCGCAATCTGGGTTTTATGCAGATGAATTAAACAGTTCTGACAAATGATAGGTGAATTTTCTGAGTAGAGTTAAAAGAGTTTCAGGAAAATAGTAATTTTACAACCATACCTGAAGACATTTTTAAAGGCTTCTTAGGTGTTAATTTAAAGATTGACTTAGCGAAAAGTGGTATTTACAGAGCATTCTTGGTAACAGTCCTATCTCTAGGGTACCCGTTCTGTTGTCTTGCCAATCTTCTGGAAAAGCAGCAGCTGAGTAGGAGGTTATAGGCTTACATAATCACTGTTTGCATTTGAACATTGGTAATGAATTGGCTTAGCTGAACTTCTTTGAAAAAGCATAACTTGCTGAATTTTCAGAGTCAACGAGATGTGGCACCAGTGTAGAATCATTTGAAAGACAAATCAAGCAAGAGAGGCCGTAAGCATTTCTTTAAAATCACGTCTTTGAAAGCTCTTGCCCTTTCCTCATACTGGGGAAAAGAAAATTGGATTAAACTCCAGCAGTCCTCTTAGAAAAAACTTATATCAATCTATCTGGAAGTGAGAAGGAAGAAGGGGAGATCATTCCACAGGAAGTCTTAAACTACTGCAGTATCAGAGTCATGTTTTCTGACTCAAAAATTATTCAAAAATTCTAGATTTGCAAATTGATGGGGGAAAGTTTTCTCCATGTGGAGTAGATAAAAGGAAGAGCTATTAAATTAAAAAACAAAATGGAAATGTCTGTGTGTGTGAGGAAAATGCAATTCCTGATTCTCTAAATTCACCAGTCTGTGTAGCTTAGACAAAAAGATGAATTGTCAGCTCGTGTCATATAAGCTCTTCAGTTATTCTTTACATAAGACAGGTAATTTATAATTCCCAATTATGCAATTAAAATGCTAATTACCCCTCACCTAAACTCTCTGTTCTTGAACTGATATTATCAATTACCTTCAATCATTTCAAATCATATGTGACAGTGCTGAATTTTGTATTATTTATGGACTTTCTGTTTCATGTGTCTCTGGTTTCCAGGTAGTATTAATGGCTTTACCTTGATGGACTTTGCTTCCTGAAGAAATGGTATTCCTTCTGATCTGTGTTGTTTTGTATCTTGAAATGTATCTGCATTTTAGGGTAATCTTACCCTCTGTTCCTGCCCTGAGCTCTGGCTTGTGATCCATTTTAATACAGAGAAGTAACACACTTAGAAATCCCAGAATGAATTATTTATTACAGAGGTGAGCCCATTACTTCTGTGCTGCTTCTACACAGCTCTTCCTTACTTATTAAATGTTCTCACTGTATTTACATGAATATGGTACCAGTTTCTTATGGCATCCCTGCTTGCCAAAGTTACTCTTCTTCTGTCCCTGCTGAACCCAAATAACATTGGTCTCTTCTAAGGTTCTATTATTAGGTAGAGTTTGCTGCACATAAGGAAAAATAACTTTTTTAAAGAAAACATAGCAAAAATGACACAGAATCTAGATGTTAGAATTCGGAAGGATCAGCATTTTTTAAAAAATTACACATTATTTATGCTTGTGCGTGATAAAAATTAGGACAATTGTAAATAGAGACACTTCAAAGTATAGCTGCTTTCAGTATCTCTGGTTGATAGTAAGCTTCAGTAGCTCTGCTCTGTGAGCATGCAAAATAACCCAGCCAGGGATTTGAATCTAAAATTTTCATTAGGAGTAGTATAGCCAGTTAAACTGAGAAGTCGATGCATAGAAGTGGTTTTGTTTCCTGTTGTTCATGGATCGGCAAGTTCTGTTCTAAACAATTTCCAGGCATAAATCATTAAGTATATTGTCTCCAAGGGGAAGAGTAACTGCTCATCTGCTCATTGTGCTACTTTTCATTTGGCTGCAAGTTTGTCATCCTTCATTTGTTCATTAATAGTAAGTTGGATTATTCCTCCTACACTTCTCCACTCTATTTTACCCTTTTGCAATGCAGTACTGACTTTTTTTTTTGTTTTTGTATTGAAACAACCTCAGACATGTTTTGCAGTACTGCAGTGTGCTGTTGTGAACTAAATGAAAATAGGATTAGATAGGCTAAGCCTTTAAGCATCTAGTTACCCGTGGAAAATAAATTACGTTAGCAGAGTAAGTAGGTTAACAAAGAAAAATGCTCTGGTTTTAAGAACCTCACTGTGTGTAGTGTGGGATTAAAGGCAGCACTGCTCACCTTAGTCCTGTATTCACAGATGGGATGTTTACAGACACCTTGTCTTCTCTCCTCTGAGCATGTTTCTTTCAGCCTAGTTTGAGTATAAATGCTTTAGGCATCATGGACAAATTATATTTACTGTGTCTCAACAATTTTGTGGGGTTTAGGCTTTATAGCTTTCTTATGTGGAGATTTTTATATGTCTAAATGATCAAAATAATGGCTTTCAGTCCTGGTATGAATAGACAGATCAGCTTGGAATATTTGTCCTTCTGCGAATCCTTTAAAAAGGCTTTGGATTTTAGCCTATCTCATGGCTATGCTTCATTTTTACACCATACAAAAGCATAAGGGCACATTCTAGTTGTAATTCAAAAGTAATTCAGTGCACAGATTACTAATAGATATTCATCTACATCTTCCAGTTGTAGTCATAAAAAACCAAAAACAAAGAAGTAACTACAGAAAATCTTCCAAGTTCTGTCCAGAACTCCCTTAAGTTATTGTAGTTTCCAGTTTATAGTTCAAACCCACCTGCTTGCATTTCAAGGCAGCTCTCAAGGGCTCTGTTCAAAGAATACTATTTTTGAAGTGTATAAAGGTTTCTTTTTATTAGGAGGCAACTTTCTCAAATATATGTTTTCAGTATAAACACCATAATGAGATACTGACCTACAGGTGTCCTTGACTCTTCTGTACTTGTATGCTTCACAGGGCAAATTGACAACAGATCTCTCTGATACACAACCTAAAAATCTGCTTCTTGAATTACCAGTGTCCACAGGTATCCTTGATGCAGTATCTGTGAATAATGAGCAGGATTATTCAGTGCTTTTCTCTCTCTCTTGTCAGAAACCTTGGGATGAACAGTTGTTTCTCCAGCCTGAAGTGCTGTGCGTGTCTCATTCTGCAGAACTTCACTGCAGTTATGAGGGCATGGGACCATCAGAAGATGCCACTGAGGAATGTATCAGGCAGTGTTATACAAATTTGGCAAGGTTTTAAGGGGTTTTTTTGGTCAGACATTGCTCAGATATTCTTGTTGCTTTTAGATCCTTCTGTATCTCACTTTTCTCCATGTTTATTACTCTTTTTGTAATTGCATTTCTTACTGGGTTTATCAGATACAGGTCAAAATGCTCAATTGGATTTTTATTTAAAATTTGAACCTTTTTGATCTAGGAGTGTCTTAGTTTCAGGAGTGAATAGCTGAGAAATGCAAGCATTGCTTTCTTATAAATATTCCTTCTAACTCAAGAAAAGCTGATAATAAGAATTAAAATCAGAGATTATTTGTGTACTTCTTTTGGGAAATAAAAATGACACTGCTGAGTGTGTATGGATATGTTGTGTTCTAGTGATGAGGAAGACCTGAAAATAAGCAAAACATGTGAGAGCAGTCCAAGCAGATAGTTCTATTCCTCCTGCTTTATGTATCTTTATTCTGTAAATTCACTTAAATTAGGAAAAGTGTTGGCCTTAAATTACCTTAATTGATGCAATTTCCATTCATAGCACACACATGGTTGTAATTGTCAGTGTGCACTAGACAGCAGTAGAAACTGGACCAAAGATGACCATAAAACACAAACATCACTGTCAAGAGTGATTTTGATAATTTGTAAGAAAGACTGTTCATAGAAGGTTTTACTTTAATGGCTTTTTAGGCTATTTGGAAGTTGAGGCTACTTAAGAATTCTGGAGATGTTTGGATGTATGCAGTACTCCATGGGATCTAAACCATAGCAAGTGTATCTTGTTCTGTTATTTCTGCTGGTGAATAATACATTATTGCTGAAAGAGGAGTGTTCTTCTCTCAAGTCAGCACAGTCAGAGAGGCAGTCAAGACTCAGCACAGCAGTGGGACAAACATTACCTTGTGCCTCAGCAAAATTGCAAGGAGGGCAAGTGCCCTCATGTCAGATTTACCTGAGTTGATGGTGGCTACTTGTCTTTTTTTAAATTGATGGAAAAAACGGTGAGTTTTTAAAAACTACCTTAACGCTCCACACAATTCTCAGTCAAAGGAAGTGATGGTTTTGGGAAAAAAAAGAGCACCAAACCCAGGATGTTCATCTACACAGCAACAGCAACAAACAAATTGTGTCCAAGGCAATGTTCAGCCCATGCCAGCTGTATGAAGGCGTCTGCATTTGGCAGGTGACATGTGACAAGCACCAGTGGTTGCTCAGTGTACACCACTGAGGCCACACTGGCATGGTTAGTGATGCACATACCCTCTGCAGAAGTACTGCACAAAGCGTGGCAGGAAGCTTTGAAACCCATGGAAGGAGGAGAAGAGAAAGAGCTGCTTCATTTCTGTACCTGTGCTGGTTGCATTAAAAGCTCAGGGCAAAGCATCCAGCACTGACATAAAACTGGCTGGACACACGTATCCTCCGATCAGAAAGACCAGGAGAAGTTCAGGATGCAGTATTTGCAATGTATGCAGAGTGCCAGATTAATGATACTCCATCCAACTATTTCAGACTGTACTTCCATGTTGCTCTAATGGATAAAGATTCTTACTGAGTGTGGACAGGGAAATCTTGGTGTGGTGAAGTCTAGAATCTGCATTAACTTCAGTACAACTGGGACTTTACCTGCAAAGTCCTGGCACCTTCTCTAATTCTACATATACACTTTCCAGCTTTGAAAAGCCACCTTTGGCATCAAAGGGATATCCAGTTCTTTGCTTATCCATGCCGTGTTACATAAGCATGTTGGCTGTCTCTGACGGAAATTTTGGAATTTTTTCCAATTGCATAAAGTCATATCCTGAAAAAGTAAATTCAAAAAAGTGATGTGAGTAGTTTTACTAGCAGGAAACTCATCACCTGGCAAAGTTGTACCATCATCAGCTCAATCACATAAATAGCCACTTCTTTCTTAGTCTTAAAAGGAAGTTCATGGTGTTTGATGAAAATAGAAACAAAGTTCAGGCAACAGCTGGGTTATACAAAGCATATCTTAATTTACTTTTTGCTTTTTACTGCTGATTGAGGAGTACTGCAAGAGGTGACTACCATTACTGGCTGCATTGTTTCATATTGATTGCAACTATGAATATGTGATCAGTTGTCATATGGAAAAAAAACCCCTTGCTTCAGTTGTCATATGGAAAAATAAACCGTGCTATCCTGCATCGCTGATGATGGAAAGATGTTTAGAGCCTTCAATATTGCATTTTTACATTTCATTGTTAAGCTCTCTATAAGGTTACTGAAAATTGCTGTCTAGAGGACATAGTTTATTCAATTATTTAAGGTGAAGGGTCTGTAAAATACACTAAAAGTTCCTTCTCAAAATGTAACTATACCTATATAACAGTATAATTATTGTGCAAAATTTTTGTGTATAGTGTCATGTCTTACAGAGTAAACCTTGCCTGCAAGCAACTGTTTCCATATGAAATGTCCATTTCAGTGACAGAATGTCTGTGTCAGAACAAATGACAGTTTGGGTGATAAATTTTATTAGCTTAATTTAGTGATATCTCTGCTGTGTTCTCACCATGTCAGAGTTTCTCCTTAGCTTCTCTGGCATTTGACCTACTCATTGCCTTTATTCATTTACAGGCCAAAACAAACTTTTGTGTTTTCTGCCTTGTAAATCACCACAGTATTTTGAGCAGAAAAGAGATCTTGTAAACAGAGTGTCCCTCTACTGAGGCTCTAAATGAGAGGCTTTTCTTTTTTCGTATGTGATTAATTTCTATGTTTTCTTTTGTTTCTCTTTAAATACTGTCATTTTGTGTAATTTTAAAATCCAGTTTAGATTTACAAGCATGTAATGTCTTTAATATCCTTTGAATTTGAATTATGTTCTGTGGCTTGCTGCCTAAGAAGGACAAAATCACAACATCTCTATTTGAATAGCACCATTATCACTCTATGTTAATGAAATGATTCCAGTATTACAAGAAATGAGGTTTTGGAATTCATTCAGTATTACAGAGAATTGGATTGTAACTAGAGCATATTTCAAAAAGAATAAAAGGATCCATGATATGTGCTTAGCTCGTAAAGCACCTAATCCTATATTAATTGTGCTTTGGGCACATCTGCCCTCGTGCGAAGGGGACTGTGACAGTGAAGATGAAAATATTGTAAAGCTTTCTAAGGCCAAACAGCTCCTCTAGCAGGATGGCAGTGAGAGGAGTTCTGTAGGAGAGCACAGGCTGCTTTCCCTTCCCTGTCTCTGACCCACCCAAAAGCAAACAATGCTGCATTGTACTGTCCTTTATAGGCTGCAGGAGACTCGGCCTCATGTCACCACGTTGTCTTCTTGCTCTTGGGATTGAGCCTGTGTTAATTTTTTTCCCCCATGTTTGGAAAGGGAGAGATCATAGGGATATTCAGGTACCACAATCTGAAATTGAGTGTGTCTTGTGTTTTCTCTGTGTCTGTTGTGCTGCAGACAAGAAAACATGAGACTGTCCATTCCCAGCCTGGACTGTGATGTGAAAGTACCCTGGTTATATGTGAAGGGAGAGCTCTGCTGGCTTCTCTGGAGAGGAGGGTGAACAGCGTAGTCAGATGCAAATCAGGCTTCAGGGATATTTAGTTCAGCTGCCAGCAGAAGGTGTCTGTGAGGTGATAAAAATGAGAGGCTTCTGCTAAAATTATTTTGAAGAGCTTTGATCTGTCTGGCAAGTTCCTTCCTCTGAGAAGGGCTGGTTGGACTTCACTCTTCCTGAATCTACATGACATAGAGTGAAGGCAGCAGGATTGAAATGAAGGATCATGGATGTGATTGTGCACCTGAAATGCAGCAATGCAGTGGTTTTCTCAGTTCCACTTTGGAGAGTTTGGCCAGCTCCACCAGCTTCAGCATTGTCACTGTTACCATCCTGCTGGTTCTGTGGTCAGATGAACTCTTTTCCCAGCAGTACTTTCCCTTTTGGTGTCGAGCTGTAAGGAAAGCAGGTGCCATTTGAGGTCACCAAGCTGTACTCGAGCCCCTTCTCTGCTGCAGTTGCTTAATGGCTTTGTGGAAATTGCGTGCAGGGCTGCAGGGCTGCTGAGCTGTGGGATGGGGCAGTTGGAGTGTTCAGCTGAGCACAAAGGGGCACAGAGCCTTGTTGGGCAGCTGGGGATTTACACCAACACAACTGTACTCAAGCAGGACTTGTTTTTCTGTCTTGGAGTGATTTTGCATAAATCATTAATTGCCACCTATGTTTCTTTGCAGCCTGTTCCAGCACTACTGCTACGCTCGAGGTGGTATGCGCCACACCTCCTACACTTGCATCTGTGGCAGGTAAGAGGATGATTTACACTGAACTGTGTAATCTTTATGGTCAGTTTCCCACTGGGTATTTGTAAAATTGGTCCTCTTAGGCATGTCATGTGTTTGCAAATGCCGCCAGAGTGAGTTCTGACCTGGTTTTCACTGGAAAAGACAAAGAGAGGTAGGTGGCTACCTCTGTCTCTTAAAGAAATAATTTGGTAACAGATTGTGCTGCACTCCAGAGGTTCCCCAGTGACTGCTGCCATCGTGTTTGTGCTCACCCCTGTGCTGCAGTTGGCTTCTTTATTAAACAGCATAATGGAGAAGGGCTTTAGAGCTGTTCTCTGTTGCTCAAAAATGCTTCCTTTGAAATACACCTTAAGTATTTCATATCATCCTCAAAATTCTTGGTCTCAAAGATTAGGATACAATTGAACTAATCTCTTTGAAATTTGGAATTTTTTGCTCTCTCTGCTTCTTGCTGAACAGCTAGTGTTGAAGGTTATTGTTTTTGGGAAAGTAGTATAAAAGTTCTCCCTGCAGTTGTAGAAATGCACAAGAGAACAGTGTAGGATACATGCTGAAGAACAGCTGTGTGCTTCATGCAGAGATTAATCTTACTTCGTGGAATTAATGTAATCAGAGATGTATGACAGATGAGTCGTGTATGTTGGTATATATGTCCCACTTACTCTGCTGCTATTCAGAAACATTTGGCCTACACTGAAGTTACATACGCTTACAAAAGATAATTTTAATGTTAATGACAAAATTGCTTTGAAGGTAATAAGAACAATTAGCACCTTCACTTCTTTCTGCAGTTTACTCAATCGCTTATTTGAAAATGCAATTTTCCAATTTATATGCAAAATTGCAGCCGGAGCCTGAGCAGTTTTATGGCAAATTGTGTATCTAAATTGTCTGATCAGTTTCCTGGTTTAAGTGCCATCGTATAACTTGAGAATTAACATCCCAGTGAAATGAGGCTCCATCTCTAAGCTTTTGTGCTGGTATGATTTTTCACAGCCATGCAGACTTCACATTCACTTACAGTGGATCAGAACCTGTGTTGCAGAATCTGGTTTGGGTGCTCGTGGTCAAATCAATTTGCTAAAACTGTACCAATATCTAGTCTATGTTTGTGTAGTGGGTCCTTGTGACCTATGGTAACAGGCCAAACACTCCACAGGACTGAAAAATTCAGGACCTGCATTACACGGCTTGGGGAACCCAGGAGGAGGAAAGCCCCAACAGTAGCTCTGAATTGGGTGCTGACAGGATGTCCTGTCCAGCTCTGCAGGGCATGGGGGTGATATTAGAGCTGCCTCTGAACTGTTGGAGGATTTAAAACATAGAGAAGTGCTGTCCTTGGAATGCAAGACCCAAACAACATTGTGACTCACTGTTGTCCTTAGGAGCTGGCATTGTATCCTACCCCTGGAATTAAAAGTGCAGACAAACTTGATTTTAAAAAAAATAATTTCATGAGATAGGAATTTACAGACAAAGGTCTTTGTATTCTATGTTTTGACATAAGTGAAGTAAGAATGAATAATATTAACATTTTTAAGCTAGGCCCTAATAAATGAATGAATTCAATTAACATAATAATGGCAAAAATAATAGACATTTTTTATTACCGTGAAAATGTCATACATTGTAAATATTTCTCTTAACTACATTTACAGCTAAAAATAGCTTTTGCAATTAGGATTTTTGAATGTTTTATCCTATTCATGCTGAATTTTTTATTTTCCTGAACATTTAAAATGGGCATGTTTTGACAGGATCTTTTCCTTTTTAGATTACAGGCCTGATAATAGTTTCCACAGAAGAGAATAATCTTTTTAAATAAAAAACAAATTTGTTTTTCACATTTTTAAAAAGCTGCTGACTAAGCTGGAAATCAGGAGTAGTCAATATGGTATTTCAGTATTGTCACGTGATGGGTGCATTTATTTATTGCTGTCCCTGTCCAGTGTTATATTCTTGAGGAGATGCTAAATGAATGTTTGGGGTGACCAAAAATGCTTACTGTATTCACTGTTATTATGAGAATAATAACACACATTGATGAGTGTGACAGGGTGTTACCTTTTGAGGTTAGTCCTGTAGTTAATGATACTTTCAAACCCTGTCAACTTGGAAATGGTTTGAAGTGCATCACTAAGTGACATGAAAGGAGAATGGGAGCATTTGAGAAGCATACTTGGATATATTTGCTACTTCCAAATGCTAATGAATTATTCACTGCAGTGTCTTAGGGTACTGAGGAACCATTTTGACAAATGGGAACAATGAAAGTGATGCATTCCCAGGGTCCTGGTGACACGAGGGTGGGTGGCACCCACTGGGAAGCAGGTTCCAGCTGGAGTTAGGTGCTGGTGGAGGCATTGGTATCTCTGGAAGCATCACAGGACCCACTGTCAGCTGCTGCTTGTTACTCTATTGTCTTAGACTCAGGTTCAGACTTTCTTAACTGATGTCTCTGGGCAGATGACAGCTCTCATCAGGTACTGCCAGTCATTAAGAATAACACTGTGCAGTGAAATGTCTCCTCTATATGAGGATCATTATAAGTGAAGCTTTTTGGACCAGATTAGGATACTTACTGAATCTGTTTTCCTTCCTTTCACTTCGGTACAACTTTTTAAGATATCATACCTTAGACAAAAAAGGGGCAAGAAGGGTTAATGCTTTCTTCTGGGTTGATTCTACGAGGATTTAAATCATTATGGAAATAGATTCCAGTTTTAGTTAATGGTCTTTTGGTTTTTCTTTAGGTGTTCTTAATGTAGAGCTAATAGCTTTGCTTTTTTTAGTGCTTGATACTCAGAATCATCCTATTCTTAAAATATTGCTGATATTTCTCCTCTTTCTTCTAATGATTTGTTTTCAGGGTGCTTTCTGATCTAAAATGCATCTTGGGGAATTGTTTTCCTTTGCTAGTAATTAGAATCCCTTACTGCAGTTTGCATTCTCAGTGGTGTTAATTTGCAGCTCTTCTGCAGCTTCATGCAATTCTTTTAGTAACAAACATGTCTTTGACATCAGTTAGAAGCAAGTTATTAAAGGAATAAAAATGGACATGCAGAAACCTCCTAGAGGATATTTCAGGTTGGCTGCCTGAAGGCGAGCATCGGCATGCTTGTGTGTGGTGATTTTCAGAGTGCTGACCAAAAAGCAGGCAGCAGAGCTGCCAGTGATCCTCTGAGGTGCTGACCAAAAAGAAGGCAGCAGAGCTGCTGGTGATCCTCACCTCCCCACAGCACTTCATCTTAGACATGGGGCTCTAATGCCAGACCTTGCAACTGTTGGCTCTCAGAAAAGAAAGAAGTAGCTTCCACCTGAAGGTTCATTTGCTTTGCCAGTGGCTGAGGATTTTGTTTAGATTGTTTTAAAGCCACCTTGAAAGGCATACTGAACCAGTGTGAACAATTTCTGGCTAACTGTAGCATTTACCTTGTGGGTACACATCCGTTCTGTAGCATTGCTCCAGAAGCATCTTCCTGCCTTCATCTCAGGACAGAGGTAAAGATGCACCCTGTGGGGAGATTGGACATGCACCTCTTAGCAGGAACCCACTGGAGGGTTCTGTTGCTGGCTTAATTTGGGTCAGTAGTGCAGTTCTGAGTCAAGCTCTCCCACCCATCCTGAGCTGCAGGGCCTGCTCAGAGCCAGAGACCAGTCCTGCAGTGCACGTGCTGGATTTGGTCTGGGTGAAAAGCAGTTGGGAGAGCTTTCAGGAGCATGTCTGCTCTGCCATGGTTGCTAACAGGTGTTGAGCCCAGGGGATCTGCCCAGAGCCAGTCCCAAGGGAGCAGGCCCTTTCACCCCATAAACAGCCAAACCCCTGAAATGCATATGGCGTGCAGATCTGTCCTTCAGCACCAGCTGTGCTCTCTGTGCTGTGATCCCGTGTGTGAGACAGAGCCAAGATGTTCCTGACAGATCAGGAGCCTCCAATGCCAAGAAAAATTGTGCCTGCTTAACACTTCACCAGCGGTGCTGAAAAACAGATCATCCTGCAGCTCCCATCACAGTTGGTGCTGAGCCTAACAGAAATACTTTGTAAACTAAAACCTTTACATTAAAGCGTGCAAAAGAAATTCCTCATCTTTGTATTTGCAATGTGTTTTGTTGAAAGCATTTGTGCAGTTATCAAATTTGAGCATATGACTTATTTATGCACCGGTATGGTATCTGTCACTGAGGGTGCCAGCATATCTTGGTAAGTAAACAAGCTGTCTGCAAATACATAAGCATGGAGTCATGCCCTTAAAGTTCATGATAACTTTTAAAAAGTTGCCCATAAATATATGGATGCGCTGTTTGCTTCTCCTACTTTATCCCCAGTTTTGGAGGGAGACAAGGAATAGTATCTGCAGCTAAAACCCTGACAAACTGCTGTGGAGTATGTGTGTGCATGCCAGCCCCTGGTGGTTTTTTATTAGTTCTTGTGTTTTTCCTTAAACACAAAGCAATGTCATGCAAGGTCATTCCGGTTGCTTCCTCATGCCATCCTCCCAAAATCTTAGCCCTGCACTTGGGGAGCCGTTCCTGAGGCAGGAGATGATGCTGCCTGCCATCCCCGTGCAGGGGCGGGGCAGTGTGCCCCTCTGTCGCCTGCTGTCAGAGCTCAGGCTGGGAGCACAGCTCCCACCTGCATGTTGCCTGGCACAGAAGACCTTTTCCTTTGATTGCACTCCATTGCCCTATTACAGATTTTTTCTTCAGATGGTGCAAACTAATTTTGAAAGTGTCCTGGTGTGGAAAATATTCCAACAGTGTACAGGAGACAGAACATCTCAGAAAGAAGCTGATGTCTGTCTTCATCTTGTATACAGGCTTTCTGGGTCCATCTTTAGCTATCTGCAGAGCAGCAGAGGTTCTCAAGCATGCAGTCAGTTCTGAAACTGTGCTTAAACCATTGGACCAGCATCACAAAATGAATGTGTTGCAGCCTTAGTTCTGTGGGGCTTTTAAACTCTTGACTTAACAACTTTTAACTTTTCTAATTTTTTCTATTTGGAGTGTGTGTAATTTTATGAAGTACACTTTGTATCAGAAGATCATCCCTATGATTCTGAAATACCGCCTTTCACTGTCTTATTATAGTGATTCTTATTACATAGTGATTCTTACATGCTAAAAAATACTTAACAATGAATACTTACTGTTTTCAAAATATCAGTGTAGAATTATTCAGGTTGTCAAAGCCCTCTGAGATCATCAAGTCCATCCCTTAACCCAGCACTGCCCAGTTCACTGCTAAACCATGTCCCCAAGTGCCACAGCTACATGTCTTTTTAAATACTTCCATGGACACAATCCAGCAGTTTATATTGAGAGCCTGCAGAAACTTTCTAGTCCGTAATCATTGTTTTTGAAATTATCTGAATGACTGATGGTCTGTTAAATATCTAATATCACAAGTACTTAATGTATCTTGAAGGTAATTTCTTTTTGGATCCAGTGCATGCTTACTGTTTCATAATTGCACACATCAGAAGTCTAATATGAGAAGTATGTCAGGTGCCACATTTACTCCAGATACAACAAAAGATTGATTGAAATTGAGCCTCAGATTCCTGTCATCTAAGACACGAAGCTGTGCCAGCATCACAACTTGAAAGAATCAAATTTGAGCAGGATGACCAACGAAAGATTTTGATGAAACCTGAGGTGAAGATTGGCAAGTGAGCTGGAGGAGTTGGAGAGAAGCTGCAGTAACCCTGTCCCAGCATGTGTATTTTTGGATGTGATATAATTCTTGCAGCTTTTTGAAGAGAAAATGCGACAGCTTTTTCTGAAGAGAACAGTAAAAGAAAAATAGGTACAGATTGAGATCTTTATCAGCCTTTTAACTGACATTTTATAGACCCAGAGGAATATCAGTAGGTAAGAGAGGATGCCAAGGCCAAATGTAGGTCACCTAGTGTATCATGGAGCTTCAGAACAACAGAACAAGTGTCCATCCTTCTCTGGAGCTCTTTTAGTCCTGTGAATCAGCAGTTTACTCTGAAAGGTTTCCAAGAATAAAAATATTTTCTTTGTGATTTTTCAACAACAGGTAAGAAGAGAGTGACAGTTCCATACCTGCTCCTGCCGCTGACATTGTGAACTGTGAATGTTCCCCAAGCAGTGCATCCCCTCCAGTAGAGATCACCTGTAGCTGTGCCAGAGGGGAACTGGAGCTGTTCCCTCAGACAGCTCAATTTCTCCAGTTCCAGTGATTCCTAGAGTGTTTCAAATGTCAGATTTTACTCCAGTGGAAGTTAGTTTTCTGCTTCAGATTACTTAACCTCAAATAGGGAAAAATATCACTAAGGAATTTTAAAAAAAAAATCAGAAAACCCTCCAAAAAACCCCACCAGAAAATAACTTGTGCATAATGCTTTCCTTTAGACTGTCATGGACATAGGAAATATTAATATGAACTGTGCCACATTCCTTCTGAAGCAAGGTGCTGTGCTACAGCCAGAGTAGCATAATTCGTGTGCTATGCCCATCTCTGCTGCACAAGTGCTGGGGGAGCTATTGCAGCCCACCCCAGGGCAGGGATTGTGACAGCTCTCACAGGCTGCTTTTTATGTGAATACACTGGTGCATTGCAGTGTTCCTTCTTACATGTCTTATGAATGTGTGTGTTAATGTTCTTTCTTCCGCTCATTGTGCCAATTTTCTTTCTGCCCATCAGTGGGGAGAACTCCTCTGTTTTGCACTACGGCCATGCTGGAGCCCCGAATGACAGGACTATTGAAGATGGAGACTTATGGTAAGCAAAGGGTTGGGAGTTCATTTGATATTTTTGTTAAACTGCTGCTGTTACCACGCAGGGACTGTATGTACTCTTGGAAAAAGGATGGCTGCACACTGATAAAATGTCTAAATCTTTAAAATAGAAGGTAGCTTTATATGTCAAACTATTCTGGTTTCTTCCAAAGGTCCTGTACACCTACATCTCCAGTTGAAAGGGAGAAGGAGATACTGTTTCAAACACTTCTGGACCAGAGGCACTTAGAATTTAGTTAGAGAAATATCTACATTCTAAATACAACGGCAGTTGCAAAATTAGTCATCTGAGGTGGCTCTTGAACCTCAGATCCAAACCTCAGCTCTGGTGGTGCTGTGGAGGATCATGAGAGTGTTGGCTGCTTTTAGAGGCTTGCATCAAATAGCAGAATGGATTAGATCTCACAAATGCCTGTGTGCACACAGACACCCTGACAAGAAAGTAGACATTACAATGTGTAAAGAGATCAAACTCAGTTCAGGTCAGGGAAAGGCGCTTCTAGTTCTGTATTGTGCCAAAAACTTTCTATAAAGATTGACTTAGAGTTTAGTGATGTGTAATACAGCTGCAAATACATAAAGTTTTCTCTACCACATGTCCACGTGCTTTGCAGTATCACTGCAGGTAAAAGCAGAGTGAATGGAAGCACCAAGTACATTGCCATAAATTGAAAGACAGACTTATTTGTCTGATGTGTAATATATCAGATCATAACTTCCATACTTCGCCTCTAAAGACACAAGTCAAAAAGCCTTTGTTTATTAAAATGCAAAACTAGTTTTGGAGAAGTTAATCACTGACATTCAGTGGAGGAATTGTATAGGATTACCTTTGTAGCCTGAGCACGAAGAGTATAGGTATGTATTTTCACAGTGGAATGTAAATGTATGAAGAAAAGGAAATTAGTATTGTCATCGATTAGCTCAAAACCTATTATGGAAAACAAATTGAATCTCAGAAGTTAAAAAAAAAGCCTTGTTGGCTAAGGTTCTGGGCACATCTGCTGGTGCTGCACAGTGAACTTAAGGAATTACAGGTAATTTCTTAATAATACTGTAAAACTTTTTTAACAGCTTCTTCTACAGTAGTTTATGTATTATCCTCATCTATGGTTAATAGCTTACTAACCCCATCAAATGCTAATGTTAATTTATTGCAGGGCAATAGCTTTGATTTATGAATATGTTGTGTTTGAGTAGATAGTATGCTATGAGCATCTTTTGATCAGGAAGGACACACCAACATGGAAGTGTATCAGCTGTGTCATTCAATTAAATTTGAAACAAAAGGTGTCTAGCATACAGGAAATCTCAGCATATGTAACTGAGAGAAGATATGCCACAGTGCATGATGATATCCCATATTTAAAACTAAGGTCTTTAAATGATGAGGGAGACCTCAGGGTGAAGGGCATGTGTAGGAGTCTTTCACTTACAGTCTCCAAGGACAGTTTAGGTGGGTGGCTGCAGTCCTTCTTAAACCACAAGAGCTCAAACAAGACTCTTTGCAAACCATTATTTCCTGCACTCTTTAAAATATGTTTGGGTTTTATCAGCCCCAGATACCTTAGCGTCAGGAAACCATAACCTACCAAATACATCGATCACTTCAGCATTTCAAAAGTGCTGGGCAGCACCCCTGCCTCAGCAAGGAGGGCGAGGTTTGGCAGAGTCTGGAGTGACCTCCTGCTGGAACGGGGAGGTTGTGGTGCTCTGGGAGAGAAGGCGTTTTCCAGGGGCAGGGGGTGTCAGCAAAGGCCGTGTCCCCAGTGCCCGGACACGCGCCGGGCTCCGGCCGCTGCCCCGCCCTTCCCGCGGGTCGGCACTCTCGAGCAGGCTCTGCTCCACACTCTTGTCTTGGTGTTTATCTCAAGGGAGAAGAACAAAATAAGAAGAAAAAGTAATTTCATTTCTGTAAAGACAAATTTAAAACACACTCATTTTGCACAGTTAAAAATAGCGTTTCAGAAAAAATCTTGAGGTAGCATACATGAACAGCATGCAAATTCTGCCAAGGCACTACCTGAGTGGTTTCACTGTGTGGCTTTACAAGTGTCTGATTTCGGTGTAGGTGGGTGTGTGTGTGCATTCAGAGGAGGGCATTAAAATGACAGTGTGCTGATTTGTGTGTGTATGTTAGCATTCATATATTGGCTTTCAATTAAAGCTTTTTAATAGCTGTGGGGAGCCCTCTGTTGGACAGACTAAGGAAGCCCTGAACATGGGGAAAAAAGTAGACCTCACTTTCGGTGAAAAAGATGTGAGAGTATTTTAAGAATTATTTCTACCAGTGTTTTGGCATAACGTTAATTTAACTGTTCATACAGTTGGATGTAATAGAATTGAGAGATTGTGTATTTGGTATGATTTTTAATAATTTATTCAGTAGCATTTCATGTCTTTTTCTTAACATTACTTAGTGGATATGAATAACATTCATGGGTTTTGCAGAAATGTGCTGCTCAGATTTTTTATGTACAAAGCAGTGTAGTGCAGTAAGTATCATAAATAAGTCAACTAAGCACCTGAATATTAGAAAAAATACATTTGGAAGACTAAGGCTTTGCTTCTATGAAATGCTTGAGTACATGCATTGTTTGCTCTTTTAAAAATATAAGTAACAAGGATTTAGTTGTATCAAAAGAAGATAATAGGTCAAAACATTTGTCCTGTTGTATTTTTGTATCTTTTTTTAAGGCTGTTATTCTGATTTCTTCATCAAAAGCTGTGGCAGGTTTAGAAGAGCCTGGCTTTATGATGTTCTTTTTTTAAAATTAACCTATATTAAGTGGGTTTGTTGCTTCTGTAAGAAACTGGTACAGAATTGCATCTCTGATACTGCATCATAACCCACACTTTTTATAGGTACAGCTTCTGCACTAAGAGATCCCAGTGCCAAACAAAGGACTATCAAGGGAATTTCTGACACTTTTTAATACACACTGTCTTGCTAAGCAGGGCTCTCCTTTTCAATCTGTTAAATACTGAAATAGCTATCTAATGCAAAGCACTGTGAGTTACAGAGAAGGAGATCAGGTGTTTAACTGGTATGGATATTAAAAGTAAATATTTCAATAGGAGCAAGGCAGTGTTTTGAATAAATGATTCATGTACTGTAGCATTCTGCAGTGAACATTTAATTGGTCAGTGTGCTCTAAACCAAACACTTTTCCTAAGCAGGTGTGTGTTGTCTCTGTGGTCAGAAAGTCATCCAGATATAGGGGTAGGCTGAGTCACCATTGTAGGCACTTGGCCCTTTTTCTCAGTATTAACTTTAAATAAAATCTTCTTCCTGGAATGTTGCAAATCACAGCTTGCAGTGATGATGTATGGCCTGGCTGTTCACAAATACTGATTTTCTTCTGTCATATTAAAGCTCTGACAGCTTGGATTGGAACTGAGCCCTGGACTGAGGTTCACTGCATCCTCTCCAGGTACTGCATTACTGATTGGATCCCAAGACCACTTCTGTTTCTGTACTGAGGCTGTAACTGTGTTTGGTGGGAGGGAGAGTGGAGTCATAAGCAAAAGCACTTGTACTTCACAATCTCCTGCCTTGCACACAAGAGGCTTCCAGCATTTTGGAAAACCAGAGGTCTCTCAAAGTTTGGTGAGGAGTAGAATGAAATTAAAAGCTGCTACTCAAGAAGACAATAACCCAAATAAATTAAAGGAGTAGAGATCTGAATCCTTTAGGTACAAATCAAGATCAGATGTGCCCCGGGACTCCTGCTCATCAAATTGGAGCCCCCACGTGGCTCATTCTTCTGGGCAAGTGTCTATGGGCAGTTTTGCTTTTGTTCACACTGCAGAAAGATATTGGTTCAACGATTAGAGGGCCCATGTGGGAGGTGGAAACTGGTTTCAGCTCTCCTAAACTGATCTCTGACTTTGGCTGGAAGTTGTGACTTGACCTTGGGAAACAGCATCCAGAACGAGTTCAGCCAGAGTCAGTGTGCTTCTGTGAAAAGTGTCGTCTCAACAAATCAGCATGTGCCATCTGGAAAATGAAAGCTTCCTTAAAAATAATGGAAGCAAATTGCCTAGGGTCCTCCCTTTTGTCTGCTGCCCCTGCCCTGCCAGTGCTGCAGTGTGGAGTCATGCCACAGTTGGGGAAAGAAGGGAAGGGAGAACACTGAACATCAGAGCCATGAGCAGCAGAGGAAGCCTGGGGCAAGGCAAATGTCTCTGCTCACCTTTGTTGTCTGCTGGTTTGTTCTAGAAACCATCAGTGTGTGAGCATGAAGTGTATATTTTATATTTTGATTTGAGATGTTTTTGAGTAAAATTATAGTTTGTTTCATTCAGTTTGTAACCTGGTGGCTCATGCAGCCTGCCTTTGTGGCGTTGTTCCTGGCGTTGCTGAGTGCCAAACGCATGGCAGGAGTTGATTGTTCTGTTGCAGTTGATCAGCAGGGCTCCTGCAGTGTCTGGCAAATAGAAAATGCTTCTGTGAGCTTAAAACAAAGGTTGATTCTTAACGATGAGACTTACACTTAAATAATAGAAACCTAAGAAAATCAACTTGACCCCAGATGTAACTGAAATAGATACAGCTGTTACCTGAGAAGCTTTTCTGCTGGTGTCACAAGTTGCAGGTCTTGGTATTTTTATGGCATCTGACAAATGTACCTCAGAGAAAAGTCAGCACTTTGTAGCAACTCTCATTGGCAGGTTCACTGACCTTCAAGCACTTAATGACATTTTTGGGGGTTAGTAGGTCCATTTTGGCTTTGCAAAATAATGAAAATAATTGTTTGTTCTGCTGCAAAACCAGCATTTTTAATGTTTTGAAAGATCCTCCCAAGTTACAGTGTTAATGAACAGCAGCCCCTGAGGCTGTGCTCCACACCCTCGAGGAACACAGGCACTCCAGTGCCTCCACCTGCAGGGCCAGGGCCTGCTGCAGCGCTGACAGCTGCATGGGGACACTGGTCCTTACTGGAGCCAGGGCCAGAGTGTCATTTATTAACAGGGCTTGGGCAAAGGCATAAATAAGGGGAGTGCAAGTAGCATCAACTGCTTGGGAAGTGCAGCAGACCTAAGAGACAATCCATTAACTTTGTATTCACAGTGGGACAACTTATTATTTATAAAATAAAACTAGCTTTTAGAAGTTTAAATAGAAGCAGGTGGGATCATAAGATGATGTCTTTAATCTTATTTGACCATTTCTTTTATCTTATTTGACAATGTCTTTTAACACTCACTTAATCATTTAGTGATTACTTATTTCATTGAAATTATTCACTGATTTCAGTGACAGCATTGGGCAGAGTATCTCTGCTGTTCCCATGACATGCCATCATTGCTGTGGATGACAGTAAAACAGATTTTACCTGGAAATAGTTTTATTGCATTCAGGTACCAGAAAGCTTTCTTAGTGTCACAAAACAAAATAGATCTGTCATAAAAGTACAACCTTAGCACAGTGTTATGATCTTGTGTCTTGGCTATATCAACAAGCACGGTTATTTGCTTGGTCTCGAATGATAGAGCTGGGGAAATGGAAGACTATCTAGTATTGCCAAAAACATTTATCTGAATAGTTCAACTCTGAGGCATATTTTTGTTTCTACTTCTTTCCTTAATGTCCCAGTACAAATGTACATCATCAGAATAATACTGACAGGAGGGGGCACCAAAATAAATGCTGTGGAAAGAGGTGAGCTTTGCCCAAGTTTTCATATTGGTAACATGCTGTACTTGCCAGACCAAATCCTCAGCAGCCCTCTGGGAGCACTGCCTTTACATGCATATGTTCCACTTAAGTTGTCAAACCTGGGTTTGTTTCCTTCCATTTGGCACTTGGATGTAGCTTTTAATGTTTGCTTTTTATTATTATCTGTGGTGCTCTCAAGAGGTCCTTGTAGCACCTCTCCTACTGTCATTTCAGAAGCTTTGTTTATCACAGAGAGTTTTTCCTGGCTGCAAGTACGGGTGGTTGTGAAAGGTTGTTCTGGATGAAGTAGAGAGGGAAGATGCAGAGTGTTTGGGGCTTTTTATTTTTAATGACTGAAAAGAGACAAAGGGCAGTTTTCAGGCTCCCTGGAGTAGCTGGTCACTCCAAGGTGTGTGAAGAAGGAGAGGTTTAGGTTGGATCTCAGGGAAAGGTTCTTCCCCCAGAGGGTGCTGGCACTGCCCAGGTCCCCAGGGAGTGGGCACGGCCCTGAGGCTGCCAGAGCTCCAGGAGCGTTGGGACAGCGCTGCCAGGGTGGGATTGTTGGGGTGGCTGTGCAGGGTGAAGAGCTGGACTGGATGGTCCTTCTGGGTCCCTTCCAACTCTGTCTATTTTGTGATTCTGTGAAGAATATCACAAAAGAAAGTTGCTTCTTGGAAGAACTGGCCAGATTCAGTTGTTCACGGCTAAATGTTCATGTTCTATTAGCTAAAAATAAAAGTTACTTTGCTAATTTTAATTCTTTGAGCTCAAAGCCTAATATACAGTTTCCTATAATCAAAAAATATGTCAATTCGTGTCTAATCTATGTGTGTTTATATTTTATATATGCAGACACTATGCATGTGCACTATACATATTGCATTGAAACTATATTCGCATACATCTTGTAATATTTTACAGTTTTATTTGTAGGAAATGCACTATTCTCTTTTTTTGTTGAAATGAGTAAGTGTAGGACTTTCTGTGAGTACTGAGTGGCTGTCATTCATTTCAGGAAAATATTGGAAAATTTTCAGTAAGTCAAGAGGAGATGTAGGTGAGCTCGAAAAAGGTATACCAGAAAAGATGATCAAAGTTTGCTGTATATTTTCCAAATTCCTTTTTGGAATTCTCAGTATTTTATCGTTTCACAATACCAGTCTCAATCTAGAACCACAACTCATTTGTCCAGGTGGGGGCAATGTTGCATGTAAAAAGCAGGCACTGACCCTCTTTCTGTCAGATCATAGACGTCCTTCCTTTTCCAGCCCAAGTCCCTCTGTGTCTGCTATTAAAACCATCTATCCTACGGTACAAAATACTGTATTTATTACTTCTTGAAAGCACTACTTTTAAGATCTCAGGATGTTAATGTGTCAGATGTAAATGCTCAACTATTTTATGTAGGTGAGACTATTATTTTCATTTGGCCTTGTGCACTTTTATGCATTTATGCATTTTGAAGTTCAGTGCTGTAATAATATGCAAAAATTATGGTTAGCTTTAACTTTTCAGTCTGCACTTTTGAAACAGCTTGTTGTTAGTAATGGTTTTGTTTCTAATAATAATACAAAGTACATTGCTCCTATTTACTGGTTGATTGCAAAATTAACTGGCTATCCATTTCTGAAATAATTCCTTTGGCTTGATTCCTCTGGTTTGAATAATATTTATTGTTTTCATCAAGTGTAGGTATTTTTCATTTTGTTGTACCTATGGACTATATTAATTTTATGCTAATTCAGAAAAATTGAATTTGATTAAAAATAGAGAAATGTATTTGCTAGAATTAACAATTATTTTGCTGTAATTGAATGTGTTCTGTTAGTAATGGTTAATTCAGGCTGTGAGGTTGCTTACTGTCAGAAATGTATAAGCCTTTTCACCAAAGCCCAGATCACTAAGTAGTGTGTTTGCTGCAACAAATTTTAGCTTTCCTTTAAGTGTTGTCTGCCTTGTAATTTCTGCTGTCTATAATGTATGTGAAATGTCTTTTTAATTGTCAACTGTGAGTTTTATCTGTCACAGGTTTAGCTTAGCATTCTCAGCATATTTTGAAAAAACCTGGCTGCTGTTGGACTTGTAATCTACTTTTTGTGGTGCTCTTTAACACAAATACACATGAAGTGTGATAGAAGTTCCCTTGATGGATGTTGCTTGTGTTGAATGTAATTCAGTAATAAAATCTTTCTCATCAGTGTGGGGGACTCAGTTGGGTAGGTCAAAATACAACTTTAGTGGGAGTCTGCCTGGCTTTTAAACCACTGTTTGGCTCAGAGGGAAGGTACAGTGAGTCCCCAGCACAACTTCTGTGTGTTCCCCCTGGACCAGGTGTAATTCCTTGTATTCAGGCCAGTGTTAGGTCTGCTCTTGTGTCTGTCCAGAGAATCTCTGCTTCCCCCATGGCAGAGGCTAAGTCTGGCAGAGCCTCAGGAGGAGTCCTGTTGGAGTGGTGCTGCTCCACACCTGGGCTGAGCCCACTGAGGTGTTCAAGGCAGGATTATTTCTAATTGCAGTTGTACAATGTGGTGCTGTACTTCCACTTTAGGTGCTGCCATGAAGAGAGGGTGTTTCTTTCAAATAGGAAAGAAACGCTCTTCCAGGCAGAATAACGTGCTCAGCTGGGGAACAGGTAGCCTCCGTTTTGGAAATACTGGTTGCTACCTTCACTACTGTGCACTGGGCTTGAACTTTTGGACATGTCCATGGAAAGGCTGGCAACTGTCTTCTCAGAGGTTTTTCATTCAGTTGTCAGCTTCTGCAGAGTGTTCTGAAACTCCTGTCTGCTGTGTTCCATTCGAGGACGGATAGTTTGGAGGTTGCTTGAACAATCACTAAAGAAGCCACAGGCTGTCAAAAAAGCTGAGTGAGCCTATGCCATTGGACACTGGCCCAGTTTTCATCACAGAAAGACATTGGAACTGTTAGCCATTTACTTTCAGGGACACTTGTGTGTGTGAGCATGTGCATGCACACACAAGAAAACCTGACAATATTTACAGTAAAATCATGAAGTAAGGTCTGACTCTTCACCTATTCCGCTGATCTCCAACTGCTGTTTGTCAAGGGTGGGCAGCACAGGTCAGAGTGTCCAGAAACAGCTGCTGAAAGCCAAGGCTTGTAGTTCTGAATGTCAGCACCCAAGGATCCTGGCCTGTAGTGAAAGTATCAAACTTTTACAATTCACTTTCAGTACCTTCCACTTCTCAGCAGAAGTCTAGAAATGGACTCGTTTAGTCAACTGCAAAAGTTCAGTAACTTGCAAATGTAGCTTATTGTTGTTACCCTGTGCAGGTGAGACATTCTGGAGAGGAGCCAGTGAGGTTTGCTGTCGTCATGTTGATTGGGAAGTACTCAGCTGCCAATACAAGTTTCTCCCTGCATGCACCCTTCTCTTCCCTTCATGCACCCTTCTCTTCCCTGCAGCTCTGACTTCCTTGCTCCGTGTTTGAGCAAGTCAGCTGCAGCCATGAATGCCCCAGCTACTGCCTTTCCAATGAGGAGGCTCCTAATGGATGGAAACAAGCCAAAACTTGGGGTTTGCTGCCATCTCTGCTGACTTTTCAGCCAACTGTCTCTGCTAAAGGAGAATACTCTGCTAAGGAGAGTACTGCTAAAGAGAATAAGTTGAGAGACTTACTAAATATGCCTGTTAATAATGGATAATAATTCAGGTAGTAAAGACAGAAAAAAGAAATCATCCATTCAGCAAAAAGACAAGTCAGATAGGTAACCCTTTTGTCAGAACTTCCCCTGAGCCTGCTGGGTCTCTGGCACACTGTCAGATCTGACTGAGGAATTCAGCTGCCTTCTGCACCTTGTGGAACCTTCATTGCTCCACCTCCTTCCCCCAAGCCAGCAGTACTGGCATGGTGTTCCCAGTACTTGTTATTTGTGTGCAGCACCTCTGTATCAGAAACATCCCTCTGCTTCAGCTGAAACACTGAGAATGGCACCTGGGGCCAAATTTATCTGTGAACGAGCCAATCAGAAGACTTTTTGGCTCTTTGCCCTGGGCAAACTTAACATTTTTAAGAAGGCATTAATGCAAACTGCATGGGGGTGGAAGAGGGCTTATATTTGATCATGGAAATTGATTGTTTTAGTGCAGAAGCTTAAGGATCTCATCATAGATTTCTTCAAGAGATGAATGCTGTAAGCAAGGGACCTCTTAACCTGTGTATGAAAACAGCAATCCTGCTTGTATACATGGGTGTTTACTGAACCAGCTTTTATGTGCGGCTCATTTGGTAGATTCAATGAGATTTAGATTTCATATCCTGTGGGAGGAATGGATCTGGAGATCTGCTTGGCACAAATCATTGTAAGAGAGGACACTCCCACACACTGTTGTTGGTTTTCTCTCAGCATCAGGACTGGAGCAGCAGAGCAGGGGCACAGCTCCCTGCCAGGGGTACAGCACCCACCACCACACTGCTGCTCTGATTCTGTGAGCCAGTGTCCTGTGTCTGTGACAGAGAGGGGAAACCCTGAGCAGTGCAGGCACCAGCACTTGGTGAAGCTTTTGTGTTTGGTTACTTTCTTTTGTTCTTTTTTAATCCAGCCAGCTCAAACTTTTGTGTATTCTCACTACAGCCACTGAAGTCTTTGTAGAGATACAGGCGGGCAATCCTCTCTCAGAATTCACTGTAGACAGAGATATTTATTTTTATCACCCTCTTTCTATCTGAGCAAAGCTTAGTTAGTGGCAGATCTTGTCATCTTCTGTGAGAAAAATTTGAAATAACCCTCCCATTATCTTTGAGATAGTTTGGGAAAGCCTGAAGTGAAACAGTGGTATAAGAGGAACGATTCTAGAAAAGTCACAGAGAAGGTAGACAAGATGAAAAGACAGCTGAGGAGAAACAACAAATGTGCCACCACACAGATACCTAACTTGCAACTGGGCAGAGAGTAGTCATGTAGCTGTTTGGGGTGTCTCTGTAACTGCATTTACCTGTGTGGCTACACCTCTTCTTTTGAGCAGGAGGTTTAAACAAAAACTTGATTTCTTGTGAATACCCAGAATCAAATTTCCTACACAAAAAGTATTCTTCAACACTTTTTAAAGGTTATTCTTGACTCCTTGGGTGCTGATGAAAAAAAAAACTCACTTTAAACCAGTGAGCCAAGCCTGGCTTCAAGATAGAGCCAGTCTGAGTTCCTTGTCTGCCATGTCAGATGGAAGCTGGTCCCAGCAAGGCTGCTCTTAAAAAACCTCTTCCTGAGCATGGTAGGACTATATACACTACACTGTCCCAGTTCTCTCTGGGGGTTTGTGATATTATCTTACCCGGTGTTGCTTTTTTAATTGATAATTCTTGGCTAGTCAAGATGCAAGTGTATGAAAAAGTATGTGTCACTTAACTCTCCATTTTCTTCCCCGTGTTATCATTTACAATAATTCATTCTTGTGGTCTCCCATTAAACCACTCTATTTCCAAATCAGTTGGCCTGTTTCCAAAACCTATCTCATAGAAATGCTGATACCTAGTTCCCTTAAGCTTGAAATTGCCTTAGAAGTGTTTAACCAAACAAATGGTTGGATTTTGTTAGTGCGTGAATCCTTAAGGATTGAATTGCTGCATGAAGTGTACAGCTCAGAGTGCGTTCTGTGCACTCGGAGCAGAGTCTGCTGAGATCACACAGCATAAATCTCCAGCTGGGGATGACTTGCTTTTATGGCAGTAAGAGGAAGAGAAGACTGAATGTACCTTTATTCCTGCTGTCCTAAGACTAGCTGGCACACAGTTCATCTGTGTGGCTACTCATAGGTGTGTTGGTTAATAATGCCTGAAACCCCTCAAACCTCGGTGAATGTTGCGCAGTAAAGTGCTTCAGTATTCACACCTGTTTAACCTGAGGTGTGAGGAGGGCATGGTAAGATAGGCAATATCAGTTTTCTAATTGCTAGTCTCGCAAACCCACCCAGGGGAAGGGAGGATTTTGTCCTGAGAACAGACTCGAGGAGGACGTGGGCTGCAGGCAGGCAATACTCAGTACAGCACTGTCAGGGTGTGTTGCACAAGGACATCCACCTGGGTTTCACCCCAGTCATCGCTCTGCCACATTAACAACTGCAGAAGAGTAATTATTTTATAACTATCGTGAGGAGATCCAGTTCTGAGTATACAGATCAAGCAGATCTGTAGAGCAGGAAGGTGACAGCTTTATGTGTTAGCTCGTGGGAGTAGATGTAGGCTTCCCAAAAAATGCCTGTGAGAGCTTGTCTTTGGGTTGGGTTGGTGGTTGGATCGTAACAATTCATACACATGGCTCAGATATCCCAAATAAAGTATTGTTTCCCATTGTGATATTGGCCATAATTTGCTTCATTGCCTGGCAGTTTCAAATTATTTGACAATAAAAGTGTCAGCAAGACTATAAAAGTAAAACACATGCTTAAAGGAAGATGATGCTTTATTTTTAAAAAATGGTGTACAGTGACTTTATGAAGAAAAGAACTATGATTCTTTACAGTCCACAGTGTTCAAATTTAAAGTGTTACGCAAAGTGCTTCATGATGCTTCACAGTCAAAGGTTAAGAAAGCTAAAATCAATATCAAAATGCATATTATTTTTCTTGGCTTTGAAGCAAAAAATGTAACTATAAATTTGCATTTTTTGGTGCCAATATTCCATGAAAGTAACACAGCCATGTCTTACTCATCCAGTTGTTTCAGAGGGACAGGAGGGGAAAGGAGCTTTTGTGCACCACATTGTGTTTCAGTTCCAGCATTGACTTACAAACCTGTATTCACTTTAAAATTGACAGGACTTGAAATATTTCCTCCAAACTTCCCTCCTGGGATCCTGCACGGGGAGCAGAGCACCAGCTGGGTCGTGCATGGAAGGACTGGGGAGCTGCTGTGAGGAGGGGCATGTCCAGCCAAGCCTTTCTGCAAGGCTGTGGCATGTCACACACATTTCTCCTTCTTTTTGATACTGATTTATGTGCAAAATTATTTAAACTTGTGGGTTTAGATTTTGCCTGTGAAAGGAATTAAATGCTCATAGTTATTTTTGAAGGTGATTTACAAAGCAGGCAGAAGGCACCTTGTTTTCCAACACTGTTGGCTAATGTTGGATTACTGGTACATAAACCAGGCATTCTGTCAGTAGAGCAACTGATGAGTTATCTGATTTTTCTTATAGTTTGCATTTTTCAGTTTTAGATTGTAATGTTTGCAGTATTTTGCAGTATGTTTTGTAGGAAAGATTATGTGTACACACAGAACTGAAGCCTCTACTGGGAGAGCTATGCCCATACTTCCAAGCAGTTTGGACTATGCATCTTTTACTTATGGTATAGCTTCCTAGTCATTCTAGAAAATAAATTGAAACAGTAGCATGGAATTTTCAGGGGGTGCTCAGGTCTTCTGACTGTTAAATCTGTTTTATACATCATGCACTTTCCACCCTGAAACAAAGATGTTTGTTGCTTTTGCTCACAACAAAATGATGTGAAGCAAGATTACTTCACTCTCAGAAGGTTTTGAAAGAGATTGAGCTGACCTCCTCAGCTTCAAGTAAAATCAATGAAAATTTTGACATAAAACCAAATGTCTCTCTCTGGTCAGCAACACTCCTCTACTCACCATCCCTTTCAAATGCCTCAGAAACCTGACAGCCTCAGACACATCATCTTGTTGAAATCAGCAATTCACAATTGTGTTCATGTTGAAAAAGGAGTGGTGAGAGGGTTTTTTAGAATGAAGTTTTTCATCATTCAGCAGAAAACTGAATTCACAGTTAAGTTTTGTTTACAAAATGTAATGTATATGCAATGTATATGTAATAATGACATATACAGTCTGCTAGATGTGTAGCACTTGATTTATCTAAAAGGGAAATATAATAGGGCTTGGAGAATGTTTCTGATATTTCTGCTTATATTGATCTGTTTTAAACAGCTCTTAAGAGGTAAGCTATAGATCAAGATGCTCATAAGGCCTATCTTTATTTATGGATTTAATTTGTTTATATTCTGCTACGTTTGGTAACAGTCCAAATAACATTAAGTAGTTGTTTCTTGTATGTAACCCTTTTAAGACTACACTATCAGACAGGTAATTTTGTACATGCAGTTGAGAACAAACTAGAATGCACTTTTTCACTAGCAATTTACCACCTAATTTCAGGGTAAAATAAATGTATTTTTTCTAAGGAACCTTCTTTTAGAATTTTTTTTGTGTTAGTCAACAGGGGAAGATAGTAGCTGTCATACATTTTATTTGATATAAATGTGCTTCACCATTTATTTTGTCTGGCAAGCAAATATAAGAAACTGGGATCTTCTTGGGCTCCCACTATTTTCTCAGTAGAACTACAATATTTGGGCTATTTCCATGTCTTGGGCAACATTTTAGCTAATGGATATGTTTCCAACTGAAGTTAAATGGAAGAGAATTCCCAATAAGAGCCAAAATATCTCCCAGATGTCCCATTTGGTTTGGCTGCTTTCTCACTGAAGCATACAGGCTGGATGGTGTGTTGTGATCTGTGGTGGAGTTTGAAAGATCATCTTCCCTCATGTCTCTTCTTGTCTGGAAGCCAAGAGACCTGAACAAATGGTGCTTCCTAGCTTGTGAGCCTTGTTTTGGTGTACCATCAGCTTTGTGATTTTTTTTTTCCATTGCTCAGTTCTCCAGTAACTCAAAAGCTATTTAACAGCCACTGAGTGATGAATGGGTTTGGGAAAATGCTGGTAATTTTAAGGTTAAAGACATAGGTAAAATTCTGCCTCTGGTAAGTTCAGAATAACTACTTTGCAGGTAAAATATACAATAAAATATACAAAGCATAGCAAACTTCCAGTAGACATGTACAGGGAGTTCACAAGTTTTTAGTCACAGCTTTACTGTCACCATGCTGAAAGGGCATTTACACTTGTAAATGCAACAGAGTTCGGCCACAGAATGGCTGCAGAACACACAAAGCATCTGAAACTTGATTTGTGACTTTGAAAGGGTCAGTCTGGGATGCTTTCAAAGATGTAGAACTGATCTGTTTCTTGTTGGTGCATTACAGCATGTAGAGCTTCTTCCATGATTCTTAGCTGCTGCAACTACTTTTCTGTATCTGTAGATTTTTTTATGTGTATCTTTAGTTATTTTTAGAAGTGAGTCTAATCATAAAATCAGAACTTAGGCAGTGTTGATAAGGTTTCTCATTTTGAGGTTTGGCCAGACTGGTGTACAGATTTTATGTTTATGTCTAATCATGGTTTTTTTACCCTGTGGATCTGACATTTGCTGCCTGTTTTGCATCTTCTTTCAACTAGCAACTTTGTGATTAATATCCCGTATGCCATGTTTAAATACAGGTGTGTGGTGTCCAAATGAGCTTGGTGTGACCTTGCAGTGCTCCCTGTAGCACTGTCCCAGGGAGTTTGCTCCTGTAGCTTTAAGCCTCATGCAGCTGCAGCCGCTGGGGCTGCTCCCGATGTTCCGGTCCTGCGAGTCTCTCTGCAGCTGAACCCTGCCCAGCCTGGGGAGGCTGGCAAAGACTTCAGGCAGGGCTTGCACTCAGTGTAGACATTTGTTCATGGAGGAAATTGTAGAGAGGATTTTAAAAGTTCTTAGGGTAAACCTTCATGAGTGTGTGTCCGTGTGTGCAGTGCAGCAAGAGGAGTCCTAGCCCTGCTGCAATATTCTTTGGTTTCATCATGATTGCCTTTGTTTACTTGCTGACCATTGCTTTGAGCAGCAGTTTGGTTGGAAAGGGTGATCAGCTACAGCTGAATGTGACAGCACTTTTTGTGGTAGCTTATATTTATCCTTACCTAGTGTGCTGTTTGGGGACAGCTACACTGCAGTTTTCCTAATTACTGTTGTAATTAGGACTCAGTGGCAGAGAGGGTGCCCCAGTGGAGTGCCCTGCCTTCTGCTTGTGCTGTCTGAGTGACCTGTTGTGAAAAAGCAGCAAGAAGAGGAAAACTCCAAGGTTTTCAAACACAGTGGGGAAAAAATCTTATTTCTTATTGTGATTACCTTCTCATGTAGTTGTTTGGGGTGGTTGGAAGAAGACTTGAATTCACAGATTTCAACTCTGACTCATTACCATAGAAATCAGGAGGTCACACAAATACTGTGTCAAGATCAAAGTCTTGTATGTAAAATGTGCCTTCCTGTAATGAATAGATGATGAACAAAGGGGGTTATTTGCTCAACCATTCTCTGGTCCAAATGGTTATTTGGTTTATTTACTGACTTCTGAGCTTGCTGAAAGCAGTTCAATGCCTTATCAAGTAGCCTTGAGAAGCACAGTACTGCAAATGTCTAACATGGTCCTCACAAGGGTGTAGAGTCCCACTTGCTATTTTTGTAGTCTGATTTCTGGCAGCTGAGTCATTTATTCATGTATAGAATAAATATACTTCTCAAGGAGTAAGCCAGTTTTTTCGTCCCCATAAAAGAAAACACTTAATAATTTCTTTCTTCTGCCTCTGATGCAGAAAGCTGTACTGTGTTTTTATGGTTGGATCTTTCCATAATCCTTATTCCATTAATAATTCTTGTTATGGATGTTGGATGCTGCATGTTGTGCTAGCATTTCTCAGGAAAGAAAAAAAGGACATGTTTTTTCTTCTGAGAAGAATTCCTAGAAACTGGAACTGAGGAGCTTGAAGTAGATCCTTCATGTACTGTTTATCTTCCTTCCTGTGTTCTCTGAGCATTTCCATCCTGGACCAGCACAGCCCATAGGGGCATCCACTTAAGCCATATAGAATGCAGATAGCCAGGAGATTCCATGGGGCTGTCATCCCACTTTACCTAGAACAGTATTTGAGTAGTGATTATATGGGTGAGCTACTAAAACATAGATGATTTTAAGTGCAGAACAAGAGAAAGGTCCACTACGTTCTACTAATTCTTTGGAACTAAATTTTCATTTCTTTCCCCTGTGTTTCCTTTTCAGCCTGTTTGATATGGGAGGAGAATACTGCTGTTATGGCTCTGACATCACCTGCACCTTCCCTGCCAATGGGAAGTTCACAGCTGACCAGAGGGCTGTCTACGAGGCCGTGCTGAAGGCGTCACGGGCCGTGATGAAAGCAGTCAAGCCAGGTAAAAGATCAGTGCCTGTCAGCAGGAATGGAGACGTTTGGTAGCAGCATTCAGGCTGTCAAGTCAATTATGTTTGCATTTTAGGAAGTGCTGGAAGGGAACCAGATGATAAAATTCATTTCCATGGTTAAGCAGCTCCTAATATATAGAAGCAGGATACACAACATTTTCCATACGCTTTTAAAGACATAAGATAGAAACAAATATTAACACAATTAATAAGATACTTTAATTTTAATTTTTTAAAAAATTCCTTTCATCTAAGGGTGGCAGTTTTTACTCAGATGTGTCTTTACAGAGACAGCCATTTTTCAGGAAGGTTATGCCAAATGCTGAAATCAGAGTTCGAGTGAGCACATGTTGTTTTATGCATTTTCTGTATTTTATGTGTAAGCAAAATAGAAATCTTCTGTTGAGAAAGGAGATGGAGTGTGCATCTTTGGGAAGGATAATTAGCCTTAAAAAGCTTTCAAAAGCAGTGGCCATTGGGTACTTCACTGTATACCTTTAAATTGCAGGCAAACTGATTGAAGAAATAGACATTTTCATTTGAAACAACTGTCTGGCTTCATGAAAGCCTTATTTTTCTCCCATTCTGCTTTCAGGCCAGCAAATAAATGTTTTAGAGCTAGCTGCTGCTGTGATTTTGTCACTAGTGAAGGTACTTGAGCATTTCTCAGTATTACAAATGGAACATCTTGGAGAAGAATGTATTCAATGCACAAAGCACACTTATCCTTTAAATGTGCTGTATTAGTCTTCAGTCGTCAGGCCTTGAGTGCTTGTGCCTTCTGCATTGCCAGTCGGAACAGAAGCAATTTTCCTGTTTTACAGGCTGGCAGCAGCACTGTTTGTTTGAGCAGCTTGGAAGGGAGAAATAACACTTGATGCTTATCTGCAAAATGAGACTAGATTTTTTGCTATTTTGATGACACTATGCATTCTTCATCATCTGCTGTTCCTCCCCTGAAGACTCATCCCTGTTCCTCTTCAGTGTTTGCATTGCATTTCAGCATCACCTTTAATTTCATGTAACATTTTTGGCAGCATTTCATGCTAATAAGTTGCAGACTGCCTTCAGAATTTGTAAGGTAATATGATGTTGTGCTCAAGATGGTGTAGAGAATTTTTCAATTTGCTGAACACCTTATTTCCAGTGTCAGAAAATAAGGACATACTAAGTTAAGTATTTCTGAGAAGTAGTTGCAAGGGTCTTTTACTGGCTTTGGGAGTATGAGTTCCACAGACAGGTAAATCATTCTTAATCTCTGGCAGAAAAAGGGACTTGACTTTCTGTTCTTATTGTTGTCCTGCCTGTTTGGAAGAACAGTGCAAATACATTTACACTCTTCCTAAGACTAGTAATCATGAATTCTGTATCTACAGACATGGTCTGTGGACTGGTTCATTGATTTCATTCCTTTTGTACTTCAGAGTGCAATGAAATGCAACCTGGACTCTTGAATTACAGATCCAGTTAGCATCCTGTAACATGCAAAACTTTTCACCATCTGAAAAGTCTGCTTTTTAGATGCTTTTTAAGATCTCCTGGAAGAGCAGCGCTCTGAGAAAGAGGAAATGGAAGCACTGGCCTTTATAGCATGATTAGTGTGACAAACTCACAAGGGGCTGATGCAAACCGACACATCAACACCACTGCCCAGAGGGAGGCATTCTGGGGAGGGAGGCTGCAGCCTCCCTGAACAAACCTCATTCCTGAGCTCCTTGACTAAAGCACCAGGACCTGCTCCTGGAGGAGCTGGGTGCTATCACAGAGGGCAGCAGGAAATGATGGGGAATTCAGTCACAAGTGTCTCTTCTCCCTGTAATACCTCGGGTCTACAAAAGAAGAGGCAGAGAAGCTTGCAGGATCAGAGGCACTAAATTTAAAATCAAGAGCCATCATGTTTTAGTGAGATTTTCTGGATTATGGATTGTTAATTTTGCTGTTATTTTTGTTAGTCTTCATTTTCCAGAGTTTCTGAGATCCAAGCCAGCCATTCCTGGAGCGAGCTGGGCGAGAGTGGACTCAGCACAGTCAGCACCTGCAGGAAGTGGTGTTTATGTCCAGCTGCAGAACTGGAGCCTTCGCTGTGCCTTGTGGCAGAGGGTCACAGCTCGTCGTTGTCATCAGGACGTTGATGATTCCCAGGGTCTTTCTGACCCTGAGATAGAGAGCAAGTGCTTCAGGGAGAGTCACTGACCAAATACTGAGTTACAAAACTCTGTTTGTGGAAGGACACAGCTTGTTAGCAGTCTTCAGCGTTCTATGTAGGTGTGTTTAATTCAGAGATTTGCATTTCTTTTTTCAGTTTGGCTCTCATATGAACCTAATTAACTTTTGAGTGAAGGTACTTTCTGAGAGATAATAGACCTCCTAATACATTTTTTTATATTTCGATATACAAACAGTTGTTATCATTTTAAAAATACCCCAAAACATTGTATTTCATTATAGAGAAGCATTCATCTGACTACATTCAAATGTACAGACAGCTCTAATCATATATATGGGTCTCCTTACCTTACAACTGTGAGAGCAGAATTCCTTCTGCAAGGCCAATATTATATCTTGAAAGTTAAGAAACACTCTCTGTAGGATTATAGCCCAAGTTCAGTGCAGTTGTCACAACTTCTGCCACAAACAAAATATTTTAAACAAAATCTGTTTAAAATAAAAGGGGAGGGAGACTTAGTCTTGCATAAGCAGCCGTTTTGAAACCACTGAAAAGGGAGCCCTGATGAAGACAGTGATGCTTGTCACTGAAAGGAAAGTCAAAAAAGTGCACTTGTGTGGCAGTGGGCTTATTGTCTTCCCTACAACGTCAGGTCTGTGATCCAAGATGTCAGAGAGGAATGTTGCATTTCTGCTTAGGGGATATTCTTAATTGTGTCAAGTCCATCTGCATTAAATTTCCTCTTCCACAGCAGTAAAATGCAGGGGCAGATGTGCAGAATATTGACACTTTCATTTCCTTCAGTGGCTGAGGTCTTGTATGTTTCTTTCTCAGAACAGTGGTTTGAGAAACAATTTGCTTTACAGAGATATGCTACATAAGAAGAATAGTTAAAAAATAGTGAAACTGTAAAGCCACATGTCTCAGAGTATTCCAGAAGTTAGTGTCCTAATTTGTCTCACTTCTGCATTCTTCTTTAATCTCATTGGATTTGCCAAAGGTTGAGGCACATCCTGGAGCACATTTCCCAGTTTACTTTCATCTGAAATGAATCCAATTCATGCACTTCAAAATTCCACTGTATAAACAAAAACGCAGTAAGTGGGGACAACCAAGAGATTTCACCTCCAAGGATGATTGGAACAAATGTTCCTGTAGATCCATTCGTTGTTTCTCCCTCTGCTGTCTTCACACAATACATATAACAGTAAGAGCTGAGCTAATGAGCATCTATTCAGTAATTTAGTTTAACCTTTTTTTCTGTGCATGGCCTGGAGCTGTTTATTGCCTACTGTTCAAAACCTGCTCTGAATCCAAAATTATCAACATCCTCACCAGTTTTTCACAGGGTGCTTATCATAACAGTACAGAGGTGCTGGGCAGGCAGGGGCCAACAGGCTAGAGAAGATAATGTAAAAGCTATTCACTCATTTGGGATTCCAAAAATGAAATTTGTCAGAATTTGTCAGAAATCAAGATCTTTTTTAAGGGAGTTGAATGTTGCTCTTTCTCAAACCCCAGCTGTTTTGACATCTGTTACAGCTGTTGAGTGCCCAGCCTTTCTGCAATTACACTCTAGATTGCCAACCCAAACTCTTGGCTTGGTAAAATGAAAGAAAATGATTAATGAAAAAGTGAAAAATAAATTTTAAAAAGTCCCTGCATTTGAAGCAAGTTGCTTAGCATCCTGCTGGGAATCTGAATCCAGTGCAAGAAAGGTTGCTAATGCCCAGGGGCAATTTTTAGGTGCATTTGCCATGCTTGCCTGCATGTGAAGTCTCTTGTGTTTTTTACTGCTTATTTTTGGCTTTTCTAACAAATGGAAGAGGAGTTATATAAGGAACAGATATCTTCAGTGGTTTATCAGGAGCTGTGCTTGCCTTGGAGATTGGAGTCTTCTGGAAACTGGATAGCCCTAGAAGTAAATGAACTTGAAGTTTCCTGTGGATTTGCATCTTGTGGTTGATGGGAAGCTTTGCTTGTTCTGGTGGAAGCTTTTCCACTGGTACTTCTGAGGCTCTCCTCCATGTGAATTCTCCTGTCTGTAGTAATACATGAATGGATGTTGCAGTTCTGCTTGCCTGAGGTTTTCTGTCCTTTAGCCAGCTGCCTACATTGCAGAGCATAGTCCTGGGTCTGTGCGTCTGATGAGTGTCGTTGAAATTTTAAAAAAAAATTTAAGGTTTTATTGTAGGATTGGAATAGGCAGTATCATCAAAAAGCCTTGGCACTACTGAAATCCTGTGTAAAGAGGTAGATGTTCATGTAACTAAAGGACTGAACTGTAACATGGCAGCACCAAGGGTCCAAACAAAGCTCACACAGACAGTGTCAGTTGATACTGCTCAACTCCGGAGTCCTTGATGCTATAAGCATAAAATTACTGGTTTTAGTGTAGCTCTCCCCCACCCCTGTAATGTCCCAGACTTAAAAAAGCAAACTGTGGTGGAAAAAAAGTATTGTGTAGCACACCCTCAGTAGGCAGGAGGCCTGCAGAGTGAGCAGGGTGCAAGGTCTCAGCTCTGATGGCTGCAGCACCTCCAGTGCACACTCTTGTGGTAGCAGTTGAAAGCCTGAGCTGCAGGAGTAGATTAGACTCTTTTGTGAGCAAATTGGGCATGTCTGTTGATAGTGGAGGGATCTGAAGGATTAGAAAGGGCACATGTGCATGGTTCCCAAATCTGTTTCAGTCCATTCTTTATCCTACTTGCACACATTAGATCCAATGTTAATATATTAGCTTTGTTATCCATCATTTGTCACTGGTTACACCTAGGAGACCAGTATGGTTTGCTCTTTGGAATTAATATCAATCTATTTGAAAAAGAAATGTGAAATTTGTTTTGCTGTAAGTCCCTCTCTGAAACCTCAAGAAAACAGTTTGTTGAAGAGACATGATCTAAGTTTCAAGTTAACCCTACTCTGAGCCAGAGTTAGGTACCCTCCTGATGTCCCTCCCAGCCTGGGTCACTCCAGGCTGTGCTGTGAAACATGCACATGGAAATGCCAGTGTCAGGGGCAGAGAGATGCTGATGAGGACCAGTGCCCGTGTGCTCAGGGCTGGCTCTGCAGGTGGTGCTGCCTGCCCACAGGCAGTGCTGGATGTCTCTGTGCAATCCTTCCCAGCCCAGCTCTGGGCCCCACTATGTTCTTGGGCCTGTGAGTTCCTGTCAGTGATGCAAAGGAGACCAAGACTGCTGGGGAAGTTTCTGTGGAGTGGCTTCTCTTTTATTCTTCAGCAAACGACTTTATACCATGTGCAGTCTCTCAAGTGGTTTCTGCTATTGTTCAGGTTATTATCTTGGGCATTTAGAGAAAATAATTTGAGTTCTATAAATTTAATTCCTATTTGATGAGGATGGTATGGTTGCTGCATATAGAAAGTTTCTAGTTACAGTTTCTGTTAATAGAAGCGTTGAAGTTTTTGAAATACAGTAAGTTGCTCCTGTGTTGAGAAGAACTAAAATGGAAGTGTGCCTTTCTCTCAGCTTTGCAGTTAGAACTATTTTGCATTAATGTGCTCGAGCATAAAGAGAGTCTTTAAGATTAATGAGCTAAATATTGGAGCAATCACATAGTTTGCATCTTCATCCTTTTGCAGTTGCATACTGGGACCTCCAAGTATTACTCTCTATCTTCTCTGTAGACTAATGGAAAATCACAGGAGAAGGGGAAGGAAGGGAGCTGATTGTGCTTAGCATGCCTGGCACTACTGCAAAATCTATGTTTAAAAAATCTTTTATAAATCTTTTAGGCTGTATACATTAATATTTGGGGTGCAAAGAAGAAGGAGTTAAAACACCTCGCTCTGTAAGGCCTATTGTCCTAAATTCCAGTTTCAAAAAAGATCTCCTTGCCTAGAAAACTGCTCCCAAGGAACAGTTGAGTAAGGCTAGGTTGGCAGCCACTCAAGTCCCTATCTCTACATTTTCATGATTTGAAAAGCTTGTGTATACAGAGTCCCATTGAATCAAAATTACATTCAGACATTAGCTATGCAACTGGGAATATTTACTGATTGATGTTTGTTTGTTTCAATAAAATGAAAAATAAAAATTAGTTCCAGATATGCACAGAAGTTGTTGTGCATCACATCAGTTTATGTCTGAATTCCTCCTCAGGATACTGACATTACCACAAGGTTTCCCTATGGAATTTGTATCTCAGCATTTTTTTTAAGTTGGAGCTCATCTTACATGCATGTCCCCAGGTTCTGCATTTTACTATCCAAGACAGTGAGTATTGTCTTATCTCTGGCTTTCAGGCTTTGCTTTTCCAAAAAAAGCTTTTGAGGAAGGTCTTGCAGAAAATCTCCATCCCAGGACTAACATCTCTGATAACACAAGATGGAGATTTCTCCATGTTAGGGCTGGAAGATTCCTTGTGTATGGTTTTCCCAGAAATCCAGTTTCACTAAAAGATGTGGGTTCTTAAAGCTCTTAAATCCTGTCTTCCAGGATCAAAGATCAGACTTTGCAGACCTCATTGATGCCAGGATTGCCATATAATCTTTGACCAAAAGGTGTAGTCAAGTATACTTCAAGTACAGTCAAAAACATTTCAGGCAAAGAAGTAGACCCACATGTCAAGCAAATAAAAGATCCTTTTGTTAATCATGGAGATGCCAGCTGATCTTCAGAGCCTAGAAGGAATGGGTACCCTTTTGCTGTAGATGCTAAATAAATGCCAAGTAAGCAGTTCCCAAAAGACTTAAGTCTTTGAGGCGGAGAGGCCGAGGGAAGCAGGCTGGAGCAGCCCGTGAGCGATGTCTGGCTCGGAGCTCAGAACGTTCTCTGTAGCTCAGGGTCTCTCCTGCCTTTGCTCCAGGTGCCTCTCTGGCTCAAGTCGTGCATTTTGCAGTGTTTGAAATACACTGCAAATAGGTATTTGAAATAGGTGTTTGAAAGTTTCTCTAATGGTAGGAGCAACCCTTCCACTCTGTCATTTCTTTCTCCTGTTCAGACAGTTTCGAAATGAACAATTTGAGACTGGATTGAAGAAGTAAAGCTGGTGGGGGTAGAGGGGTAAGCGCAGGGACTTTAGAGGTTGAATGGTCTGCGTTTTAGTACAGCCGTATGTAGATTTTGGATCGTGTGTCCTAAATACTGAGGCACAGTTCTTTCAGTGAGACTGTCAAGAGGAAGTAGGTTTAGTGAACTACTACCAGTTTCATAAATAGCCTGTTTAGACAACAAAAAGTGCTGTTATTTGAATTCAAAGCAGCACTATGATTCCCTGTTCTATTTTCTAGTAAAATACCGCTAACAAAAAAAGAACAGTGGAGAATCCAGCTCAGGTAGAATTGTACTAAGACCAAATATTAAAATAACTCAATGAAAGAACTGTTTAATTGAAAACTAATAGCTAGGGTGTATATTTGGCATAGCAGACAATATTACCTGGAGGTGTTTCTGTTAGTAAGTTCAGCGGAGTTGTGCTTAGCAGCATAGGCAAATTCCAAATTTGCAGCTTCACAGGTTACTGCTTCTTTTTGTCCACAACAGTTCTATAACGTCTTTACAATCCAGATTTTATTTTTGGTTTTTAATACTGCTTTAGAGTAATTGTCACTGTATCCAACTAGGATTGAAATCTGTTATACCTAAAGAAAATAACTGTAACTGTTATTGATCTTTATCCTCCCAAGTAGAAGGTTCTTATTCACATGCAGTGAGTGTTTTTTGCATGGAAGTAATTTTGAGTTTTATTTTGTGTAGTCCAGAGTTGTGCTTTGTAGAACAACATGTGGTCATGCTTCTCTGTTGTGCTGTATAAAAACAGTAGCTGATTTTGGTGAATTTTTAAAAGGAAATGGGACTATAAACTGGAATTTTTGACAATAGCACAACAGGGAAGGGTATGAGAGCACAATCTGGTTTACAGTTTGTATAATTTCAAGATGCCCATATGAATTTTTCCCATTCAGATTGTCATATTTTAGTCAAAGCACTGTTGATCATTATTAATCTGCTGTAATATTTGCAGCAAAATAATTCTTCTCAGAAATAAAATATTAATGACAGAACTTGAAGATTTTATGCCAGTTCCTCTGAAGAACAAATACTTTTAGGGCATGTTGTAACTAATACTTGATATTCACAAATCTTGCTGAATGACACTGCAGTATTATTTTTCATCCATTGCAGTTCAGAATGTGTTACTGTGTTGAAAGACAGATTGGAAAGTAAATCTTGTCAATTTATGTTTTTAAAAGCTATTTGTAGTCTACTCTCTCTCTATTGAATGGAGTTGGCTGCATTTTTTTGCTGGCATTAATGTTCAGCAATTAATGAACAGACAAAAAATTCAACAAAAGTTAAATACTAACTCTCTGGGATGGACCCAGCAAAGGTAATACAGCTTTCAGTGGTGCATTAATTCTGGTTTTGTCAGTACAAATGGTTAAGGCATTGCTACAACTTAGGAAATAAAGGCAGAAGGCACTAAAGGATGCATAGCCAATACTGACAATCAAGTTAAAATCCCTTATTCTTTCAAGGTATTAAATAAAAATGATGTGATTGATTACTGGAACTCTCATTGTTGGTCACGTAACCCAACCTTGTCCAGTACAGCAGTAACCTACAGCAAGAGGTGTGGCTTGCACAAGCAAATACATTTAGATATCTGTATAAACTCAGTCTAAATTTGCTGCAGGTTTTTTAGACTTTCTATACTGAATGGGTTTCGGTTTAAGGCTTTTTTTTTTTTAATCCTTTTTTCCTAATTGTAACACACTGTATATTGTAACAATGTACTGTTCTGGTTTTAATAGTGACTTTTGGGGAATAAGCTGTGTATACCTTATCTTGTTTTTAGTACCTGCACTGATTTTCTCGCTGCTCAGTGTTGAGGAATTGTGCTTGTTATACATTGTGATTTGAGTTGAAGTGCAAAGTTCACAAGTCCTTCAATCTTGACACTGCATCAGCTGTAGCTGTCAGAGTGCAAACCTGCTAGACATAAATTATGCTGTTTGCCCTGAGTCTTATCTAAACAGAGTCTTTTCTGAGCTTCAAAGATTGATAAGTTTCCACACTGCAATCACTCCCTCCAAGCACTTCCTTCATTCTGTCAATCTTTTTCCTTTTTTCTTCTTCAACATGCACCTTTTTGGAAGGAACATGCTGTAAAATCCATGGTGTCTGCCAGCACTGCTCAATCCCAGTGCTGCACTCAGACATGGAAAAGATCCCTCCTCCTTCTCCACATCTGCATCTATTGGTATTGCTTTTCTGAATGTTTCTGCATGGCAGAACATTATCCTTGTGTTGCTTCTGATGAGTGGTAGCTCATCTTGTGCAGGGTTTATAACTGAGAGGATGGACTTCCTGCTGACAACCTCCATCATACTGATGCAAAAGGAATGTCACAGTACAGCTGAATAGCACAATGCTGTTCAGCCTTTTGAAGAAGTCCAAATTTCAGGGATGATGAGGATCAATCTCCATTTCCCTCCAGTAACTCCCATCCCTGTAAGGCAGGTACATCATGCTGGGGAATAGAGGATGGATATTGAAGGAGTCCATCCTAATTTGGAGCTGGGGCTCCAGCCCCAGGGCAGGGTCAGGTCTAGTAACCCCTGCAGTCAGAACTGTGGATGTTTGCAGATGTGACACAGGAGCAAATTCTGTCTAGTTGCCTTGTGGGCTGGGGAAGCTAACAGGCTTTTCTCACCATATGGCAGCCAGCTGCAGCCATGCCACAGCTGTACAGTACAATCCAGAAGTGCATCCTTGAATGAGGCATCCATGTAGACATCTAATGCCCTCCCCATGAGCCACATGATCATCTGCACAGTGGATGGAGCTTTGAACAGCTTCACTGATGCCCAGTGCTAGACTACAGCATTTGGGGGCTTTGCCCCATGGCAGAGTTGCCTCACCTGGTGCTGCCAGACACCAAGTTCATAAACAGAGCAACCACTGAATATTTCATGTAGTGGGCCAAAAAGAAAGCATGAAAATCACAAATATCACAACTGTTTCTCTAGCACCCAAGTGAAGAGGGAAAAGTTAATTTGGTTTACTATTTAAATTATGTTTTGGTTTGTTTTTTAAACTGGATCTGATTGGAATTTCTAAAGACCTATTGTTTTATGTCTGATATGGTCTCTGCCAGTTGGCAGATTTTAATCTGTTCCAATGGTTTCCTGACTGGACTGGGATTGTGTGTTCTGTCTGCATTTCAGTGGCACTGCCAGGGGACATTGGGCCTTTTGCCCTTGTCTGTGGACACTTGGAAATGAAATGTAACTTAACCTTAGCACAATTTGGGGAGAAGTTACTACAACCTTGCCATACTCGTTTTTTTAGTAAGATTGTGACATCTGTGTTGGCAAAAAAAACCCACCCTACAACAACAAAAAAGCCCGTGTTAAATCATTTGTGGTTTAATCACTGTCACATTACAACCACAAAGTACCCTAAGTAGTGGCCAAAAAAATCCTGCTAGGCCTTTTCAGAGTACTTTCTGACCAAAGTGGCTAAATACCACGCAGTAATTCTAAATTATTTTTGTATGCTGTTTCTACTTTATGTTCTCAAATGACTTCTAATAAAACTTCAGATAATAATCACTGGGATAAAAATACCCACGAGTTAACAGCAACTTAGGAACAGTTTATAGTGTGATGTGTTATAGCAACTCATCTTTTAAATTCTGCTGTTTAAAAATTTATGGTATATTCATCAAAAGATTGGAATGCTTTTGATTTCTGGTTTCACTAGAAGCATTTCTTTCTTTTTGGGGAGGGGAGGTGGCAAAGAGGGCACAAAAATCTCCTCCATTGGTGTGATCAAAGAGGTCACACGTTATTGCAGAGATCCTTATATGATGTTCCAGAGTCCTTAAACCTGGTGTTTTATCTGAAATTGTGTGAGGTTTGGGAAACAGATATCAGAGAGGAAGTATTTTCAAGGAAGTAAAATAATACTAATTTTATCTTTTACCTTTCTTACACAGTAATACTAAGAGTATTGGATAATATTTAGCTTTATGGGGATACCTTTAAAAAAAACTTTTGGCAAGCTTATTGCATTAAATTTGCCATTTTTAAATGGTACCTCACATCTGCAAACCTTATACTATACTGTTGGTGTCTGAAAACTAATACCCTCCCTAATTTTTTGTTGTTTATTTATCCACGGTCTCTTTTATTTCATTACTGGACATCTCCAGTGTCTGGCTGCTGCTGTGTAGTTCATTCACTCTGTATCTGGAGGAATCTCAGGTGCTTTGGTTGCTGTAGAAGGTGGGGTTTGACCTGACCTCTCTGCTAAGCACGTGCTGCCTGGCAGGTAACAAATCACAGCCTAAGGAGCTGGTGAGCCACGCTTGCCTGGGGAGCCAGGCGCTACTTCAGTGACCTGTATTCCCCCTATCTCATCTGGCAGAGAATTAAGAAGGGAGTAGACACCTCATCAGCAAATTTTCCTGAGTACAGACTCATTTTGGTACAAGCTGTCAAAGTCCAAGGACCCTCCAGTCTGGCTTTTTAAACCTCATCTGTCACGGACTATAATCAGTTTATAAATTGGCTTAAAGATAATAACGTAACTGACCTTTCTACACAAAAAGTACATCTGCAACTATCACAAAAGTTCTTACACAAAAAGCACGTCTGCAGCTACTAATAACTTCCCCAAAGCATAAAAATAATAATTCTGAATAATACATGAGTCAAACATGCTAGTGAGGATTGGTGGTGGGAGGGCAGTGCCAGCCCGTGCTGCGGAACAGGCAGCCCCTGAAGTAACTCACACACCTGATGGGAGAGGCACTCCTGTGAAAGCTGTTGTTGTGGGCTTTAGTTGGGTTTAACTGCTTTTTCTCCCTTACAAGAGTGCTAATATGGTGTTTGACTTCTCCTGTCAGCTTGCAGCAGGGCACAGAGCTCTCTGCTGGACCCCCAATAATCCAAAAGCTGAAGTGCCTGAACATTAAGTACTCTCCATGAATTAAGGATTCTTTGTACAAAATGTCATTCATTCGACACTGTTTAGTCAGTGTTGTTCTTCACACCTGCAAGTCTGCAATCTCTTAGGCAGATTGTTCCCTGGCTGCCCACAGACCTTTCTGAGTTATTGTTTTCTGTAACATGCTAAAGCTCTCCACACATACGTGTGTGCACAGACATCTGAGCAGTAATATGGACACTTCTGGGCTTTAACACAGGGACTCACATGTTCTCACTGCAGGTCCCTGTGGCATTTCCAGATTGCTGAGTTGCACATCATGTGACAATACCAAAAAATCCTGTTCATGGCTTCTTATCAAGTTGTCTGCTTGATGAAGCTATCAACTCTGGTATTTATTTTTTCCAATTTTTTGCAATTATTGGAATTTCAGTATCTACAAAGGAAAATTAGATTGGCAGAATTTAAGGACTTCTGCTCTTTAAGCATGCTTACTAGTTATCTAAATGACACTTGAGTGCAGGCATGGCCAATCAGTCCCAGAGACAGCTGGGCTTGCACAGGCCATTGTATTATAAAGATTTCAATTGCCAGATAAAACTAATACAATTTTACTTTTAAAATAACTTTAAAGCATCATGTATTTGTGTTTAATGTATATTTATAATGTATATATATAATGTATGCAACGTATTAATATACTTTTGTATAAAATGGACAAAGACATCTTCCTTGAATTATGGTTGTTCCTTTTCTCAGTGGATTTTTTTCTATACTTTTAAGTAGTTGCCTCAGTACTGTAAAATAGTTATTTCTTTTCACAAAATTAATGTTTTTAGTATTATAAGGGCAGTAGGAAATGTTTGAAGATTTGCATTTAGATCTTTGTCAAATACCTGTTTAAGAAATGGGGAGAAATCTGTTTGAACCTTATTATTAAAGTATATTCCTAGCATGATGAGAATCCTGTCATATCAAACAAGATAAAGATATCATCATTTTTTAAGGGAAGACCAGAAAAAATCACTGAGTTTAATTCACTGTCTCTAGTCACCTCAAAGTATCTTCCTATTTTGTCTTAGCACTCAAGTAAGTGCTAAAAAACACTCGTTTTATCCAGGGCTTGTAGGTTAAGTGTCTTGGAGAGGGGTGACCACCACCCCACAGTCATAACAGAATAAAGCATGAAGCTAGACAATAGAATAGAAAGTGCAATCTATCTATAAAGCCTTTTGCTTTTTAATTAAGACTATTTGAATACCTTTTAAACCAAGATTTGTATTATTTAGCAGGGTGCCTCCGGCAGAAGCTTAATTTCACTCTGCCCAGAGCTGCCTCAATGCAGTCAACAGTTCCAGCAGCAGGTGGGAGAGAATTGGAGCTGATATATTTCGTATCTCTAGCAAGGCTCATGGCACTGGCCAGATGATAAAAGAATGGTCCAGAGTCATTTTCCTGGGCCCTGTCTGAAGCTCTGCCCTAGCTCCAAGAGAGAGCCCAAAGCTGCAGACTTTCCATCCAGCCTCATTATTTATTTCAGAGCTTTTTGTTGTCCTCATTCTCTAATGAAACAGATAAGATGAATAAAAACCAAAACAGATGGGGAATGAAGAGTCCTGGGCAGAGGGAGAGGAGAAGTAGTTGCACTTTAAGTCAATGAGAGAAAAAGAGAAAGGTAGGGACGAGAGAAGAAGGAGTTCTAATGGATTTGCTCAGTGCCTAGAAATACTCAGGATTTACAGCCATGGCAGACTTTTCAGTTAGGGCAATAGTGTCACTAATTTTCTCTGTTAAGTTTCTGCAGACAAATGGCTGTGTGGTTTTGATGTTTTTATTTCTGATCAGTTTGATACTTGTATCTCCTTTTGTATCTCTTCCTTAGTTTGATTAAGATAACTGTGTCTCTAGTGGAGTCTGTGGATTTGGATTGAGACCAACAGCACCAGCAGAGCTGCAGAGGGAAGCTGAGCTGCAAACAGCAGACACCTCAGCCCCACTTCTCTCAGACAACTCAGCTTGATCCAGAACATCCAGGATATGGCTGTGTTTTGTCTTCCAGCCATGGAATTCTGACCTTCATTTTTAAGAAGAGAGGCTGAGGCTTCAAACAGTTGACCAGGGTCAGATGTTGTTACATGTGGCTTTGCAGTTATGGGGATGAAAACAGGTGACTTGTAGGAATATTCAGCTAAGAAATCTTGGGAGAGATCTTGAAAGAACATCTACTAGTGTCCTCAGAGAGAAGGTTGAAGACTTTCAGAACAGCTGGAGTTAGCTGCAAACTGCAGAAGCTGACTTAGACATAGAAATTCTGTATTCCCACAACTATAAAATAAACAGAAAAACAACTGTCATTCAGTAGTACTTCTAGTGTGATGTGTGTAATATTGGTGTGATGGATTGTAGTGATTTCTATTTACCGTTCAATAGAGTGGAGCCTAATGTGAGAGATCTGTGAAACACAGGTGAATCTAGAGAAGTGAAAATGGCAGTACAATCAATATTCTGAAAATAAATAATTATAGAATATGTTGAACAGTTGTCAAAGAACAGGTGGTTATAGTGGTATTGGCTCTTATTGAACGAAAAGTCTAAATTCGTTTTTAAAGCAGGGAAACCATAAAAACGGCACATTTCGAACAGGAAGATTGCACACTTTTTGTGGGTGAGCATCACTGGCTTGGGCACTGCTGGCTTTTGTGAGCAGCCAGGGGTTTGCTGTGCCTGAGGCTCTGTCTGTGGCCTGGCTGGGCAGCAGAGGCCCAGGCGCAGGGGCCGCAGGAGGCTGCGCGGGGCAGTAAAGGTGCGTCGCTTCTGGCGGGCGAGCTGGGCAGGACTCGGCAGCCACGTGCTGGTCTGCTCGGCTCTGGCCTTTGTGTCAGAGCAGGGAAAGACAGACGAGGGCTTTATTCAAGCACTCCCATAGGATGACTTTAGTTTGGTCTCCGAAGCCTCAGTACTTTCAGCAAAAAGTGATAATGTAATTAAGATATGACATTTATGTTCACAAGACCCTAGAGCTGCATGTTTAACTGGATTAAAGCAAACAGAACTTGGTGGGAGTTTGGCCTTAAAAATTGCTCATTTCTTATTTGTTTAATCATGCCAAAATTGAACAAGGAAAATATTCTTCAACTGTACCTTAGCCCTAGTTGTTTTGACTCTGCAACTGCTGCTCTGTTGATGATGACTCAATGCCATGGTGAACTAATTAAGACAGTACTTTGTTACTAACAAAAGAGCTGCTTTCTTCCTCCCTCCTCTCCCCAGCAGTTTGTCAAACAAAATTGTATCCTATACCAAAATAATAGCAACCTAATGTATCCTGGCACTCTGTCTCTAGTCAAACAACAGTATTTTGTAATGCTGTTTTAGTACATGTATTAGAGGAGTTGTGTTTTACACAGCCCATTAACACAAGGGAATCATTAATTTCTGAAGTGTCTTTGCCAGAAAGATGCTTTAAATCTTCAGCGTACATAGAAAAGTACTGTCCATGTCAGATGTTCTAAATGGGTATGATCATTCTTGGAAATAATGGGATAGTAATATTTTATGCTCTGCATTTTAAATAACTGCAATCTACAGTCCACATTCTTCTAGGAGACTCACCGATGCATTTACATCTGTGTGGACATACTTAGATACATAGTATTTATGTCTTTTCATAGGGGTCTGGATTTTAAGGTGCTGCTGTTTCTTTTGTTTGCAGTTTTCTGTACGTCACAGGCATGTTAAAATAGTTTTGTCTTGTTTTAAGTGTTTTTGTAAAAATAAAGTTGCTCTTTCCACCTTTGTTTTTTATATAAACAAAGGGCACATATGTTACCTCTGTTCTTTGAAAGTTATTGTTAAAAAACTTTTAGCAATAGTTAACTCAGCTGCTGTTTCTGCTCTCTAAGGGGTCGCCTGGCCTGATATGCACCGTCTGGCTGACAGAGTCCATCTGGAGGAGCTGACTAGAATTGGCATTCTGAAAGGCAATGTAGATGACATGGTGAAGGTTCATCTGGGTGCAATATTTATGCCACACGGACTTGGACATCTACTTGGAATCGATGTGCATGATGTTGGAGGCTACCCAGAGGTTAGTGTTAGTCCATTCTCAACTCCCCTGCAGATTAACCCCCTCAGTTCAATCAGCATTGCTCATACTTTATGTGTGGTTACCCAATTGCATCCTCAGAGATAGAGCAGATGTGCATTTAAGCGCCTCCTTTTTTTCAGGTGTGGTATTTTATGCAGTTTACCCTAGGGAAATCTATTAGTTCATTGAAACATAAATTGGTTTTGGGAAAAAGTCAACTGATGGTGCTCTTTGGGCATTCTTAATCTGTTCAATTCCTATATACATTGTGTTGTTCCTCTGTGAATCACTGCTCTGACAGGTACCACCCAAGTACCCTGTGCTGTGGCAGAGCATCTCAGTCTGCCTGAGTCCTGTATGGCAAGATTCACCAGCTTCATTCCAGATGTGAGGCAGCTGCAGGAGCCCCCTGCTGCACCTGGGCAGTAAATCCTAGTGGCTTTATCATATGGAAACAAGCTGGCTCATAGCCCTGTCTTGAGCTTTGATGTCTGGTGTCAGCATGGGCACTGGGGTAGATGTACTGTCCTGAAATGAGAGCAGAAAGAAAAAAGTCCATCAAGTCTTCCAATCTTTGCAAAGGTGAAGGAGTAACCTCTTGTATTCTGAGTTTCTGCAGAAAACACAGAATGATTGTCTTTTTCCTTGAATTAATTTCGTGATTCGTGACTGTGATCTGAAAGGAGAATAGGTGAAATTCTGTAACCAATTAATGGCAGCATGTTTGCAATGATAACTAAAAGAATAAAATCTCTAAGCTAATTGTTTGAATATGGAAAGTTCACAGCAACTTTAGAAAGATTCCAGAAGGATTTTGTTTGTGTTAGGTTGTGGTTCTTTGAGGCTAACTGTTTAGCTGTTTAGGAGTTTTCAGTAATACAGTACAAAAATGGATTATTTGTCTCCTCTCATATGTAAGCTGTTCTTTTGCAGAAGAAACTAGGAACTTTATAGGTAAGGTTTAAGCATATTTGGTGCTTATTCATGTTGGGTGACCAGGCTACATAACAGCTTCACTTTTGAAGGCAGGGGAGAAACAGTATATAATACTTGAGGATACCTATCACGTTCACAACATAATTATATCTGAGACACAAGGTATTAGCATCAGCTAATAAACTTACATCTAATAAAAACGAAACAAAAATCAACAGCAGTCCTATTCTGATTTTAAGGTTTCTGCATTAGCTGATACATAAAGGATGGATGCTTGTCCCTTTGTTCCTCCACTTGCATTCACTCCATGTACAGATAGAGACATTCAGCAAAGCACAAAAACCATGGTTACTTAGAGAGTTCATAAACTTTAAAATCCCGGACCCTGCTGTTGCATGCCATTGCTTACATTGTTTTCACTTGTGTTGTGAATAACCTCTCTGAATTTGGTGTACTTAAAAAACAGGAGCCTGTGTTCAAGCCTTGGTAGGGTCAAGAGATAGCTAAATTATAGGAACAAGTGGGAAGAATTCTGAGAGTGCAAAGTACCCTTCTTGGTTTTGCTTAAATCTGTATTCTTTGAGATGAGAGCAAGTACCTTACTGTCAAGGGAAATTTCTAGAACTGATTTCCTGTGAGTCTGGAGCAATGGACCCTGTATACCTTTCATCTCTCAGCAGATTTCGGTTGTGTGGCATACAAGCTACAGAATTATTTTTTGACAGTAATTTTTGTTTTCATATGACTGAATTTATAATTGTTATTATAATTGTTATGTTATTAAAATTGTTATATTATATAGTTTAAGGGTCATTTTTTGAAAGCAAACCAATCTATCCACAATTTTGAAAGAGCAGCCTGTTACAGATAAAAGTGAATAGAGGGATTGCACTGTCAAATGAGTTAGGCTTTGCAGTTTTGTACTTACCATGTGTAAAAATGCCAGAGCTCTATGCAGAATTTTATACCTGCAAATACTAAAATTAATTGTTTGTGTTGGCATGCAGCTGCATTCGTACATAAAGAATGTTTGCATGGCTAATTTACTTTCAAAATCTAATCATAAACAGCAAATTCCTTGAATATGAAGCATATATGAAAGCTCATGAACAAATAGCTAGTGTTCTATATTTGCATATAAAAGTGCACATAGATGGGTGTATGGCACCACCTCCGTTTGAAAAATTCCAGGTTCTGCAGAAGAGCAACCCCTTTAAACTCTGTGCAGCGTTAATTTAACCTTCACTTCTCTCTGAATCAAATCAGGAGGTCCTTTGACTAAGATGAGGTACCTGGGCATGGGAGGACACACCAGGAGCCTGCCAGGGAGCTGGACTTCATCTTCTCTACCCTGGTGGGAGGCCTGGTCCCTGCCCATGGCAGGGGAGCCCTGGGAGCATGCCAGTTAATCTAAACATGAGCAACTGAGCACCTTTCCTGCAAGTGTGAGACATGTCTGTGTTAAATGGGAGAAGGCTTGTTATCCATGCCTCATTGTCTCATGAAAAAGTGCACTTTGAAGACATCTAGTACTCTCTGGAGTGATTTGTGGTGCATTTTAAATGTTTACCAGCTAGTGAGATCTTCACAAAGGTTTTTATAAAGCCATTTTGGTGTTTATTGTACACTGAGCCCATGCCTGTATTATCGTGCTCTTTTTTCTAGCTGGTTAAAAAGCAACTTCTTTGCTTTTGGCCAAGGGAATTTCTGGGAGTATTGCAAACGATTCTTTAAAAATAAAAACTTTCCAAGTGGATATTATTCCATTATTTTCCTCAAGTGTAAACAGTTACATTTGAAATAATACAATAAACGTTAATTTCCTGATTTTTATCCGTCAGAAAGTTTTGTATGTTCCAAAAAAACTATTTCCAGACATTGTTAGCTTAGATTAGTTATTCATTGGTAGCCAAAGATTTCTTTTTTCAAAATTGGCAATAATAAGTTTTCATCTTTTCCAGTAAGCTGCTTTCACATGCAGAATTGAACAAGCACTTTCTTCTTCTTTGACAAACGTCATAAATGCTTGCAGATTTTCTGGGATTGCTAGCATTCTGGGCTATTAGAAAATATAACATTTCCCTTCCTACTTTTGCTGTGATAAAGAAGAACCAGTTGTGGCCAGCAGCGAGTGTGTCTTGGCACCTTGTTTTAGGACGACACGCGGCTCCTGCCGAGCACTGCGGCTTTCCCCGCGGGACACCGAGCACCGCGCGCCGCTTTGAAAATCCACCCGCTTCTGCTGAGGGTCTGACTGCAGCTCAGGCACTTCTGAAAACTCAGAAATCCCCAGTGGTGCTAATCACTTCAGAAAATCTGGCCCTCAGTCAGACAGAGCTCGCTTCAAAGAGTGAAAACCCCACTGGGCTTAGCTTCTGCTGGAAAATTTAATCATGGAGATGGTTTTCTCACATTCTTTAGGTTGTTTCTAGGTAAATTCGATATGGGCTATAAATGAGGGTTTGTGCCTGTTACAATGAAGAAAATGTGGTAGGTGGCCCCAAATTTTCAGACCCTGAGGTAGATGAGGCTGAAGTTTTCATTTAAATCTAGGTTCTGTGTCTCTAGATGCATGAGTTGATTCAATTTTGTGCTATATTAATTGACTATAAGGCCCTGAAGAATGCTAAGTACATTTGATGACTTTCTATAATAATAAGCCAGTTAATTTAAGTTAGGTTAATAACTACTGTGATTTTAGCATCTTATGAATTAAGAGTTTAATTTCATCTTGTTCTTGAAAATTATAAGATTTACCTTAGTTTACATTTTAAATTCAATTCTCATGAAAAGCTGATCCTTTTGTTGCTATTTTGCATCACAAATTAAGTTTAGAGGTTTGTTTCGGAGTTACCCAGGCCCTTCCATCACTGTGCATGCTTGGGGAACATCTCTGCTGTGCACAAGCTGTGTCTGGCTTTAACAGAAAGCTTGCTCCCAGATCCCAGGTGACTGACTGGGAATCTGAGTCACCAAACGTACTGGAGAATACAGGAATGATCTTGTTCTGGCAAAAACTGTTTTCCTTATGTATCTGACTTTGTGCTGAAGCAGATTTCTTCTTTCTGTGGTTAGCATTGCAAATGATGCATTCATGTTTTTCCCTTTAAGAATCAGAGGATGAAGTGAATTTACCAAGAAACCTAAAGCTGTTATGTAGGGCCCTGGTGATGCAAATTGCTTCACTTGCCATAACCAGGCAAAGCCTTGCTCCAGCTTCGTATACCCAGGACCTGCAAACATGAAACAACCTGTATGGAAGGCACTTAGAGTGCCTTTACTTTACGAAGAGTAAAAGGGCTTTTCATTAGTTTTAACTTTTGGTTTTGTTCTTACAAGTGGTTGTACACTTTAAGAAAAGATTAGGAGAAAAAGCATGCTGCTTCTGCTTCATGGGATCCTCTTGAATCCTTTTTTGGTTTTTTTGATACTTTGAATTTCTGCATAGCAAAAAGCATACATACAGCCACTGGGCAGGCAGCGTGCAGGACAGGAACAGATGAGGGAAAGCTGCATTTCCATGCAGAGCAACACTGAAATCCTTGGTGCTTATTGTTACCTGCTGAGTCAAACACCAATCAGAAGAGTTTCCTGCAGCCTAGGATTCTTCTGTGGGGTTTAAACCTCTCCCAGAGTTAGGCTAATAGATGTCACCCTGCTGTGTCATCCTGTGCTCAGGAAAGTTGGGATCAGTTCCCAGCAGCTTTTCTCTGTTAGGACAGACGCTGGAGTCTGGGTGTTTATGGAACTTGGGATGTGAGCAGAGGCACAAGAGGAGGGAAGCCTCAGGTGCTGGGTCAGTGCAGTGCCATGACACAGACATGCCCCATCATACCACAGCATTCCCCTCCTCTGCTGAGAAAGAAGATCTTGTGGACTTGAGTTTTTTAGTTGCTTGGTTTTGGGTTTAATTAGTTCTATTTAGTTTTTTTTTATGGAGGTACTTGCTTATGTTTCTTTGACTTACTGAAGTTTGTTGCAAAAGACTTTGTGTGCCAACAGAGTTTTTATCTGAATATTTATTGTTCAGATATTTTTGAAATTTTAGCAGCAACCAATGGAGCTTTGTGTGGTTTTGAACTATTCATTCTAGGTGCATGCAATAGGAGAGAAAAACTAAACCAGTAGAGTTCTACTTTCAATTACGTGAAAAAAAGTAAGATATCATTGCTATACTTTAGGGGTTTTGCTCTGCAGTTTTCACTAATGGTGTCTAAAGATCACAAAAGAAAAAGTCCTTTCATTTCAGACTATTGCCTACGTCTGCTTTCTGTGAGTCACAAGAAACTTGTCCATTAGATCTTAAATGGTGCTTGTCATTGGTTTCATTCTAAAACAGTGTTATTGGTAGCTTTTGCAATTCTTTCTCTCATTTCTTCTAAAATTCTTATCAATTTCTTCTAAACATTCTCCTCATCTTCCAGGTTAATTGCTATAGTTGTCAACTTGGTGATTTTTACTATTTGCTATCTTTTTTTCTCAAACTTAGATTTTAAGAAAAGAGAAGAAATACAGTCCATATGTTTTTTTATTTCCATTATGGTAGCACTGGAGCTTTGTAACATCAGAGGATCAGAAAGCAAAAATTATATGGGGAGTTCTGCTCAGAACCACACTGTAGTGATGCATTGAAATTCAGCTCCAGCTGAATCATCAGGCAGCAGTGCCTCAAATAAGTGGAAGATGATTTTTCCTCATTCCCTGCAATAACAGGAAAATTACTAGGTAACTTAAACCTAATACCACAGTTAATACTTAGAAAAAGAAGAAAACACTTCAAGTAAAAATGCCATTTAAACATCATGTGTCCCCTATTCCCCCAATATTAACTTTGAGCTGTGTCTCAAAAGCTCCAGCTAGTAATTAGATTCTCCTGCAGAAGTGGAAGCTTTGATTTGCAAATGCCACAAGTGATCTTGGTGCTTGGGGCATATTCTCCTGTAACCTGCTGCTGATTTCAAAGGCAGGACTGACAGCAGTTCCTTCAGGTGACTGTAGGCAGCTCAGACTGCTGGGGAAAAGCAGGGTAGATTGAATAAACCAATCTTCATTAGTAACACTCAGCAAGTGAAACAAGGGCTTGGAGAGAAGGGACCAGGAGACACATGAAATGGAATTTGAGACTTATATTTTCCTAGTTGCACAGAGCTCTGCTCTTTTTACATTAAATGAGCTAATTAGAAGTTGGGTATATGCAGTGGGAGAATAGGGAAGAGTAAAAGAACTGAGATTTCACTTTGGTGCTCATTTCATATTATCTAAATGTAATGTTAGCATTCTGATTAATTTAAATACTTGATTGCACTTAGCTTGGTAAAGTGGTTAGGACTTTACTGTACTGGATGTGCTCCAACCGGGACAGTCTGTCAGGCTCCAAAAAGTTCTATGATGATTTAGCTGGAAAGGAGAACGTGAAACTGGATTGTGTCACTAATGAGCCTTTTACTGTGGTTCACTTTGTGCAGTTATGAGTACCTCAGGTGTTCTCTGCCAGGGCTGGGGTTTGTTGCCATTGCTGGCTTGAGGAAACTTGGGGCTGATGCCAAGTTGCAGCCCCTGGTTTAGGTGGGTAGGGTGCCCTTGCATCTCTCTGCACTTCCAGTGCATCTCTAGCTGCTGCCATGGCCCTGTGGGTGAGCACCAGCCAGCACAGGGACATCACCTGTGCTCTTCTTCTCTTCTGATCCAAAGACAAACCCAGGATGAGGCCTGAGTGGGCCTGGAGCTATCTCTGCTTCTGATTGCACTGCCTGTGGAACAAGATCCAGCATGATACACAGCAGAGTTCTTCCATGGAAAAAGCAACATATTAACCATTGAGTTGCTTAGGAGCAAGCAGTAGTTCATCTTTATACTGAGATATTCTGGGGATATTGCAAATTCTAATCCTCCACAGCCCTTTTTCTGGGAAATAGGCAGATTTGCATACTTCCTAATTCCCTGATTATTCCAACAATAGTAATATTTTGTATTACTGTACACTTAATTTGAACTTTTATTTTGCTTACATAGTAATAAAATCAGTTTACATAATAATTCTCTTGTTCCCTTGACAGTCCTTATTGCCTAGACATGTTGGGTTTTGTTACCTTAGATGAACCATTAATTGGAATCCAATGTTCTTGGCAGGAGTACAGTCACAAATGACAGTGTCATACATCTGTGCTTACTGGGGGAGGAGTGTCTCAATTTTAAAATGCGAGCAGAACCTCCAAATAAAGTCAGTCTTAGAAAACAATTTCAGATATAGTCTGTTGTTGCAATATACAGGAGAATAAACAGTTATTCAAAATTTAGTTTTCACAGAATATAACTGCAAGTCTCTTTTTAGATGCCTAGGCATTAATATTTTCTAGACTATTCTGTACACTTTCAGGGGGCAAATTGCCACCTTATACTTTTTCTCTGAGCAGTACTGTGACACGGGTCCTGCTCAGTGGCCAGGCCTCCAGGATGTAATGCTGATAGAAACAGGCACTCAAACAGCTGCTGTACCAGCACTCACATTGTCACTGTTCGTTTCATCTGACTGCAGAACAACATCACAGTCACTGTTGAAAACAAAGCCCAAGCTGTGTAGCTGTGAGATGTAGGGAAGGTTCCTCCTCGCAAAGAGGGAACTCCATTAATGGCAGAGGATTCATACTGAGGGATGACAGTGGGGGCTGTCCTGTCGGGCTCTGCTCCCAAGAGAGTTTGACTTGATGAAAAATGGCAAGTCTTCCTTCACACCTATCATCTTCTGTTTGGGGATTGTGGTGTTTCAGTCATTAGAAAAAGGACTCAGTTTGTCCTGTTTTTCACAAACAACCACAGCAGACTGAGAGCTGTCAGCCCCTGGACCTGATGGGTGTGGTGGCTCTCAAAGTGGTCATGGGTGCCCAGAGATCAGATGTCACATGGGATGCCGAAGCCATAGCGTGATGTGTGTTTTAATGCAGCACTGTTCTCAAAACAAGGGATTTTGTCATCTACCCAGCTCGGTCACCAGCCCCTCTCTGCTTATTTCCTGTGCCAGCTCATTTTGTCCTTCAACCTTGCAGCAGATGGGGTGGAGGCTGTCCTCTGCTCAGAGCGTGAGTGGCCATATACAAGCCACAGCCAGAACCTGTCTCACTTCATCCCTTTCACACATCTCCTGGTGAGCACCTTGCAAGGTTCTGGTAAAAGGGCCCACCCACTGCTGCCCTGCTTGCTTTTCAGCTTTGAAAAGCTGAGCAGTGTTACCCTTCCTTTGAAAACTCTCTAGATATGCTTTCATGGTAGGGATATTGCTGCATCAGTACCTGCAAAACCCAAAGACCTGGAGATGAAACCTAGAGCCAGCACAAGCCAGGACTTAGATAGGATGGGGTGAATATCAAAAAGACTTCGCAAATTCCTTCCAGAGAAGTTAAAACTTTACTTTTGGGTGAGCAGCACTACTCAGGTGCCTCAGGGAGTCTCCCTGCATTGCTGAGAGACATTTCCAAATGTGTACCTTGGGTCTTGTTCTTGAGTTGCTGTTAGCTCCTCGAAGGAAGAGCTAAAAGCAGGATCAGACTGCAGGCAGTCTAGACAAAATGCCTACCATTGCTTTAGCAGCTGTACAGAGGTAAATTAAGGGGGGCTACTGAAGCTTTATTGTCACACCTGATGTTAAACACCATTTATTTTAAGTACAGGCAAAACAATACGGATGCGTGCCAGGGCTGCCTTCAGAGGATGTTTGCCATTGTTTTCCTTGTTCTGCATTTGTCTTCCTAGCATCTGTCTTGGATTGACTGCCTGGGAAAAGGCATTTACAAGTAGAATTGAGAAGTGTACTTAAAAGCCAAATAGGGGTTTGTTGTAAAGTAGCCGATAGATAGTTGGCCAGGCACCAGAAGGTCCAGACACCAATCTAATTGTTTACAGCTCATGGAGCGATTAATCCACAAGATTGGATGCCCTCATTTCCTTTACACATTACAATGAATGTGTGAAATGCCAAACCCCAAGGGGCAGTACGAGAGAAAAAGTGGCTTCACTGCAGTTATTGTTTCAAGTTTAGAAATATATTGATTTTTTGAGTTTTGATAAGAATACAAATTTAAAATGCCTTGCTTAATATCACAGTATTCTTACACAAAACCATGTTTTCTTATTTTGATGTAATATACAGTGCTCTGCAAAGTCCAGATCAAACATGTGACATAAAACATGTCAAACACACAGTCAAGATGGGCAAACCTCGTCCAAATGTCCAGGCTTGTTAGCTCTAGAAATCTTGGCTGCTGTAAGATTCTGTACATTGGAACAGAATAAGCTCTGCAAAGGGAACAAAAGGAACCCCCAAGCATTGCTTGGGTGACCAGCGAGAATAAAGCAAACACTGTTGAGAGGTTGCTGCAGAGCAGTATTTCTGTAAAATAGGCTTTCTGTGAACTGAAAGTGGAGCTCAAGAGCAGACAGGACTGCAGGGCTGTGTCCACTCTGAAGAGAGAATGATTCAGTAAAATGGAAACATGGGTTCTGTGCAGGGTGTGCTCCTGCCTCCCTCCATCCCCTTGCACTGGCCTGGCAGGAGCACAGGAGCTCAGCTGTGCCAGGACATGGTCCCCCAGCACCAAGGTTAGCACTGGGCAGGGTTTGTCTGGGAGAAGGGGGAGGTTTCATCCTTGTGATACCAGCCTGCTGAAAGTGATGCTGACACCAGTTGCCCCTTCTGCTGGCAAGGGAGAGTACCATGGCTTTGGCCAGCAGCAAGATTCAGGAGAGCTGTGTGGAGACCAGATAAATAACGCCGTGGTCTCACAGACATGTTAACCTCTGACTCGCTGGCTAAAACAGAAAGGGTTTCATGAGCAGAGTACATGTGCACCATTGCAAGCTGGTAGGCCTGTGAGCTGTTCACAGGTCATTACGATAATTCGTTGGGGAAATTTTTCTACAGTTGCAAAGAATTTTCAAAAAACTAATGGAATTGAGATATATTTATTCTGGTATGGCAGTACCTGGCACATTTGGGGGAAGAAAATTAATATCCGGAGCTAGTCTTTGCAGTGTTTCTAATTCCTTGACTAAGCACATCCGCATATATCATTTTATTTTACCAGCTTTTGGGAAGAAGAGAATGTTTTGCTAGTTAGGACTTGTTTTGACTTAACTTTTAATAATACCAATCAGCACCGTGTTGCCTGAAAGTCTGAATCTGACAAAAGTTTAGTTTAAATGGGCTGCTTTTATGAGGTCATGTGTAGACTCATTGCTCCTGAATCAAGATCATAAATGTGTAATTTTAATAACATTCGGTGAGAGTAAGTATTTGCATATCCTTGGAGAAGTTGTTCTCTGCAGCATAGTTCAGCTGTTTCAGCCATGACGTGAAAGGGGCATTTCAAGATTTGCATGTTGCTTACGGTACCATACTTTGCAAGGAAGGGTAGACCAAGGAATAGTGCAAGTAATTATTTTTCCTTTGTAGTGCAGTATTTCTCCAAAGGTAGAGAGAAACAGTACCAAGCACATCCAAAGCCAAGATTTCTGTGGTGCAAAAAACAGTATGGGTGTTGAGTTGAAAACTGGTCATCACTTCATGTGAAGGCTGAATGAGGACTGACGGGAGGGAGGTAATTGCGTAGCTAAGTTTAATCCTTCGTGATTATTTTATGTATTTTGTGTGTCGTATGGAGCAGTCAGCATAGGAGGGCTTGGTCTGAGGTCCTCCACGGGTTGGCCCTGTGTGTGTGAGAAGGAATCTCTGTCGTGCAGGGAGTGGAGCGCATCGAGGAGCCGGGGCTGCGGAGCCTGCGCACCGCGCGGCGCCTGGAGCGGGGCATGGTGCTCACCGTCGAGCCGGGCATCTACTTCATCGACCGCCTGCTGGACCAAGCCCTGCGCGACCCCGAGCAGGCCTGCTTCATCAACAGCCACGTCCTGCAGCGCTTCAGGGGCTTCGGGGGGGTGAGTCCTCCGTAGCAGATGCTTCCATTAATTGATTTCCTCTTTGTCTGTATCTGACAAGTCTTTGGGGAGTTGTAATGTATTGCACATAGGGCCATTTCTAAAGCAGCACCTTGAGTCATTTGGACCATTTGACTCTGCACAGAAACTGAGGGGGGGTTATTCTAATTTTTAATGTGGTTTTGTACTAGTGATGTCTGATTAATGAAAGACCCATATTTTCCCATTGACTGAAATACCCTCTGCCAGCACCATACAGTGGCTTGCCAGGTAGGTGTTTTATCTAACATGTGAAACATGTATGTTATGAAATATGAGACTGAGTTCTATAGTCCAGAGTTGGCTTCCTTGGCAGCAGCACAGTCCAGTGCTTCCTGCCAGGGCAGAAGAGTCTGATGCTGTTAAAGCTGGGGAGGCAGTAGATGAAAACAGCAATAATTGCTCTTACTGAACTGTTGATAGAATGGCATGAAACTTGTGCCTTGGGGGAGCCTTCCCCGTTTTCCAGGAGAATGGCTGACAGCGTTGCCGTGCTCAGCGTGATGGGCTCAGGCAGCAGTGAGCACAGGGGGATTGGCCCTCTCGGGCGGTACCGGTGGTCTGGGCAGTCATTCCCATGCAGCAGCTGCTGGCCAAGTACAGGGGCCTGGTTTGTACACACTCTCCAGGGCACATTTCCCATTCAAAGCCATCGCCCTTGCAGAGCATTCAGCAGTTGCAGTGCTTGCAATGGGTTTTTATTTCAGCAGGGCAAGCATTTGGAGGGTGCCACGTTGTTCTCAGAGCTTCTGTATTCCTGCACAGAGGAGACAGAGCAGGCAGCTGCAATGTCCCATCCTCCCCGTGCCTCTTCTGCTAAGTCTCAATACGGTGAACGATCACTGGCAGTGGCAGTGATTTTTCTGGTATGAAAAGTCACTCATTAGGAATTGGCTGCTGCTGACATTGACTGATTTATCAGTGTACCCCAGCCATGAGGGTGATTACTGTAGCACTTTGGTCTGAGCTGCCTTGAAACCACCAGCCCTGACAGAAAAGGTGTGTGTACTACCCACAGTCATGTGAGCCAGCTGGGCTCGAGGGCAGCCACCCATGATGTGGGTGCAGCCTTATCAAGAGACACAGGACTTTACCCTTGCTGGTATTTAATTCACTGCTAAGGTCTGGGACATTATCTGTCTCCGTGTTGTTTCTTTATCAAGATTTGCCAGCCAGACAACACGGTACTGGTGAACAAAAGGCAGCTAATTCTGCATTTTCTAACTGCGAGCACATTCTGTGTGACACCACACGCTGAAATGTATTTTAAAAGAACACTGTGATGTGCTCGTGTAGCTTGAAACTGCAATGGAAACAGGTTTAACTGTCTTCATTTTCCTTGCAAACACTCTGTAGGAGTTTTTTGGCAATTGAACAGATTCCTGGTGAGCTTTCGCTCAAATTGCTCAGCAAAGACCACATTTTTCCCAAATGGCTGTGAATGCCCACTCCATTTCTGCATTCTGAGGTGTGCCTGTGGCTCACCTTCTGCCTCTGCTTGCACAAAATAGGAGTGGCAACATGGGCTCTCTACCTTGGTAAGAAGTTGCTGGATCAGGCACTTTTGTTCCAGAGATTTCAAGCAGACTTTGTTCCCTCGTTTTTGCTTGGCTTCCTGTAATGATATAGGAAGAGCTAGCCAACAAACTTTGCTAAAAGAAAGGGCAGCCCAAAAATGATTGAGTAAAAATCTAAATCTCCCATCCACCTGTGAACAATACATTTTACTTAGAGAGAAAAAATAATACACCCATACCCTGAGCCAGATGTTGTCACTTGATTTTATCCAGGAGAAGAATGAAAATAAAATCCGAGACTGGAATACATCTGAATATTTCTGAATTCTTCAGAAAAGTTGAATTATAATGCAATCAAAATAAGTTTTTCCATCTTTACCATTCTGACTTGATTCTGCATAAATAGAAGATGCAATTCATGCTGTGTAGAGTGCTTAGTTATGAACCAGATGTTTCATTCTAATTTATCCTGAGTGAGTGAGTATTTCTCACAAAAGCATGCCAGAAAACTTTCTTTCTATGGAATTAGAAAATATCTTGTAAAGCCCAGTGTTTTTACTGACAAATATTAATAATACAGCTAGTATTGGTGATATAGCTGAAGAGTTCACTACAGCCAGTCCAATCTTCCTGTAAGTTTAAAAGAAAAATACAGTCTACAGAAGGAAATAAGTAGTCCGTTTCCCTCTGCAGAGCTCAGCACTAATTAAAATCTTCTTAATTTGGTTTAGTGTAATTCACTTAAAAATTGAACTAACATTCACTGAAGTAATCACTGTAATTGTGAGTAAGTCGGCCCAGCCCGCACAGGGAATTTGTGGATTTTTAATATATTCACCTTGAATTCATATCTTCTTTGGGCTTTGGATAATTTTCTTGACTGTGACAAGTCTCTGCATTGAGAAGCAAAGCTCTAGTAATGTGCCATAAGGGGCAAGACTGTCGGCATTTATTGTAATTTGTGCTGCCTGCAGTTAGCCATGGAGAGATTGCAGAAGCCGCAGGACAGGGAGGAGGAGTTGGTGCACAGTTGCCGTGGCTGCTGGGACAGGTCCATCCCAGCCCACCCTCCTGAGGCACAGCCACACCCTGGGGCTGCCACTGCTGCTCAGGAGCCTTGTAACCAGGGCTCCTACCCAACACTCTCCTGGGCCAAGCACACATCCCGCCGGGGGGAAGGCAGCAGTGCTCAGGGCACGTCGCCCTTTTGAAGCCCTGCACTCTTCACTCCACAGCCATTGAGTTCAGTCCTTCACAAACTCTTCAGCCTGTTTTGGGACATTTCAGTCACATGTACTTCAGTTCTCCATCTGCAGAACCAAGGTCCAGCTTACGAGGTCATAAATCCTGTGGGCTGGGGGCTGCTGCTGGACGCTGGCACAGTGCCTGGCCCAGGGCACCTTTGCTCTGCCTGGACTCTGCCCTGCACGCTCCTGAATAAACACAGATGTGCAAACACAGGGATGTGTGTATTGGTTGTATGGATTGCTCAGGAGAAGCAGCCAAATCCTCAGTGAAGGGGAAATGCTGACTCCAAATGCTGCCCTTTAGGGTTTGACATTTCCATTCTTCATAAGCTGATTACTGATTCATGCAGTTCATATGATGTTTTCTCAAAGACACAGTAAAGCCATTCAGTCTTTTTCTGGCCTTACACATTCAGGCTCTGTTCTGGCTTTATTTTTCCCTAGGATTTGTAGAACTAGCACTAGGCTTAATATCTGAAAACTATGCAACTTAGAGAAAATGCTGAAAGACAGATGGGTGTTAAATGCATTACTTTCTTTCATTAACAGATTTTTTTCATTTATTAGAAAGCCCAGGAACTTCAAGATCCGCTAATATTACAATATTTTGCAAAACAATAGTACTTCCCTTACTCAGAATAAATGTTAAACCACATAAAAAGCAGGATATTTAACTGCTTCTACCTTTGATTCAGAGAGCCATATATTTGTCTCTGCCCTGATTCTTATTTTTCAGAAGATTAGGCTCTGTTTCTGAGTTTATGGTGAATTTGTATTGAAATTAAATAGTTTACTAGGCAATAAACATTATGCTCATCTACTTTTTTAAATTGCATGTTATATCACAGTAGCAGTGCTACACAGCATTTCTTCAAAAGTTTCCATAGGAAAGCAGTTGTCACAATGTACATACCCTAACTTTCTTTAAAAGTTCTTCTAAGGGAACTGATAGGTGTAGGCGACCCAAAATCTACTGCTAGTTGCTTATAAACCTTCTTTAAACCTTTTCTCTTGTCTAATTAACATAATTAGGTTAAAGTAAGACCAGATGTTCCAAACCTGTATTTAGCTCGTAATTTAATGCTTCTTTTTGAGCCTGGATGAAGGGACTGGGCACCAGAGGCTTATTTTCCATCTGTATCAGTTAATCCAATAAAGTACATGGCCTCAGCCTACTAGTATTGATCCTCTTCTATAAAAATTTAAACATTTAAATGTGGACATTTAAAATAAAGGTTCTCTTGACATGAGGACTTGCTTGTGAATGAAACCTGCTTGTGCCAGGAAGACTACAGCATGGGATGAGAGTCACTGAGCACAGAGCCCACTGGCCTCTACAGAAGACACCTTGGCCCAGCCACTGGGTAACGACAGGGAAGTGCCTTCTCCAGCCCTGCACCCCTCTCCTGTCGCCAGGTTTGATGCAAGGGCAGCTCTGTTTCCCAGCCAGTCCCTCTGAGCTACAGGAGTCAAACTCTGCTCGTGATAAGTTTCCTCTGCTAAAAATTATTGGGAAGTCAATGGCTGACTTGAAATAAATTCCCTTGGCTACACACAGCTGCCTCTGTAGGAACAGACCCGCAGCTCCTCTAGCCAGGTGTGTGCTCGCCTGCTTTGGATGGTTCCATGTGTGGCCACGTCCCTTCATCATTGCCAGGCAAGTGTCCCACTCTGAGGTCTTACAGCAATAGTGTTGCTGCTTTCCACAGCCAGAATCAAACAAATGGACTTGAAAAAAAGGGGGGCATTACACCAGTTGCCTTTTTTGACATCTGGGATCTCTCATCATGCAAATCTGGATTGTTTAATTGGCCAAAACAGTTTCTTGATTCTCAAAAGCTTTGGATATATCTTATCATCCAAAAGAAACTAATAAGTGCTACAACCCCATTTCCCTTGGAAGGTACCACAGGAGGCTCTGGGGAGCGTGGCTGTTTTAGTAAGTCAGGGCAAAGTGTGAGGCTGTACAGAGCTGACAGCAGCCCTGGTATTGAACTCTTCTGCTGTCCTTGGCTGTGCCCCCAGGGCCCTGCTTTGGGACATAGTTGGGACCATTGAGTCGAGCCACGTGATGGCCTGTTGCTGGCATTAGGCAGTTGTGCAATCAGGTCTATCTAGATGGATCATTCCACTATCCTTGATAAGAAAAAGGTATTTTAGGAACAGTCCTGGCATCCCTGGCCACTGCATCTTTACAGGAGTGGTTTTTTTGAAGTGTGTCATTTTACACTAAAAAAGTAAAGCTTCCCCTAGGTTTTTGCAGAGCATCCTGAAAGCTGGGGGTGCAGTGAGCCTCACACTTTAGTGCCCAACTCCAAACCACTCTGTAGCCCTGAAAAAAGCAGCACTGAGGAACAAAGAGCCTGCAAACAGGGACAGCTCTGAGAGCAAGTTTCATAACCACTGTCCCCCTCTGGAAAAGGCAGTCCCAAGCCAGTGAGCCTTGCCAGGCAGATCCAGCATCTTTTCTCCATTTGGACAGAAGACAAGACCAAATGACAGACTCTCCTGTGGGGACGATTTTGCAGGTCCTCTGAAGCTGCTTCTTGCTGCTGCTAAGTTTAAACTTGGGGTGAAGCATGGAGGGTATAAGGAAAAGAGCAAATGAAACCATTTCCTTCCCCTTCAGAGCCTGTTCCTCTGTGCTCACGTTGCTTTTAGGCAAAGGAAAAATTATGCACTGAAAATGGGAAATCTGTCTTCTCTCTTGTGGTAAGCATCCATTTCAGGTGCGATTCATCCACTAGAGGAAGGGTTAGATCCTGGCGAAAGAAGTGGTGTGTTCCCAGGGAGTGATGAATGGTCCCAGGGGATGGTGGTTCTGTGTGCCTCCATCCACAGCCCAGATACCATGTGGAGGTGCTGATGCTGAGCAGGCTGATGTGACAGTACTGGCTCTCCCACTTTGCACAGCAGATCACAGCTGTGGATGGATTATGTGATCTCCTAACAATGCTCCTCCCATGCGAGGAGTTACTGGGCGTGGCACTCATCCTCCCCCCTTTGGTCACTCTGAGTTCCCTGCCTTTGTCAGCTCCAGCCCCTCTGTGCTCTCATTCAGGATGTCTCACTTCTCACCTGCACCTGCACCAGGATCTCCCTCCCTGGACTCCTCAGCCAGTCCCAGCTCTCTTTATCCACTTTTTGTCAGTCCTGTCTTCCCTCTCTATGCCTTCCTTTCCCTGGTCCTTTCATCACTCTTAGCTATTTCCCAGCTCCCTCCAAATGCTGATTTCTTCTTGTGGCCTAGATAGAGTACAGCGTGGACAGACAACCTGCCCCCCTTGTTCTTCCCCACTATAGTCTACTGTTCATCTGCTCTGCTTGTGAGTCAGTTCCTCCTCCCAAAGAGTGCAGAGGAATTGGTGAGGGCCTGAAACACTGAACTGGAAAATACAAACCATTTTTCTTGCTTTTTTGCTAGTGTTACTGTTTAAGCAGATGAATTGTGGCTGATACATCTCTGTAGCTGGGGAATTTCAGCTCAAGCAGAGGAGCTTTGTGAAGCTGGGAGTACTTGGGAAAAGGCTCTGTGGGCAGAGTCAGTTCTGGCTTTGGCTGGCCTTCTCTCTGCTCTCACACTTACTTTTGCACTGACATTTTTACTTCCCACATCATCGCTATGCCCAGCTCCATTTACACTGGTTGGGCTTGCCAATGTGATGGTCTGTGCGTGGATTCTGGAACTCTTGCAGAGTTTGCCTGGTACCATCAGGTTTTTGGCAGGGACTGGTCCACCCAAGCAGGCTATGCCCAGCCCCCAAGACCCAGCAGGACAGGCATACAGCAGGATTTGCCTTTGGATGCAGTGAGACCCTCCTGCTGAACCCCTGGGTTATGTTTTGCTCAGCTGGTCAAATTTAAAGCAGTGAATCAAAAAGCCCATCCTGGTAAAATCTGCTCAAGTGCAGAGCCATTGCCTGTATTGCTGATCTCCTCTGCAGCAAGGTACCAGCCTTTCAGGCTCACTGAGCATACAAAGCCTCACAGCTTTCAAGTTTACAGCTGTCCAAAACAAATGTGTGAACTTAATGGAGGGGGGTTTTTTTATTTAATTCTGCTTTATAATGCACTTAACTTGATACCAAGTAAAAGAAATAATCTGGCAAAGACATCATTAAACAGTCTAATAAGAACTGGATGACTCATTTTGTTTGAACAAATGGATTATTTTGCAATCAGAAGTACAAATGTTAACCAGCTTTATTTTTAGTTGAAAATGTCAAGAGGTCAGAAACAATTAAAGCAATTGTAAGGTGGGAGTACCCAGGGTTTGTGTTCTTTTCGATTTACACCTTACTAAAATTGCTTTTATTGCAGCTTAGCAACTTAGCAACATTTTTCTGATAAGATAACGGGAATGACTGTGTAGGCACATTTACTGGTAAGAAGAGATTAGAGACAAATAGAAATGGAGCACACTTTTCATTTTAATAGCAGAAGTTGAAAAACTGAGAGGATCTGCTTTTTCCTCCCATGATTTGAAATTTAGTGATTGTATTTTAAAAGAAATGTCTGACCTGCTTAGGACTTTCTCATCAGCTCAAAATTCAATGTTTGGAATATCAGCTACAAGCTATTTCACATTCAAAGTTTCACTTTGAAAGTTTATTGTGTTTAGAGAAAAGTTTTAAGTGCAAAGAGAAGCTACCTGAATTACAGCTCAGCAACAGGGCAGCCTTGAGAGCGGACACTGTGAGCATCAGGAGGCACTGTCCCTAGCAAGCCATGTGCGAAGAAGGCTGGAGGCAAATCTGGGGAAGAATATTCTTTTTACTTTGCTCCTGCTGTCAGGGGATTGCGATTTAGTGGCCCCGTGGAATGACGTAGCATGAACTCACTGTTGCAGCACCTAGCTCAGCTGTCTGTGATGTACCCAATGCAGCAGAGGCACCTGAGGGGCCACCACAGCGCCCGGGGTCACCACAAAGTTTGCGTGATGCCAGGAGGGTGGCAGGGGCCAGCGGCCCAGGGAGAGCTGGAAGCCACAGAGCGCCGTGTTGGTCGGAGGCGCTGGCGATGCGGTGGTTCCGCGCCTGCAGAGTGGTGCTCTGCCCAGGCTGCTCCGGCACACCGTGCCCCGCTGCCAATGCTGCCCGGCTGATTCCCACGCCGAGCGGTGCCCGCAGTAACCGCGTGGTCCCCGTGTAGGTGCTCTCAGTAACCGCGTGTTCCCCGTGTAGGTGCTCTCAGTAACCGCGTGTTCCCCCTGTAGGTGCTCTCAGTAACCGCGTGTTCCCCGTGTAGGTGCTCTCAGTAACCGCGTGTTCCCCGTGTAGGTGCTCTCAGTAACCGCGTGTTCCCCCTGTAGGTGCTCTCAGTAACCGCGTGTTCCCCGTGTAGGTGCTCTCAGTAACCGCCTGTTCCCCGTGTAGGTGCTCTCAGTAACCGCCTGTTCCCCGTGTAGGTGCTCTCAGTAACCGCCTGTTCCCCGTGTAGGTGCGCATCGAGGACGACATCGCGGTGACAGCCACCGGAATGGAGCTGCTCACGTGCGTCCCACGGACGGTGGAGGAAATAGAGGCCTTCATGGCAGAAGGCCAGGGCACTGACAAATCATTCCACTGCCTCTCCAGCCAGAAGCAGTAAACTTCAGGAGATAATCACTGCCTCAACTAATCTGTCATCATTCTGATTTAGTGCTGCAGCATACAGAATCCAATAGCAAGAGAGGCGGCAGGCTATTAGCTGGAAAAATTAATGCATTAAAAATGAAGGTAGAAGACCTAGATAACTCAACTGCTGCTTGCAATCAGCAGTTTACGAGACCAAGTGGCAGCTAAATAGCCCTGCTGCCTTATCAGTGGGGTTTATACTTCTGTCAGATCTCGGCTCAAATGCATCTTGCAATTAAACGTGAATTTTGATTATTGGGACTCTGAAATGCCAAATGGATTATCTGAAAGCTATGAGCAATTGTAACACTCTTAAGTTCTTTTTTAAACTTCATCACAAGTACTGTGGAAAACAGAAATAAAAATCAGTTGTTCTCAGTGGACATAATGACACATATTTTTCTTATGGATCTGTATCCATGCAGTAAGCAGAATAAAATTTTTATTAAAATTCACCATGGCAACATTTGTGTTCACAACTTCGTGGTTATTATGCTTTTCTGCTCCAGTTCCTGCTTCTTTCTCTGACCCTTTATCTGATTTGTGCTCTGCAAACTTTGACCCTTCGCTAGCCAGAGTTTTCTGCTCTGGATAGTGACTGTACTGCTCCTTCACACACAGCCCCATGCTCATTAGATTTGTTCAGCTGTTTGTTCCTTAAAAATACAGATTGCTATGGTGTTCATGACCCTTAAAAAAGTTGAAAGAAGGGAATATCTTTGCTCATGGTCATTCAGCAGCATATGCTGTGCAACATGATAGAGTTATTTTTAACTGTTCAGTGTTAGTTCAGAATGAAATAATACCAATTTTATTTGGATACCTTACAAACATTAATATTGGTCACAGAATTATTTTCCACTCATGCAAGATTTAAATTACCAAGAGAAGCTTTTCTTTACTGTAGGTATTCATCAGCCTGCAGGATAATAAATACATTTCTTGCATCATGAAATAGCACTAGGTGCTGGTAACTACATAAAAATAATCTTTCTCACTTTACATACACATCAAAACTCCTCTTCAGTATTCAGGCTCTGTTGCAGTTCAACTGCAAAGCCACTTCAGAAAGTCCCTCTGCTGGGTTGGGGGGAGCTGAAGCCACAGCAGAGGATCAGGGCTTTTCTGGGTCTCTCTGCCTGCCAGGTGAAGATTGTTGCACTGAAGGGATCAGCTGAGTTGGTATCTCAGCACCCTGGTGTGAGCATCTCTTGGTGTGAGCAGTTCTGCTGCTGACCAGGGCGCTGACATGCGGGCAGTGGTATCGACCTGCTCTGTCTCACATGGGGAGCACAGCACAACGTGGACTTGGATGCTGTCAGAAACCACTGTGCTGCTGCCTTTGTGCCCTCCCCAGGACTGGATTTAGGCCTGAAATAATTTCCTTAAAAATTGCCAAGTACGTTGCTCTAGGAGAGCTCTTTTTGCTAAGCAAGTTGGTCTGTGTGACAAGAACCTGCTCTTTATTCACAACAGCTTGGTGACCCATTGGTTCCTAGGAACTGCATGTGGGAGACCAAAGAAACATTGTGAAACAATCCAGAGGACTTCATCAATATTACTCAATTAATAAAAAAGCATATTTACCTGTTTTTAGAGGTTTCTTGGTTTGTAAGAGGCAAGTGCAGAAATTCATGACTGTGAAGGGGAACAGTTTTTTGAGGAAGGGAGAGTGTGAGATCAGAAGCTTGTATGTGCTGCTGCATTGATGTTCCTGCTGTGGTGACTGGAATGTTCCACCTCTGAAATGCAGTACCTGCACAAGGACATCAGGCTTTGCTTAGGTACCCATGCAGATGTGAGAACACAGAGACTATACTGGCATTGTTCTGAACTCATCTGCCCCCAAAACTCAGGGGTTTTCAGTGCAAGACAGTGCTCTTGGTCTCAGCCCCGTTCCCTGCACAGCAAAGTGTTTTCCTGTGGCAGGCTCTGAACACACCCAGGGGATGGCTCACTGCTGTGGGCACTCTGAAACCTGCTGTTGCTTGGATTCCGCAGCAGTTACTATTTTATAGTAACACTTCAGACATTTTGAAAGGAGGAGCGCTTTGGAACTGTTTCAGCTGAGCCATCACCCCAGCACAGTTAATAGGCCTGCCTTGGCTGTGATGGATCTTGGCACAAACTGTGCTCTGCTGCTGCAGAACAGGTTGAGCATTGCAGGGCTGCACAGGAGAGCAGAACTGGTTCTGCTTGGGGTGAGGCCGTGCATGGACCCAGCTCCCTGCTCCGCCTGCCCTGCACGGGAATGCATTTCGGTCTGGGATGGTGAATATAAATTGCATCCTTCATTCCTGATGTTTGTTCTGTAATTATGATCATTTTTATCCACTTAAGCAAAAAGTTAATTAAACATTTTTTTCCTAAACTGGGGAGAGCAGGGGGAATAAACCTTTTTTAAAAAGGCAAAGTGATATTTAATACTTTAAAAAGTGGTATTTAATAATTTAAAGCGTATTAATGGAGTGAAGGTACAGGTTATGGCAAATTTTATTTTTGACTACAAGAAGATATTTTTTACTGTCATGTTTTCCCAAATGCCTTTTCCTCTTGGCACAAACAAACTTGAATAGAGTGGCACCAAAATAGAATGTGTCTAACGCTGAGCAAATGTGTGTGTTTAGAAACGTCGGAGCACTTCTGAAAGGATACATGTAAATTGCTTCAGCAAATTGCTTCAGCTCCCTCGGGTTGGGTGTGCTCTGAATTTACCTGCCAATTACCCTGCTGGAGCTACAGGAGCAGTTAAAGGAGTGCAGCCTCTTGGTGCTCATGGGGGGCTGGAGCAGACCCCTTCCCTTGATGGTACAGTGAAAAAATGGGAATCGGGTTTCCTGGAGAAATGTGCAGTGCTATAACTCCTTGTATACTGACAGGCACTGGATTCTGTCACACACTGGAGTTAAGAATAATGCATCAAAAGGAAAATCTTCATTTTTATAAGTCTACACTGAAATTTTCTGTGCCTTGCAGCAGAGGGGTGAGATGGAGGTACTTTGCTGTTGTGCAGCCTGGGCTACTTCACCCTGGGGGAAAGGGCCTTTGCTCCTTGGAGCTGCTTTGGCAGGTGAGGGCTTAGAATAAGACTGACCCCTTCCTTGCAACAAGCCCCTCACTGAGGGTGCATTTAAAACAATGATTTGCTGCAATCATGGCAGTGAGGTTCTGCACAGAGCCTGATGCTCCTCCTGGGCCTTGTCCTGGTGCCAGCCAAGGACAAGGATCATTGTCCCGGTGCCACTAGAGGACAGGGATCCTTGTTCCAGTGTCATCCAAGGTCAGGGATCTTGTCCCGGTGTCTCCAAGGCCAGGGATCACTGTCTCAGTGTCTCCAAGGCCAGGGATCACTGTTCCTGTGCCAGCCAAAGCCAGGGATCGTTGTCTCAGTGTCCCTAAGGCCAGGGATCGCTGTTCCTGTGCCAGCCAAAGCCAGGGATCGCTGTCTCAGTGTCCCTAAGGCCAGGGATCGCTGTTCCTGTGCCAGCCAAAGCCAGGGATCGCTGTCTCAGTGTCTCCAAGGCCAGGGATCACTGTCTCCATGTCTCCAAGGCCAGGGATCGCTGTCTCCATGTCTCCAAGGCCAGGGATCGCTGTCTCAGTGTCCCCAAGGCCGGGATGCTGTCCCTGGGAGCGGGCAGGGCTGGAGCCACGTGGGCGCAGTGCGGGGACGACGGGACAAAGGTGCTGTGCAGAGGCTGCACTGCCACTCGTGTCACTTCTGTTCCTGCCCCAGGGCAGAGCGGGAACGCAGCGAGGGCTGCACTGTGTTGGGTTCTGTGAGCTTTGCCCGGCATCATCCTCTGTTACAGCCGTTGTCATTGCTGTTGTTGCTGTCACTGTTTTCTTATCTGATTGCTGTTTCCATTAAATTGTTACCTCAGCCTCTAATCTGCATTCTGTCTCTCTCACCTGAGGGCCTGGGGGGACTGTAGTGGCTGCGTGGGGCTTATTTTCCAGTTAGGCTTAAACCACTACATCAGTAAAGAAAACCAGTGCAGAGGCTGATAAAACAGAAATTTCATTTTCCAAACAAATTACTTTACACAGCTCAGTGGTTTGGTTTTAAACATGAAGGAAATGGGATCAGATCTGTCAGGAGCAACAGGTGGAAAAGTCATCCTTCAGATCTTCAGAAAGAAGATCACCTCCACTCACGAGATCTAAGAATTCATTTTCACCAAAATCAGAAACAAACAGCCAAGATTTGCAGCCCCTGTTCAGACTGGTAGAGGAGGGCCCCACACTGGCCTGGCAAACCAACTTCAGGACAACAGAGCCACACAGTCCCAGTCCACAGGTGAGACAACAAGGGAAGAGATCAGCACTGGCCTTTTCACCAGAGGAGGTGCAGCTAAAAAATGAGATGCCTTTAGGCCATCTTCTTCCTTGTAATTTTTGGTGTTCTGCTCCTCTCCTCTCCCCTCCAACTGCAGTATACTTCCAGTTTAAAATTTCTTTTTTTTTCCTTTTTTTGTTTAATCAGACATTTAGACAAAACTGTAATATGTTTCTGATTGCTTCCATGGAGCATAAACCCGAGTGAAAGAGAGAAACAGAGACTGTTGCACTGACTTCTCCAAGACAGCTGTGTGAGTTGGGCAACTCTGCTCTTGAGGGAAGTAGAAAAGGGACAGGAAAAACAAGGCCACTACAACCAAAACATTTTTATTAGCTTCTGGTATTTCAACCCTACCAACTTAAGATGCAGTTAGAATGAAAAAACATATCTGTAAAAAGTCTACCATAATCCAAAACAATCCATCGAATTTTCCACATGTATTAAAAGTTTGAATTCAAAAAAGAACTTTTCGAGGTTTCATTCTCTTAACAGTCTCTTCATAGAGATAGGGTCCAAGTATTTTCCTAAGTACAGATACAAAGCAAACGAGCATCCTCCAAAATAATCTATGGACTAAAGGTAGTGTAAGAGGGAAATTAAGACAGTGTAGTTATCTACAAGACAGACACACAGGTTAAATGTAAAATAACCATATCATCAATGAAATATTTAAAAATGAAAATAAATTAAAGTTACATCCACGTTCCTGCTTTACTTTGTTTAAATCCTCAATATCGCACATAGCACTGCATTATGGATCATGGCAAAGACTTAGCAGTAGCAATAAAAAAGTTGCTACAGAAAAACTTCTATGGAAATAAAACAAGACTAAAGATACTCCTTCACACAGCTGTATGATGGCTGTAGAAATTCCACTGAATGTTTTTCATACTAGGGCCATTTATTTTTAAAGTCACTGTACATTTCTGTAAGATTAATGTCAGCCAGCAGAGATCCATACATCCCAGCTGAACACTTGCTGTCCTGCCCCTTTCACTGCTTAGCCAAGCTGTACTTTTTGTTCTCCTCAATATCTCCTTCCCAGCAAGAATGCAATTTTGCATTTTGGTAGCATTTTGAAATTTTTTGAAAACAAACTCTTGTTCTCCTAAGGCCCCAGTCACTATGTGAGCAATATGAATACAAGCTTAAATAAAAGGCTTTGTCAGTGTGCTGTTTTGCCTCTTGTACATGATGCTTCAGGTGCCACTGGAGGCCAGTTGCCTGTATATATCATTGGAGCATATTGTTATTTTTCTGGTGAACATTGGTAAGCATCCCAGCTCACTACTACTACAACCTTCCATTAACTGTAACTGGGTAGGAGGCACCTATGTGATGCTTCAGAGGACTTGCTCTACAGATCTAAAGTAAAAAGCAAAAATTCTCCACAGCCTTTGCATTTTGTAATATGCAATGGAGAAAACAAAGGGCTAAAATACACTAACAGGCATTTAAAAGACTGTCTATCCAATTACAAGTTTCTGATACTACAGCGAGCCATCCTTCTGGATTCCTCCCATTCTGTGAAGTCTAAAACAGTAAGTGAATGTTCGTGTGAAAATGTTATCTCCTAAATATTACATTCCTTGTTGGCTAGGAGTTCAGATCTGCATAAATCTTTGAGAAGAAGAATATTTAAAACAAATACCCTAACCAGTTTCTGGTTTAGTTGCTACAAATCTTCAGTGTTAGATCAAAAAGAAGAAAATCTCCACAAAACAATGACTAAAGGTACAGTTTCTGCTTGGTTACTGCATGGGCACTGCAGACAAGCTGCACCTCAAGAGTTTGTTTCATAAGGTCGCAGGTGTCTACTGTCCACTGTTCTCTGGATTTGTTGCAGTGGTCTCAGTGCCAACAGGTTGCACATTGTCTGCAAAATTGTGGGCATGCTCAAGGAACAAGTCTTTCAGTACGCTCAGCTCCTTGGTCAGGAGTTTAATTTTTGCCTCTAATCGTTCATTTTCTTCTTTAAGCTGGTTGACCCTTTGCAGTGTGTCTTGTGCTTTCTGCTTGCTTTTTAACCGGCTCTTTTTCACTGCCATGTTGTTTCGTTCTCTGCGCTGGCGGTACTCGTCACTGTTTCTATCCACAAAGGAATTTTTCTTTCCCTGTTTGCTTGGAGGCACAGCTTTGCCTCCACCACCAGGACTAACTGGCACCAGCTGGGGAACCTGCTGCAAACCACTGGAGTGTGCTTGAGTGTGAATCACACTTACTCCGCTCACATCTGTGGTGGTGTTCTGTTGGGATGTCTTGCTCATTTGGACAGGCTGTTCTTGGACACAACAGAATTTATTAGGAGACTGAACACTCTTGTGTTTCTAGAAGGTGTTTCCAACAGATCTTCACATGGATTAAGGACAAGGTGAACCTAGTAGAGAAAAAAAACAACTATTAAAGATGCTGGCTTCAGCTACAATCTTACACGTCACTGGCTTTAGCATAAAGTACTGATGGTACGTCTGGCAGTAACACATCATAACTGTGCTGAAGTGGACAAGCTGCCAACTGCATTTCTGAAGCCTCAAACATATTTGGATTGGATGGGACTATTACTGGGTCATCTAGTCAAGCTGTTTGAATTGTTCACTGGCTTCACCCAGTTATTCCAGAGCCATTCCTGATGGATGGGTGTCTAGCCTAGCCTCAAATATCTCCAGTTTCACAACCTCTGTCTTGGCAACATGTTCTACTGTCTAACTTTTCCTCCAGTTTTACAATTTTCTTAGTTTTCAGACTGGAGTTTTCCTTCTGTGGCTTAAACCTATTAACAGCCTGACTCTTGACCAACAGGGGTATTTGATCCTTGTCCTCTTCGGACCACATCTCTGGGTGTATCCGCAGACAAATTCCTCCCTGATCTCTTTTCTCTGGAGCAAGGGTGCTCAGCTTGTCCACCTTTTCTTAACCATCTTACAGCACTTGTTTTAAAGATGATATTCAAACTGATGCCTGTTGTCAGGTCTACTAGAACTGAGTGGAAAAATAAATCTATGCAAAAAGGTAGCACATTGCAAAGGCTGTGTCTGGGTGACATCCTACCACAAGCAGCGTGCTGAGCCTGTAACAGTATGAATCAAGCAGGTGGGACATGAACACAGGGTGATGGCAGTGTAGATCACTACATAAAGACAGGGGACGGTCACCCATCAAAAGACAGCAACCACAGCTGACTCATCCACAGGTAAGGCCCCCTGCCATAGTTCTTGCACTGGTCATTGTCCACTCTCCTTTCCAGCAGACAAACTGTCCTGATGAGCAAGACATCCTCTCACCTGACTCATGTTCTCCCACTGCTGAGGTCAGCCTGCTCCTGGCCCTACTGGTGGCACAAGGAGGATTCCACCACAGCTGCTGCAGGGCCTTGGCCCTGGCAAGGCTAACAGCTGGTCCCCTTCTCTTCTCATCTCACAGGATGACTTCCTAAATGGCTGGGAGAGAAGAGGGGAAGGGCAACAGGATGGTCCTAAGCTCCTGAAACACCTATCTATGTCTTCAATGAAAAATACTCAGTGATCTGTCAAATCATTGTGGTTTTGTTGTGCTGAAGAAAAGCATTTAACTGGCACTAAACAATCCTGCTGCAAGGTCCGATTGCACAGCAGCGGTGCCACAGCCCAGCCCTGTCACACACAGACACACAGTGTCACACAACCTGTGTGACACATCCTCCCTGCCCATCCTCCAGAAGACTAGGGAAAAGCAAGCAGCAGAAAAGCAAGAACAGTGCTGAGTGCCCCCGGTGGCAGTGTCCAGCCCAAGAACGCAGCTCCCACCCGTAACAGCAGATGGATGGAAGGATATGTGAGGGGTTTGTAAACAAGCTCCTGTGTGTCACTGGTCATTGTAAATGTACAAGTTTATCAGCTGTGTACTGTTCCTGATTGTTTTTCTCAGGAGTCTGAGTTGCTGTTTTACTTTTAGATGGGCTGTCGTTAAAATGTCAAAATTCAACTGTGTATATCAATTGCATATTTTCTTCCACGATGAAGGAGCCAGAATGAGAGGCAGCTGCAGAGTGTGGTTCAATAACATTCATGGAAAAGCCCATTACATTTGGCTTGAATGTTACTCAGAATTAACATTCTCTGTCACCAAGAAGTCTTCCCACTTGTGAAGATGTACAAGTACATCCACGCCCTTTCTATCAAGAAATCTTTTCATTTTCCTATTTCAGGGCAGAATGAAACCATCAACTGAATCTAGATACATAGTCTCTAACACCTTTGTGTTAGTATTTGCCCAATTTCAACTCTTAAAGCAACTTTTGCAAGCCATGTTTCAGTCTCAGATTCTGACCTAATAAGCACTTTGGATGGGTATTTAACTGAGTGCTCAGCTAACGAGGTGTTCCTGTGTGCCAACACCAGACTGGCAGGGCCAGTTGTAGTGTAATTCCATGTATAATTGCACAGACATTTTTAGTCAAGTATACTCCTCTCAGAGCATACACTGGCCTTGTCTGCACTTTATTTTAAAATACAGGATTTCTGTGGCCATCAAAGCATATACAGTTTTCTTAGCTTGTCTCTGACAAGTTGATTTTTGACACCTTTTCCAAATAAGACAGAATGCTCTGCTGTCCCCTCTGCTTCAACACCTTTCAGTGCTTGCAAAGTTCACCTGGACAGGCCAGTTATGTAACCCACACCATTTTCACTATCTGATTTTTGTGCTCCATGAGCTACTACAGAGGATGGGATAGCTCCTGCTTCCAAAGGAACCCCACCTGACATGTAACAAGTTTCTTCACCATCACCAGGTGCCGTGTGCTACTTCTCTCTACACTGTTAAAACTATTTAATAATGCTTTATTAATGCTAGCTCTATCAGATTTCCCTATGATTCAATGAAAAAGTTTTGTTCCTTTAAACCTAGTATTAATGGAGTATTTTAGATGGGCAATACATGGATATAAGCAGAGAAGATAGCCAATGTCACACCTCTCAAGCAAGAATTCTAGCCCAGCCTGCTAGAACAGACCTCCTTCATTTCCTTCTCACTGGGACTGATTTGGTTTTTATTAAATTACTATTTCTTGAGTGAGATGTGCTCATATCTGGCCTGATAATCAGAACCCTGAACTGGGAGAGGTGAAACCTGGATTCCTGTCTGCTTCAAAGAATATGCAGAGCAAGTAGCACTAACTGTACTGCATCACAGAGTTAGGTGAGTGCTAACAACTGAGGCTTGAAACGCGTTTTTCCACTCGGTGATCTGGAGGCCGGATGCCTGCTACCAGCTGTCAGAAGGCTGTCCCAGGTAGCAACAGGTGCTATGGGGCACCCCTCAGCAGGTACTGCGAGGAGATTAGAAGGCAGCAGGGAGGAGCCATGCAGAGCTCCTCACAGGAGGGGTGAGGACAGGGACACGGTAACTGGGAGACGCCAGGAAGGTGGGGAGGCAGACAGGTCTCCCACTTCTCAGAGCCCCTGCGGTACAAACGCTCCACACAGGCTGCTTTGCCTCTCAGGACTGGGTGACAGCCCCAGCACAGCAGGAGACAACTCCTCAGAGAGCCAGCCCAGTTTCCCAGCATCTTGTTCCCATAAAGCTGCTCATTAGCTCCAGCTCAGCAACAGCCCTAGGCTGGTTCCACCCAACACATGGTACTGTTTCCAGTGGCCAGTTAGAACTGCCTGGTTCTCTCCTTGGGCCACCAGCTGGCCACCCAGGAAATGAACTGGCCACCCACTACAGCATAATAGCTGGTAACTCAAGAGGTGTCTTCTCAAGCAGAAAGATGTTTCTTACTGTCTCACAGTACTCCTCAGGGACCAATGAAGCAATGAAGGCCTTCGTTTGCTTTCACACATACAAAAAATAAAAATAAAGACATTAAACGTCCAAATGTTTGCTTTGGCAAAAGAAAAAACAAACAAACAAACAAAAAAATCAACCATGAAAAATGTGTTTTGTCAATTAAATCAGTTTTTTTTTTTAACGTGGTAGAAAAAAATACAAAGTGCTCCTCTCTGCTCCTTTCTTGGGATGTGACTGTGCTGATTCTGATCATTAGTCAGAACGACTTTATTGCACAAATTGACATAGCTGTCTTGTCAAATGCAAAATCAGCAATAGGTGGCCTCTCTTCTCTTCGACTTCACTACAAATACCCTAATAGGACCCAGTTATACATTCTGTATGGAGGACAGTGGCACACAATCCAGGCACACACTTGCTGAACCATGGGAGGGCCGTCTCCTGCATGGTTCACACTCAGGGGTTTGCAGGAGCTGATGCTCTCACATACTGAAGGCCGGGAACAGTGCTTTTGAGACTGGGTACCTCAATCCCATCATTTCTTGCCATAGCTGACAACATCACTTTTCCACATTTATTTCAGCATCTCCATTTTTAATATACATCTTACAGGAAAAATGCACTCGAACATCCTTAACATCCTGTATCAGAACACATAAAGCATGTATTTTAACATGACAGAATCCCAAAGACTGGAAGGCAAGGAGGTATCCAAAGACTCTGTCTTTCGAATTAAAACGACAGTTGTGATTTCTAACGATGAACCAATTCGTTGAATCCGAAAGTTTTGAAAACTACAAACGCCTATACTTTCCGAAGGAGCTCTGCATGGCACCGTTACGGAGCCGCTCTTCCTGCCGGATGTCAGCGCTAAGGCCACTGCGGAGCTCCCTGCCTGCCAAAGCTCTGGTTTGAAACTTGCGACTGGAACTACGGAAATTTGTCAGGAACCTGAAACATCAATCGAGACGCTGCCCAGGCCGCCGCAGGGCGCGCACCGGGCGGTACCGCTGGCGCTCGGGCACTCCCTGGCTCCTCGGGCCGCGCTCCCCGGCTGCCCCTCGGCCGGGGGCACTCCCGCCCCGCCGCGCCGTGAGCG
>VZRX01001055.1:141512-160487 GCA_013398075.1 Notiomystis cincta
GGCCGGGGCCGGGGCCGGGGCCGGGGCCGGGGCCGGGGCCTTGTGACGGCTGCTCGCAGGGCTTGTGCCCCTGCGCTGCCGCAGCCGCGCTGGAGGAGAACGCGCTCGCGGGCGCGCGTGTCGCTGAGCCACCTCCGCCCTGGCCCCCGGGGGCCGACTTGCTCTCTTCGACGGGGGAGCGGGTCGAGAGACCGCCCCGCCCGGCCCGGCCCGGGGGCTGGCAGGGAGCGAGTCGGCCGCGTCCCTGCGCCGCTGGGAACGGGAGGCCCGCCCGTGCTTCCCAGGAGGGTCCGGCAACTCCCAGAGCCCGAGGGGGAGAAGCCGAAACCGCGTTTCACGGCTGAGTCCCCGCACGGGAGGGACAACGGAGCTTCGGTGTGCCCGGGCCCCGGAGGGTTTCCTGGGCCTACCTGGCACAGGTTATGGGTTCGATCCTCGTATGGGCCACTCGCTTAGGGGCTGGACTCTCTGAGCGCTGTGGGTCTCTTTCAACTCCGAATGTTTTGTGATTCTGGTGAAGTTGGCTAGTGCCCCACGGGCATCGGAGTTGATGTTGGTGTGTTTCTGTACTGATTGGCATCTCGTAATTGTTCCCAGGCTGTTAATTAACACCTGGAAATGTATTCGCATCTCGATCCTAGCTGCCGTGTGGTTTGCCTCCGTAGAACGTTGTGAGATCAAGGGGAAGGAATATCAAAGACATAAAAAAAAGATCAACAGTTCTTTTGATAACAGAAATTATGGCAAATTTCTGAGTTTCATAGAGTCGTGGCAAATTTTTCGTTTCTAACTTACTATTACAAAAGAAACCCTAAAAGCTGGCAGACTAGGAAACATCTGGATCATAGGGTTAAATGTCATGGAAAGATGATGCACCATTTCACTCATATGTTTGTTGTTATACAATACAACACTTTTTGTGGAGAAAAGTTCGTTTTACCCTTAATGTTTTCCAGATACTTTGGTTTATATCACCGTAGTTCTGCCCAAAGAAGCAAATACTTAACTATATACAAATGCACAAGCTCACATCTCGAGCTGTGTGTGAGCGAGGCGAGTTTGCAGCTCCCTGGATGGGAAATGTACGCTTCAGTGCACAGGTGTGTGTGTTTGCAGGGGGCAGGTCTGAAAATCATCTGCTTGTAAGGTAGGCAAGTTTGGAACAAGTTCAAGTGTGAAGGCAGTGAAAACAATACTGTTGGGAAAGTGGGATTTTTTTAATGCAGAGAAAAAAAAGTTAACTATCTGTGCTACTAGGTTTGACACATAGACCTGCTTGAAAAAGTTTTATGTCTGCAAAAGACCTGAAAAGAATTAGCTTTGTAAATATATTTGCAGAGTTCAGTAATATAGATACAATTACTTATATTTACCATTTTTATGGCTATCTGATGTTGTGCAGGGGTTTTATTTTTGTAAAGCCTTGTGGAAAATAAACCATATTTGCAGAAAAATTCTGAGGGTTAGTCTGGGCAAACAGTTTTACTCAGCTCATTAACCACAGAGATACTTTTCCTTGTCAGTCATCAAGTATTTTCTTTAACTTCTCTAATGTTTTTCTGTTTCGTAATTGAAACTGTTACATTTTCTGTGACAATGACTCATCCATCTATAGCTGGAGTGAAATTCCAGGTAAGCATTAAACCTTATCCTTTGCTCACAATAGTTAAGTAAATGTGTGCTCTTAGTATGCTTTCGTAGGATTTTAGAGCACTTTATGCCTATTCATTCATTAATCTTCATCAAAGATAGCTGAAGAAAGTAAAAAGTAGATGAACTTACAGAGTCTGACTGTTTTAAATGTTAAAGCTGACACATAATTCCCTGCATGTAAGAGGCTACAGTGCTTACTTGGCATCGTATCCTTTTACAGGGGACCATCACACAGCGTACTTCAGTTTTTGCAGGATTTCTTTTCCCCCAGTGTCACAGTAAAAAATAGAATATCATGGAAGCAATCTAAAAAGTGAGCACGGAAATATATGGACAACTGGGATGTGGCATTGAAATAAACACTTTAGCTGCTTATGTGCAAGTTGTGCCAGAGGAGCAGCAGCTCTGGAGTTGGGTGTCACAAGCAGCCTGGTCCCTGCTGTGGCGGGGCCTTTCTCACTCTTACACAGGATGTGTTCCTATAGCAACCGGTTACCCATATGACTGTAGAGCATACTGTAAATAGTGTCTTATTTTCACATGCATTATCCAGTCTCTCGATTGTTTAAAGACTTTAGTCCTGGAAAAAAAGTTACACTGATACTCAGTGTCTTCAAGTAACCTACAGCAATTCACATTTAGAGGCAGAAAGGCCATTGAGGAAATAGAAAGGAGTCAGAAGGTAAAAAGGGGAGAGGAGCCTGTTGGGACAAATGTCTCTGTTTACTGCCCACGTGGTATGTTCTCTTAACAGGAAAACATTAAGGAGTTCCCTGGAGCTTTTCACTTAGAGCAAAAGCTGTTCTGTTGCCCTTGGAATACTTTCTGTTGTGTCTGATTCCATTGTTCATGCATATTTCCTCTGTCTTCATGGGCAATTATTTCTTTGTCTTAAAATAAAAACCCTACAAACTCCTGGAATACAACCTACACATTAAAAAAAATGTTTCTTTCCATAAACATTTGCCTCCATTTCCCTCACAGGTAAGCCTTTGCTGGATTTTTTTTACTTCAGACTCGCACATTTCAGTTTAGTTTCCTTTTCACACATGATGCTGCTTTGTACTTTCTCCCTCTGGTCTAACAGCCATGCCTTCGAATTCTGGAGAAGAAATCACTAATTTCTCTCCAGTGATTTAGAAGAGAAAAGAGTAAATATATTTGTATATGTAGTTTACAGGTGGAAATAAATAGGCCTTCTAGGTAAAAACAAATAATTCCAGGCTGTGATGAACTCTCAGATGTATTTAAGGGCAAATGCACTGAATTATATCAAAATACAACCTTTTCTTGGTAACCACTACCCCTTTTCTTGGTAATCCCAACCTAGATTTATTAAAAACTGTAAAGATTCTCTCAATATGATTACATTCCTTATGATCACCAAGCAGATGGCATTCATTCAGAAATATCCCAGAAATACAAAGTCTATAATAGATGTTTTCCATAATCTTATTACTGCAAATCTCCCTTCTCTTAACAGCCCTGCATTTTGGTATTACAGTAATTACTTTTCGTGTTCAGGACTGACCTGCACCAAGACCAAAATCCTATTGTTAGAAATCTGAATTTTGCAGAGCTGAGGCTATTAAAGCTTCAGAAAGCAGAAGGATCACTGAGTTTCTTTTCTCAGGATTCTGGCTGTATTTTAAAACAATTAAACACAGAGAGAAAAAGCAATATGAATAGCTCTGCCTGTTTGTTTGAAAAAGCTTATACTTCCTAAGCACAGACTTTGGTTTTTCACTATGATTTACTAATTTGTATGACAGAACCTTATCTGTTTAGCTGATTTATCAGAAGTAGCCTTTTTGACTCGGTGAGGAGAAAGGTGAGAGAAAAGATTGCTTAGTGGAGATCACTATTTCAGTATCATACTGCTAATTCTAGCACTGACTCACTACAGCCTTGGAGAGTCACAGTGCTTTTGTTCTAGCAAATACTAAGTAAAGAAAGGAACCAATCTGTCCTAATAGCAAACATCCATTTTATTGTCACATTGCCTGGAGTTCATTTGCAGGAAAAATCTAGTGCCTTTGTTCTTTCTCTCTATGCAGCTAATAAGTCTTGTAACTAAGTATTTCCAGTTTCTAGTTCTGCATCTTCCAGAACTACTCCCCTTTATTTGCAGTTATCAAAATACCCATGTTATCTAGCTATTTGGAGTTACTCATACTGGTTTCTGAAAATGGATTATCTCAATTACATGGGCAAAATGAAGTGCAGTGGTTCTCAAATGGAGGAGGACAAAAAAACCGTAATAGCTTTTCCCCACAACTTCAGCAGGCTACTGGGTGATAGCAAGAGGAATCAGGCTAACACAGAAGTCTTACAGCATCTGAAAAAACTAATAGATTGATGAGATCTATACATCACATACTGGAAAACTAATGCATTGATGATTTGTATGCTTTTACAACAAACCCAACTTCTGTAGGCATTATATGCCATGCTTCTCCAGCTGTAGCTGCTCACATTTCCCTCTGCAGCTTTGAGGGAATAAGAGGTTTGGTACTTCAAGCTTGATGAGCTGATTTCATCTTGGTACAGTCTGCAAAAGTGGTGCCCTGAGATTGGAATTCCTAAGTGCCATATTTTTGTTTCATGCTGTTATCAGGAAGGTAATTTTTTAAATCAAACTGTTAGCAAGCACTTTTGGAATCAGCCAACTGCAGAGTTACAGGTGAGCCCATTTTTGCAAGTTTCACTTTTTTGTGTGGTATTTTGGTTAGTAGGTTGGGTTCTTCAGCAGTCCCATATCACAGTCTTGTCTTTCATAGCTACAAAATACCTGTTGATAGTCAATTTATATTTTAATGGAACCCTTAGTCTGTGCTGTTATGCTGTCAGGAATTAGTTCTTCAAACCAAACCAGCTCATGTTCTCCAGTACCAGTGTTCCATTTCACTGAGTGGTACTTTGACCTGAGAAGTGTGCCATTACAGCCATGCCTTCTTGAGGGATTTGAAGGTATAGAGACATCTCGTTACCTTTGTGACAATTCTCTGCACATAAAAATACTGTCACAAAAATGTGTGCTGTTTCAAAATTTAGCATATATCATCCCATCTCTTCACTTTATTCCAGAGGACTGCTTAGGAGATGATCAATGTATTTTAGGTATATAAAGGTGACCAGATATATGATAGTGTTCAGTAGCCACAAGTCCCTTTCAAGTGAATGAAGCAGCTGAGATTACTATCTGTGATCTTCTATGGAAATATCAGAATATGGAATTAGAAACTTTCTTGTAGGTATTTGAATTTAAAAATATCAATGAAGAATGCTGAACAATGCCTGATCTGTGAGGAGGCTTCTAGGTATGTCAACCTTCTAGGTGTGTCAACCCAAAGTGTTCAGATTTCTGGAAGATCATCTAACAAAAACAATGAAGACTGTATTCCTTTATAGATTTTTTTACAGGATTTTACAAACATGTGTTTGTGTTTGAGTGTTCTCTGGCTTTGCTCTGATGTCTAGTAATCCAATGAAAATTAGTATAGCCTTTGTTGTGAATTTCACTGGGGCTTGGCTTGAGTTCTACCCGAGCTTCTTTAGTAATTGTACCAAACAATGCAAACTGCAAGTCTTCGGTATCTACAGGACATGACGGGGATCTGTAGACTACCACTGATCCTTTTGGGGGTTTGCTGCCATGTGTATGTAAAATGTTAGGGAAGATGAGGGCTGCATAGCTAAAGACAAAGTAGATAAATAGATTGAAAGGAAAATGCTATTTATTGTGTGAGTATATATGCACATATAAAATCTGGTTCAAAAGAGACTTGTTAGAAATGAACAAGTCTGAGCGAGAATTAATGGCCCACACCTGGGAATAAGAGGTGAATTCTCAAGTATCCAGGTTTAGTAACTGCCACACCTGTCCTATATTCCCAAAAGCATAAATGAGGCCTGCAAGGATTTAGATAGCTTAGCTTCTGAATGCACAGTGCCATGGCTCTTTTCCAAGGCATCATCAGTCACCATGTGAAAATCCCCACCCATAATTACTAGGGCATTATTTATCACAGGATTTACTCCAGTGAAGAACTTTACCTTATTCCTATGATATCAAGAAGAGTGAATACTTTTGATCATTAATTTTATCCAGATTTCAAAATGGTTCAGAAGCCTAAAATAAATACCCTTCCAGAAAAGCAATGAAATTGGAGAGGCATAGCCTTGTTTAAGGTGTCCTGGTGTTGGAAAGATGACACAAACTGCATTCTTATCAATGGCTTTATTATTCCCCGCAACCAATATGATCTCTGAAATACCACAAAAAGCTCAAGGAACGGCCATTTGAAACACAAAACTGAGAGTCTGGCACCTGGAAGAGGACAGTCCACCTGATCATTTACTCCACCTCAATTCTGTTCATGGACATGGATAGAAAATATTTATCATTGTACAAAATATGTGGGAGGACAATTTGAGAAAATGTATTGGCAATTGCAACATGTCTGTCACTGACCTCCTGCTGCTAATATCAAGGAGAATTTTGGACAAGATAATCAATGACTGATACTTTGTCAAGCAAGTAGTCTCTGTCTTTTGTCTCCAGCAGAAAAGAAGATAAGTACTTAGCTCAGCAGGGCCATCTTCCTTCCCAAATGTCGATTCTTTGCATTTTGTGAGTTAACTGTTTCTAGTTCTCTTACCTCCTGAAACAGAAGTAATTTCCAAAGAAACAGTGGGACACAGCTTTCTGCTTTGGCTCTGCCAACCTTCAGACATAATGCAGGCTTCTGGAAGAACAAAGCCATTACACTTACACTTGCAGGCATCTGAATATCTCAGTCATTGTGAACTTACAAGACACAGTCTGGATTTGTATTGCATATAAACACTGCAAACACATTTGTAGGAAAAAAACCCACTTTGTAGCATGTCCCAGGAACAAGGTCTGGTTTTCTCTCAGCAGTAACTAGATCAGACTTCCTTCTGATAAGAGAAGCTTTGTGCTCCCTCCATCCCTCCATGTCCTTTGCATTCATGTTTGTGCACCTCAATGGCTGTAAAATTCAACTTGGCAAATCTCTGAACAGAGGAGTCTCCTCATTCTGAGTTGTTTAGCCATCGCTTGGGGGTTTCATGCATCAGGCATGATTTATTTGATCAGAAGTTCTCCCACAATTAAGACACAACTGAAGATATCAGGAATCCTGCCCAAGAATTCAGGCTCAGCAATATTACAACAAAGTTGATGCCACTAACTTACAGTGGAACAACCTGTCTGCAAAAATATGGGACAAAAAAGAATAATGTGCAAAGGAAAAGTTGATGACAGCACAGAACACTTCAAAACATTGAACCTGCTCTCACAGACTCCCAGTGCTGCATATGCACTGGCAACTGACCACCTGCAACTACTTGACAGAGAATGGGACTTAGTCTACCAAAGTACTGCTGTCCCTCAAGACTTTCCCTGCAGACTCAGAATTTGCTGAGCATACACATTCTAAAGAGGACTTCAACAAGGAGTACAGAATTGTAGAAAGTCCATAATGAATATGGTAAAAGTCACAATCATGTGTGCAGGTTTTTTAGGGTCTCCTCTAGGGGGTACAGGCTTTGCTTTCAAGTCACCTGCAGTCCTATTGGAAATGTGGTTTGGCGGTTGGAGAAATGGACTTTGCTTACCAGGAAAAGAAATTCTTCAAGGTATGTTTGTTTATGAGTATTTTCATGTCATGTCCTTTTTTTCTCCTTGTGCAAAGCCCTTTGACGTTAAGGGATTCAGCAAGTGGGACAAAGGGTCTAATGCATATGGTGGTCTTTTTCCTTCCTGTGAACAAAATGAAGACAGGATGAGTGCACACAGGCATATGTGTGCTCCTAGCAGGAAAATGCACATAGGCAGCCAGTCCCGGAGAACTCCAGCTTTGAGGAACTCCTGTACTGCTGGCAAGATAACGTGGGATGTTGTGCTTTAGTGGTGCCATAGATAACTGAAAAACCTCAGTTTTTCAAAACAAATGCCAATGCCTTAACCAGAAAAAGTTTATAACAAAATATTTCATTTGTGTGAACACTGATTTAGTGTAGGGGCATTTATTCAGCACCAGTGTATGGCATCAGCAGAGAGTACTGCAGCACTGAAACAGCCCATGTATCTTTGGCTTCCCTCACGTGAAGGCTGTAGTTCTCCTGCCAGTTCAAAGTCAGCTCCCAGACACCTCATGCTATAGCAGCACTGGCAGCTGAGCTAGGGAAACTGAGGAGCTGCATGCTGTTACTTTCTGAGTGTTTTTTAATAGATTTCTGGAAAGATTTTCAGTCCATTTAAAATTTGGTAAGTCACACATTCAGATACTCCACCACCACATGAATGTGATCAAAATGGGTAGATCCAAGGACTTAGAGGTATTTTAGTGCTGCAAGGGAGATTTGACTGTGTAGCTCTGAGCCCACCAAAACAAATAGGCAAGGGGCACTGGGGCAAAGCACTGTCCTGAAGACTGAATTTGCAGTCGATACGTCACAAGATTTGAGCTCTGCCTGCAGCGTATTCCACAGTTTGAACACACAACATTTCCTCTTAGTAGGAACACATGTTTGTAGGGATTGTCTTCCATTAAACACTGGCACCACTTTCTGCATATCCAGTGGAAACAGCAGCTGAACTTGCACAGCTATGTACAAGGGACAACTGTAGTCAGGAGTTCCACGGTGTCTTGAACTTCCATAAAAGAGAAGGAAGTGGGAGCCTCAGACTTTATCAGTGACATCCTGAGCTGGGTAAGTGGTGTTTACTTCAGTTTATCAATAAAGGAGAAAAGTAATTCCCGTGTGGTTGAGACCCTATCATATATGCAAATGATCTCTTGATGACTTAAATTAAGTGTAAATGATCCACAAGCTTTGCACTTAGTTACATAAATACCTCCATCTACTAAGTCTTTCTAAAGTGTCCCAGAACATTCATGCTGGTGGGGAATAGCTCTTTCTAAATGGAAAATACCAACCCACTATCAACTCTACTGTCTTACCCAACATAAATACCAGCTGTGTTGGCTGTGGTAACTGTCAGCAGTTGTTTCTCTGACAGGGAGCAACAGGGTTCTGTGCCAAGTTACACTTTCCTGTCCTTGTCTTTTTTGCAGCTGAGTGTCAGATTGCAGACAATCCGCACGGATTCAGCCTTCCCATGCTATGAGTTCTGTGCCACACAGGTTTTTAAATCATCATATTCCTTTTAAAATCATATGTGTTAGTAAAATAAAAGCAAGAACTGTAGCACCCAACATTGAAACATGTCACATTAATTCTTTTTAGAATCATGAAACTCATGTAATTAAAAATCTGGAATTTTTGCCTGCTGTAAAGAAGACAAGAGTTATTTTTCTGAAATTAAATTTTAGTTTGCCAAGTTGAATTTCACTTTATATTTACCATATTCATGTCATAAATGTGAGCAGCTTGTACTGCTCATATTCCCCATTAATATAATTAGGTAACATTAATATAATCTTGGTGTTTGTCAAGGAATATAGGATTTATGCTCATATTAACACATGTAATTTGATTAAAATTAGCATCTAGCATAATTGTTTAGGCTTGAAAGAATTATTCAAAGTGAATAAGTTAGTCCAAAACCCTATTCCCATTTCCTATCTTTAAGTACAGCAGAAGAAAAAAAAGACATTTTTGCAGTATGGGAGTCCATTTCATAGTTTGTTCATTTTTTACTTGGAAGCACAAGTAATTTGCAAAGACCTTTTGTTTGGAATTAGAAACCTTTCAGCCCTGGGCTCTTGCTGAATGATTAGCCTCAATTATACTTAGCTCCACCATTAACTATGGCCAGGTAAGTCACATGACATTGTTGCTCCCTCCTATCTGAATGGCAGTGCCTTTTCAGCATTGTTTATGAAAATTTAGATATCCAAACCTTGCAAAAAACCTAGCACTGTTACTGGCTTTTTACTTTCTGACATATTATTGCAAACAAAATACTTCTATGATTCCATAAAATGAGTAAAATATATAACGGCTTCAATCAAAAGAAATCTTCTGATTGTATTTGTATGAATTCTGATAATATTTATTTCAAGTATTCTGTAGCTCAGATGTCAGCTGCCTTTAAATACTAAGCAGAAGGAATGGTTTATTCCAAGCATCATCATTTGAAGTAGCCAGCCCTGTTTTCCTCCAAAATTTTGAAACTTTGGATTCTAGATTTTTATCTGTCTGTGATCCTTTCAGGAAAACCCTACTGATCATTAGACTTGCTTGCTTTGTGATTAATTCTTATTTCACTTAAGTTTAAGACTTGTTTTACCTAAAGCATAAGATTCCCGTTTGAACAAAGAAAGGGTAAATATGAAGGTCTTGAGGAACTCACGCAGTGGTGAGTAATGACTCCTTATTTCTATTAACAGGACTAGCATGGTGAATGTTACTGTGGGCAACTTCTCTTCTGTGAAGGCTGAGAAGTCAGAATAGGTGTTGTCCCAGCAGGCAGGAGTGACAGGTTCTTTCTCAGGATGTTCTCAAGTGACCTTGGAAATCCCTGCAGGAAAGGAAGGGTCATATCTGATGTCACCTGCCAGTGGCTGCAGGAGAGCTGGTGCTGCCCGCAGCCTGCTGCAGGTCAGTCAGCCTGGCAGGGCCAGTGTGCCACAGGTGGAGCTTCAGCACTGCGTGCCTGCTCCAAACAGTGAGCTGCCTCCGAGGCCTCTTCTCTGTGCAGTGCTTACTCCTAGGAGAGTCAAGGAAATTCTGATGCCAGAGGTGTCACTATGATTAGTTTGAAACTGATAACAAAACTGATCCTTTTCAAGCTGAGACTGCCTATGACTTGATTCCTTCCTCTGTGCACCTGTTGTTTCTCCATGCTGGTAGTTGGTTTGATCATGGTTGGATTCTTTGGTGATGTCACCGAGTGACTCTAAGAACTTTGCTGAGCTTCCTTTCCTCTTGCTGCCATTGACATTTTTTATTTAGTGGGCCAGCTCTTGCTTGGATTACTCATGCCAGTAATCCCTGGGCTAACAATGGGATAATTAAAGAAAACTGAATTTATCTCAACAGAGGGGAGTCAGATTTTAAGATACAAGATGGCATCTGCTCTGAGCAATGAAATTGCTTTCTCTTAGTTTAGAGTCAATACTTAGCAGAACCTGACATTTTAAAATATGAGTCAAGTGTGTTCCCAAAACTTTCTGCCACTGACTTTGAATGCTTTATAACATTAATAAAAGAAGGCTTGCATCAAAAGTATATTATCTTCATATTTTCAAATCTTAGTCCTTAATTCCACAGGTACTTTGAGTATCAAAGATTTGCAGGCTGCCAATCAAAAACTGTGAGGTCATGGGTTATCCTAGTGTCTCACCCCTGAGTGACCCAATAGCTTCACTGTAAGAGTAGTGGAAAAAGCCCACCAGATCCTTGAGTTCTCTGAGGGTTCTCATGCTGAAATCTGACATGGATTTAGCAATGTCTTCATCTGTGAAACAACAGCATGAGGCTTTCAAATCCATTTTGTACTACAGAATGTAAACTTTTACCACATTTTTACTCTTTAGCGTAATCTTGATCCTTATAACAATCTCTCCTAAAGGAGATTAAGTTGGATAAGAGCATAGAATTTAGTCCATGTCAAGGAATAAATTTTATGACAGCCTGTGTTGTGTACTAAAGTACATAATTAAGAAATGCCATGACTACTTTTATAAGCTGATCTTCCTCTTCATTTCCAGTGCCATTGCTCTCACTTTTCGTATCTTCTGATTGTACATTCTTTGTGTAGCAAAGCATATCTTTCTATACTTCTGGAAAATGGCTAACTTTTTTTTTCCAGAATCCCATAAAATAATGTCTGCAGTGAAAACTACTTATAAAGGGTGATGAAGCCTGAGCCTCTCATCTTCTTTTTGAAAGTCTTTTGACAACAGCAAAATGTAACATCTAAGTCAGTGGCAAGATTCCTCATTACTTAGGCAGTCTTCTCAAGTACTAGCTCAGCTTTGTAGATCTACCTTCTCAAAACCAGATGATTTTGGATTGACTATGGACTGCCAAAGTTATGCTTAAAAACGACCTTTTACATTAAAAGGACAGGTATGAAATATTGCAGGATGACTACATGAATATTTTCAAAGGATTAATGCACAGTCATATATAAGAGACACATGTATAAGAGACAAACAAGGGTATTTTCTTCTTTGTGATTCAGTGTTACCTCCCAGTATTCACATAGGTGTGCTTTGAAACCAGTGTACTTGTTCAGCCTTAGATGCCACTTTAGTTAGTATTGCAAATTGCTATTTTAAGGAGAAGCTCTTAATCATAATGTACTTTGGGTATCAGAGTGAATTACTCATACAAGTGAGGAGATGCTACTGCTCTAACTAGCAGGATTTTGGTAAGTATTGATCCTAACCCAGGTGTGCAGTCCTGCTGACAAGACTATTAAGATGCTGTTATTTCAGTATCTAGTTTTAAGTGCAGGACATTGAGATTTGTAAATCTAAGTTCCCTGCACAGCTCATGTAGCACTTTGAGAGCATCTTAATTAAATGCCAGAAGTCGGTGACACCTGAGTGGGAGAAAAAAAAAAAGACTATAATTTTTCTGGATTTACAAGGATTTTAAATCTCTGGGTTTGGATTACCTCTTGTATGATGCCATGAAAAGTAGCTGGCCAAAGTCTAAGAGCCATAACCTTCAGAGAGTATTTTGAGAATACCTCCCTAAAAGCACAGTTGTGAATTGAGTTTGGGGTAGGATACCCTTTACTGTTCTGCTGAATAATTTGTATGCCAAGTAAGGGTCTGCACAGGTTCCTACTGACATCAATTAGAGTGTTCAATCCAATAGACTAGGGTAGAGTCTAGAAGGAAATAAGCTGTATTTTCCATATACTTCTTTAAGCATACAATGGCAAAAATCAAAAATAATTACATTTTCTTGGCAGTTTGCCTCAGAGATATGTTTATTTCAGATAAAAAATTGATCTAACTATTTCCATTTTAAAAACCAACAAACGAAGGAACTGTATGAAAGGATTTCTTTTGTAGGAAAGCAGTAGTCAAACTTCTGTATGCTCATTGGTGGTGATATTAGCAGGCTGGTATTAGGGCATAGGAGAGATTAAATGCTCAGCTTTGTTATGTTATGGCCTTGGCAAGTCATTCCATCTCACAGCTCTCTAGCTGTGAAATAGAGAGTAATAAACTGCTCCATCATCCACAGAGATGAAGCATGAGCAAATTAAAGATGATGAGCCCTTCATGATGAGAGAAAGCCCTGACGTTTGTAAGGTAAATTCAGTTGTGAAAGAAATGGGGTTATCATTTTATCAGGTGAAAGACTACAGAGAGAGAGAATGGGTATTGTGGATAGGCCAAATACTGAACAAAGGGATAACTGATACAAGTACAAGTAGGAGAACTACTATTACAGTTCATAACATCATTTGTGGAAGTCTTAAGGCAAAGGCAATGGCCTAGTACTGCAGAAGAAAACAGTACACTGAGAGGTGAGGAGCAACAGTGTCACTTTTTTTTTTTTTTTTTGTGGTATTTCAACTGTATGTTCTTTGGAACAGGACTAAATCCTGTACCTGAAAAACCTTTGCAGTGTTTTGGGCACCATGGATGTGGTCAGTGAAATATGGTCCTAATTATAAGACAGGAACTGTGTGTGCAGTGACTCATTAACCATGCAAAGCTTGTGAATGGACACAGCTTCACGGACTGATTGGTGCAGGATTACAGGTGACAAGCTGGAAACAGATTGGGCTGTGAGGGTCATTTGAATGGAAGCAAGCAATTATTGAGGTAAATGGAAGTGAAAAGATGCCCTCTGTCACCTAGCTCAGAAATTGCAAAGGACTGAGCTCTCAGCAGAAGTGCCAGAAGTCAGCAGAGCACAAGGATAGCAAGAATGGAGGACGTGGTCATAGACACCCTGAAAACAAGGGGAATGATACAAAAAAGGAAAAGGAAGATAGCATGGATTTGAATTGGTTCACCTTGGAGTTGTGTTTCTCCAAAAGAGAAAAGATGTAATGATAAGTCATTAAATCATGTGTTGTCGGACCAAAATGCACATCTAAAAATGATAAGCGGTCCCCAGCTGCTTTCCCAGCTGAAGGGAAGGTACTGGTTGACTTGTCATACACTGCTGCATACTCTTCTACAGGCCTTCAAGGCTTTGGCATAGAAAGTATTTTCCTTTGAAAATTGTCATTTGTGGCAGCTTTTATGTGCAGTATCATGTGTGCCTTCCCTGGGGCAGTAAACACAACAGGAGAGGGGAGAAATTTGTGTTTCAGTATGCCACAAGAAATAAGATGGTAGATTGCCAGCTCTTTATTTGCATAGGAAACCACTGCTGCTCCATCCCTGCCCACTGCCCAGGTGCACTCAGGGTGCAGCTGAAGATAATATCCTCTTGTCACTCCCGGGCAGCTGTCCCATCCTTTCGGCTCCACAGTGCCCACCCCTGCCAAACTGGTCTTCTTTCCCCCACCAGTTCTGCAGGTGGGAGAGAGGAGAGGCTGATCTGTTCACCCCATGAAGTTTTGCGTGCAGACTCCTGCCTGGAATTTTGTCAGCAGCAATGAAATATTCTGGTTTAACAAGGTAGTAAAATAAATGTGTAGTTGCACTCTGGTTCCTAACAAGGCTGCCACATGCGGCGTGCACAAACTGCCAGGCTGTTGGATCAGCAAGCAGAGCACCATGCTGCCCACAGCCTGCAGAAGCCATCTAACCAGTAGCCTCTTTTGCAGCCCACAGGAGTGAAAGGCCTGAGAACAGCAAAGGAGCAGAGTTCAAGTGAAATCAAGTGACTTCAGTGTTCCAGTGCAATTAAAAACTCTTAATAGTTGCAAGTGCACTTAGTCACATTCCTTCACAGTTATGTTTTTCCATTCAGTTTCCTTCTCTAAGCAGAAGGGAGTGCGGCTGACTTGGTATAGATGACTCTTGCTGCTGTTTTGTACTGTGGAGCACTTTGCTTGCCCTCCCTGAGCTTCTGGGCAGTGAGATCTGCTTTGGGATGGAAGAATAGCACCCTCAAGAGTTGACAGCGCTGCTTCAGGAAGCCATAGTATGGAACATGCATCCTTCCTCTCAGTTAAATCAGCTCCATGCTTCATGTAACCTAAGTAACAAGTTTTCTCTTTAATATTTGAAATATTTGGTATCAGTCACTGTTGATAAGAAGGTAGAAATAAGCATTTGTGCTTGTTTAGGGGATGATCTGGTTCTAAACATTTTATTTGTCTTCAAACAGGGAGGGAAAATAAAAAGACAAAGATACCTCTTTTTGGTAGGTCTGGGAACTTCATTTTATACTATATTAAAATAATTTGAAAAGGAATTTAGGTTTTCATGTAAAAATAGAAGACTTAAAAGTTCGTAACTTAGATAAAAGGGGTCTATGCAAAAAAAAAAAAAGAAAAAACTGAGTGAACCAGTCCTTAAATTGTGGAGACTTGTTTGTTAATTACAGTAATTAGGAATGAATCTCATCCTAAACTTTCTGATTTACTTTAAATTTTTTAAATACATAGGCCTTAATTTCAGAATGATTATAAAATGTGAGAATGTTTAAAAGACTAGAGATGCATAGGTATTGTTATTAAATCACAAACTTAGTGATACACTTCTGCTTACACTTTCTTAGCTATTCTTCTGCTGTTTCATGCAGCACTGACTTTTTGTTTTAAATGTTCATGGCCTATTCCTGTTTCTGCTGATTTCAGAGTCAGACAAGGCCTCTTGAAAACTCTGAGCACAAAATGCTTACCAGCTTTTATTCCAGATGATATTTCTCCCAGCAGGCAAAACATCCAGCTCTGTGTTTGTCTCATTTCTGGAAATGGGTTCACTTGAGTAGAACAATTTGGACAGTTGGGTGCAGTCAGGGACATTTTACTCTCCACTCTGAAACACCTAAACCTCTGTCACGGACTAGAGGCTTTTCCTCTGTGCCAGGACTTTGTTCAGAGTTCTTGTGAGTGTTTTCATTGCTTAGACAGTGCTGTAGCTCCCTGTGGAAGTAGCCCTACGAGGCACTGCTACTGCATCGAAACCAAGACATTTAATTTTAGAAAATACTGACTACATTTAAAAACAATTTAGGATTAATTTTTTTTTCAATTGATAGTGAAAACTATACTCTGTAATCTGTAAATTTATGTTTCCCTGCTGTAATTACAGAATCCATTCTCCTGAGAGGACACTGGAGTGTGTGAACTGACTCTGCTGGCCTTTGCTCATGAAACAAAAGTTCACACCTGCCTTGTGTGAAACAAAAACATGGGGTTTTGGTGCATTGTCATTTTTGTTTCCTATTGAATCCCTTGTCAATTATTTTTAATTGCAAGAAATCCATCGAACCCTTTTTTGAAGAATTTACTGTCACAAGATTCTGTTTTACTAGAACACTCAGAACTAAGAATTGCATCTTTTTTTTTCTCCAGCTATTGCTATGATTCCTTATCCCTGCAGATCTTTCTGTAGCAATTTTAAGCCTGCACCTGCTCCGGTGGGCTTGGCTTGTCCTTTCAAAGGGACCTTCAGGACCAGGAGAGCTAAAATGCCCGTGGGACTGCCCAAGGTGCACCTGGGTGCTGCTCAAGTAGGGGTAGACTATTCTGTGTCTTGCGAGTGGCAGCAGCAGGACGAATTCTGTGCATCCCCCCCTCGCCCGAACTGAAGCTTGAGACTGCGGCTCCTGGAGAGACTGTGGCCTGTACACAGGAGCCCCATGTAGGCGCAGAGCCCGGAGGCGGGAAGCGGTGGATGCGACACGCAGCTCTCCTCCAGTCCCGCACTTGCGGGAGCATTGGTCGCATTCAAAGCCCCCAGAAAAGGGAAGGCTGCTGCCGCGGGGCCGGGCACACGCCACTTCAGCGCTGCCTTGGAGGATCCTGGCCCAGCTGCGCCCGCCGTTATCCCGGGTCAAGGCTGGGAGGAGGCCCGTGCCCGGCACTGGTCGAGATTGCTGAATGTGCGTTCGGGGAAATCCGTCATTATATTTACCTGCTTGATTCGTACGGGGGATGAAGCGGCCCGCAGGTGACCCGGCTCGGGCTGTTCGGGGGAGGCGGGGCAGCTCCTCCAGGCTTGGGACCGGCGGTAACCGCCGGCGACGGCAAGGGCGGCCCGGCCGATCGCCTCCGAGCAGCGGAGCGGGGGAGCCTCCGCGGCCACCGAGCTCTCCGCCCCTGTCCGCCGGCTGCCATCCCGGACAGGTCCTGGCGGCGCTCGGGGCCGGACTCCGCGGGTCCCTCTGTGACCGGGCGAGCCCCGCGGGTACCGCCAGTGAAGCCGGGCCGCGGTGGAATGCGGCACGGTCGGCCTCGGTCGGCTGCTCCGAGCCCGCCGGCTACAAGGCTCTGCCGGCAGGCAACCACCGCCGGTGAGACAGCGCCTTGGGTCCCAAACCCGACGGGGCGAATATTGCCGACTGGCCAAATATTTGCAAGTATGCGCGGATGATGGTGAACTTTGAGACTGTCTGCGAAGCGCGGCCGGGGAGCGCTGGGCCGGAGCTCTCGGCGCAGAGGCGGGAGCGGGCGGTGGAAATGTACCGGCCGCGTTTGGCCGCTCTGCCCCGCCGAGCGGCCCCGGCAGCGCGGGCACAAAGTCCCCGCACCATTCCCCCGGGCCTCTTATCAGCGCGGAGTTTCCTTGGCGGGAGTCATACAGCGCTCAGCGCCCGCCGAGCTCGGGGCAGCGGCGGGAAGGGNCGTGGTGCGGCGGCTCCCGGGGGCTGTGCCCGGCCGGGGCGCTGGGACCCCGCTGCGCGGCGGTCAAAGGTTCCCAGCAGGATGTTGGACACTAGAGGGCGATCCCCGGCCCTGCTGCGGGCTATATATATACGGCACGCAGGACCGCGGCAGCCCACTAGCAACAGGGCAGGCAGCGAGCGGAGCGGAGCGGAGCGGAGCGGGGCTGAGCCGGGGACGGGCTCCGGGCGCACCGAGTCGTGCCGTGCAGCACCGCGCCGCGAGATTGCTAGAGCCGCCGCCGCCGCTGCCGCCGTCGTCCCGTTCGAAAGCTGGATTGCAGGAGCCCTTCACCATGCCCGGCAGACTGTAGTTGCTTCATGGAGCAAGCCAATTTCTACGAGGTCGATTCCCGGCCCCCGATGAGCAGCGGCCAGCACCACCAGCTCCAGACTCCCCTGCCCGGCAGCACCTACAGTAGCTACAGAGAGGCTCCCTCGGCGGCGGCACCTGCTGCGGGCGGCGCGGAGCTCGGCGACATCTGCGAGAACGAGAACTCCATCGACATCAGCGCCTACATCGACCCCGCTGCCTTCAACGACGAGTTCCTGGCCGACCTCTTCCAGCACAGCAAGCAGCAGGAGAAAGCCAAGGCCATCCTGGCCGGGGATTTCGACTTCCACACCATGCATGGAGCCGGCGCCGCCGCCTCGGCGCCGGGGCACCAGCCGCAGCACCACCAGCAGCCGCTCTTCGGCTGCGTGGCCGGCTACATGGACGGCAAGCTCGACCCCCTCTACGAGCGCATCGCCGCGCCGGGCTTGCGGCCGCTGGTGATCAAGCAGGAGCCCCGCGAGGAGGAGGAGGTGAAGTCGGCGGCCCTGTCGGCTCTCTATCCCCATCACGCCCCGCAGCAGCACCCGTCCCACCTCCAGTACCAGATCGCCCACTGCGCCCAGACCACCATGCACCTCCAGCCCGGGCACCCCACGCCGCCCCCCACACCCGTGCCCAGTCCGCACCATCCGCACCACCCGCACCCTCCCGGCCTGCCCGCCGCGGGCACCCTCAAGATGATGCCCTCGGACCACCGAAGCAAATCGAAAAAGACAGTGGACAAGAACAGCAACGAGTACCGGGTGCGCCGGGAGCGCAACAACATCGCGGTGCGCAAGAGCCGGGACAAGGCCAAGCAGCGCAACGTGGAGACGCAGCAGAAGGTGCTGGAGCTCACCACCGACAACGAGCGGCTGCGCAAGCGGGTGGAGCAGCTCACCCGGGAGCTGGAGACTCTGCGGGGCATCTTCAGGCAGCTGCCGGAGAGCTCGCTGGTGAAGGCCATGGGCAGCTGCGCCTAGCGCCGCGCCAGGACCGGCCGGGCTGCCCTGCCCGCGCATAGATACTCTATGTACCGGTGCGCGGCAAGCGCGGTGTGCCGGGGGGAGGGGAACAGGGGGTTGTTTTGGTTTTGTTTTGTTTCCTTTGTTTGTTTTTTATCAATTCACGACCTATACGAGAAGCCAGGCAGCTCTAGTATTAAAAGGTTTGTGCCTTATACACGAGTAAGCTGGAAACATGATGGGTTTTCTAAGGAGAAAGGCAAGGGGAAGAAAGAATTAAAAGACCAC
>VZRX01001056.1:4734-81175 GCA_013398075.1 Notiomystis cincta
AAGCAGATAAGAGGCGTGACACCTTTAACGGCTTTACAATGGCTTTACAATGGCTTTACAATGGCTTTACAACGGTTTCCTGCCAGCTCATCCCACGGGGAAAGCCTTGGCCTGCCTTTGGGAGTCCCAGCACTCATCCCTAATCGGATCATCAAGCCACAGGGACATCGAACAACCCTGGAATGGTCGGGGTTGGAAGGGACCTTAAAGCTCATCCCTTTCCACAGGCAGGGACACCCTCCACTGGAATATCCATCCAAATCCTCTAGGCAATGGAAATGGAAAAGCACTAGAAATGGCATTACTTCGGCTATCAAAGCAGAAAAAATCCTCTTTGATTACAAAAGATTTGCTGCCTCTGTCGCTGTGTTGGGGCAGGAGATGCCCAGAGCTCCTGGACAAAAACCACAGGAATAAACAAGTGTGGTTTGTTGTGTTTTTTTGTTTTAACTGGAAAGGGGAGAGCTGTTGTTTCTACATCCCAACACTGATTTCCACACCAACAGCCACGTGGAAATAACTCACTGAACACCATGAGCTGCCCATGGGGAGTTGGGGACCTCCACAGCAGAGCCAAACTCACTGAAAATACAACACCACCTCAACAAGTCTGGGGTGAAGCCCCTGGGGAGAACCCAACCTGCTCCCTCCTCCTCCTGCTGTCCCTGCAGGACACGGAGCAGCCACGTGTGCCTGGCAATAATGGGGACATTCTTCCACCCACCCCGAGCCGCCCACGGGAGGGCCCAGGGCCTGCCACAGAAACGGCCCCATTTTCATTTAAAGGGATAAAGGACATTCCCTGAGCACCCCGGGGCTGGGAACAAACCCTAAAGCCAAGAGTTTGTCTCCACAGCTTTAATATCCGGGGGGGAATTCCATGGGGTGGTGTCTAAAAGAGCAGGAGAATATAAAATATATTCATGGTTTGAGCTCAGAGCAGGACTTGCCTCTCACAAATCAACTTCTGCAAGCCAGCAGAGCTTTCCAAGGAGAAGACCAACACAAAATCTTTGAAGAAACTTAGAAGCAGCCAGTTCTCCAGAAATCCTTGGTTTAGCTCGATGGAATGTGCCAGCAGAGGCCTCATCCCACAGAGAGGATCTGGGATGCTCCAGCACTGTGGGAAGCACTGGATGGCTCTTCCAGGAACAGCCCAAGGCAGGGGCTCTGCAGAAGCAGTTGGATCTCTGGGATCAAGCCAGGCCCCAGGCAGGATCAGCTCCTGCTGAAGGCTCCAACAGCATCACCTCCTCCCCAGCTTTGTGTCCCTCACGGGCACAGGGTGACAAAACCTGCATGGGACATGCTGCCCTTGCATCTTGGGGACTGAGGAAAAGTGATTTGGAAAATGTTTCTTAGGCACCTCTGGCTTTCACTTTTTATATCTAAAGCCCTCAAGTAACTTTTGTGTGCTTTAAGTGAATAGTTGGTGTTTGATGCTGGTTCAGTGAGGATGTGTTAAGCATCTTGGAGTGTAATTTCCATTTTGTCCTTAAATTTGGAAGGAATCCTGTTCTGTCCCTCTTCTTTCCTTTCCCCAGGGAGGCCATGGAGATGCTCCAAGGGCTGGAGCCAGGCTGGAAGAGGGGGAGTGTTCCCCTGGAGAAAAGAAGGCTCCAGGGACACCTCAGAGTGTCCACAAGGGCTGTGCTGGCAGGAGCTGAAATTCCCAGTTCCTCCAGCCCCACATCCTCCTCCTCCTCCTACATCAACATCCTTGGCCCACCACACTCCTGGGACATCAGCTCTGTGGCCCCTCAGCATTCCCAGGATTTCAGCCATCCCATGCCCCCTCCAACCCCTGTTCCCTTCCCACCTGTGGGCTGGGTTTTCCTCCTCAACCCCACAATCCTGGGCCTTTGTGCACCAAGATCCAAAAAAATCCTATCCTGGACTGTCACGATGCTCCCTCATGGAAGTGTTTATTACACTGGAGCTGCTGATGGAATTCCTGTCCATGGGAAAGTGGGAATATCCCACCATGGAGCAGAGTGAGTGCTCAGCTGGGAACCACAAGGTGCCTCAGAATTCCTTTCTTCCCATAAAGATAAGCCTTGGATCCCTGTGGAATGAGCAGATCCCGCTGCAGTCCTCACCCAGAATTTGGGGAGAAGAGCAATTCCTGATGTTTTTGGGCTCTTCAAAGGCTGCTTTAAATGAAAAATGGAAAAGGAGAGACCTCTCCTGCCACACAACTCAACTTAAAGCACATTTTTGGGCAAACTTCAGAAGTTTAAACCACCCCTGAAACTCGGGCACGGAACAACTTCAATTTGGCAAAACATCAGCCACGCCTGGAACCCCAAATCCAGCCAGAGGAATGCTGGGCTTGGGAGGGATGGTTCAGAAGGAGATAAAGTATTAAATTTCTGCTAAATCTCAAGCAATAAAATCAAATTCAAGCTTGGAGGGAAGGGAATAAAAAAAAAAACATGTGTAATTTTCTTGGTGAAATTTGTGTTTCGTTTACTTGAGAGGGACATTTTGGAGTTTATCAAAACCAGCTGCTGTCACAGACACACATCCCTGGTCCTGGAACATGGATGTGATTTATCCCATGAAATCTGCAAATCAAACAAGACAAAGCTCTCAATCTCTTCAATAATAAATTCTTTCAACAGGTAAAGCAAATCCATGAGTGAGTTTTCCTGGTGAGTTATGATGACAAAAATCAGGAATCCAAGAGCTCTGAATGGTTTTTAATTTTTAATTTTTAAATGGTTTTTGGGCTCTCCAAAGCCATGAAACCATTAAAAATGTGGAATATTAAATGGTGAGTTAATCACTGCCCACTGACACCTGTAACTCTGACACACCCATGGCACACGTGGGACTGGGATGAACAAAACTCCCAGCAAGGAATTCTTCCCAAGAGGCTTTTAGGAGAGCAAATTTGGGCTAAAAGTCAAATATTTGGCTAGAAATCCAATATTCACATGGGCTGGCACCTTCCCAGCATGAAGCTGTGACCACATCAGGAGCTGTGGAAACTCCTGGTTCCACAGCCAAACCCCACTCCAGGGATCTGAGGGTCCTTCTCCCATTCCCAAGCCATGGGACAAACTGCAGGACAGAAACCCAAGGTCTGGCATCACCTCAGGCTCAGATCTACCAGCTGGAAAAGTGGGAATCACCTCCAGGAAAGCAGGACTTGGAAAGTGGCAATGAGATCCATGGATAAAGGAAGGATCAAGTCAATTCTCTGGTTTTTGGGATCAAAGGTGGCTCTTCTGTAACAGCAGGAGGAACAAACTTCGAATCATCACTTCATCCACTATTCCAGGATAAAAATTCCCTCAGAACACAAAAACAGGGCAAAACCAGGGATAAATGGGCTTGAACTGCCAGAGGGCAGGGATGGATGGGATAATGGGAAGGAATTCCTGGCTGGGAGGGTGGGGAGGCTCTGGCACAGATTCCCAGAGAAGCTGTGGCTGCCCCTGGATCCCTGGCAGTGTCCAAGGCCAGGCTGGATGGGGCTTGGAGCAGCCTGGGATGGTGGAAGTTCTCCCTGCCCGTGGGATGCACAAATCTGCAGAGGCAGCAGCACCTGAACTTTAATCTCAGCAAGTTCCAAATCCAGGTCCTGTGTGTGTCACAAGCCCAAAGTTTAATTTGGAAAGTCAGGTCTGACCGGCTTTGAGACCTCCCCTTTGATAACTGTGCCTAAATTATCCTTCCCCTTCTCCTGGCACAGCAAAGAGTTCCTGGAGCTTTCCCTGGCTCCCTCTCCCTCCTGTCAATCCCTGTGCACTGGGATAGTTCAGGTTCAACGTTCAAAGGGAGGGAAGTGTCCATCAGCTCTGTTGGTAAACAGAGGGAAGGAGAAGGGAGCAGGCACTTGGAGCTGCCTGGAGACCTCAGGACCCACCCTGCTCCCTGCCCGTGGGGAACTCCTGCTGGAGCTGCTGGAAAAACCCTCAGTGATGATTTTCAGCAACTTAAAAGCGTGGCAGCTACACTAAGGATGGTTAATGAGTGACACAAAGAGCCCAGAAACATTCCCAGCCCGTTCCTGCTGCTGCTTGATTCCCACATCCCCAGCGGTGTTGCCAGTCCTTCGGCTGAGATCAGAGGGACAGGGTCTCACATCACCTGCCAAGCTCTCACAGGCTGCTAAAATCCCAATTAACTCCTCCAGTTCAAACCTCCCCTCTTCGCCTCGGGGCCAAGGATAACACATTCCAGCAGATTTCCATGGTGGGCTGCTCCCAAACTGTTCCCTGCAATTCCTGCCTGAGGGATCCACGTGGAGCAGGGCCACCTCCGTGGGGACACTGCTGATCCTTCTGCAGGTGACAGGGGAGGGGGCTCTCCCCTCTGCCTGCTCAGGTCAGACCCAGCTGCAGAGGATCCCAGCTCGGGAAGGAGCTGGAGCTGCTGGAGAGAGGCCAGAGGAGGCCCCAGGATGAGCAGAGGGATGGAGCAGCTCTGCTGGGAGAGCTGGGAATGTTCAGAGGAGAAGCTCTGGGGTGACCTCACTGTGGCCTTCCAGGACCTGAAGGGACTCCAGAGTTGCTGGTTGAGGACTCCTCACTCTCCCCTCTGCATGATCAGGGATGGCCTGACACCCTCAAGTTATAAAAGTAGAAATATTCCTGAGGGAAAAGAGGGGTGGAAAAGGGATTTTGGCAGTGTGGAATATTGCACTGGGGGAAGAGCAGAACCAGCAGCAGGACCCCAGGAGTTCTCCTTTCTTAGGGAAGAAGAATTCATGGAACTCTAGGATAAAAAATCCTTCTCCTTGCTCATCCCACCAAGCTCTAATTCCATGCCCTCAGCAGCTGATGGGAATGCCCAGCACAGCCCAGGCCTGGCTCTGGGGAAAGGTGGGCACTCCCTCACCTCATCCCAGAATCCATAAATCCAGGGATTGACTGCAGACACTGCCTGGCTTCTGTTCCAGATCCAACAGGACTTTGGGAAATTCACTCTTGTCCTGGACTGATTGGACTCGATCCAGCTCAGTCCTGTCCCCTGTCCTGATGAACACTCCACCAAGAAAAGCCCTCCCAGCCACTGAGACTGAGGGAACAGGAGGGATCAGATCCTTGGAAAACACAGAGCAGTGAATTCTGGACAGGAGGAAGAGCAAGGCCATTTTTGACACAGGTATTTCCACGATCTTGGCAAGGCCAGGGAGTCACAATCCCTATTTTCCATGTAAACTGGTCAAGAGGGAAAAGCCTCTGGAGGGAGCCTGGAGGAGTCAAAGCTTTTCCCCTGGAATGGGGAATGACAGCAGGGTTAGGGAAAAGTTTTATTTCTTTGTCTTGAGCTATTTGGAGGCAGGCTGCAAAACTTGGTTACAAAATTGCATAACTAGAAATCCCAGGAAGGGGAAGAAATGGGTCTGAAAATGGGAACAGAAACCAATGTCCTGTAGCTGACTCCACATGGGAATTTCATAGCTTTGAAAAAATTAAAATTAAAAATTCTAAATTAAAAAAAAAAAACAAAAACAAAACAAAACAGGAAAGGGTGTCCTGTTTAAACTGGTGGGAAAAAGCTCCCCCCTGCCTTTTATGTGAATTTTATCCCCAAAAGTGGCTGGTCTTTGTTGCAGCACAAATGACATCATACAGGAGATGACTGGATGCTTCCACACACGATTTTACTGATCTGGGGAGTTTTTAGGGTTGAAAGAGCTAACCCACGCTGACTTCCCCTCCCAGCTTTTCTGCAGAACACATTCCAAAAACGATAAGCAAATTATCTTACATTATACCTAATTACAGAAGCTCCTAATTACACACACCCCTTCCGAGGCAGTGGAGCAAGCGCCGCTTCCCAGAACAGCAATTCCTGCAGTGCACAGTAAATCAGCTTGTGCTTGCCACTGATTTGAAACTTTAACCTATAAATTAAATTAATAAGAGACAAAGGCTTCTTTTGTGCATTTGTGAGCCTGTAGGATTTTAGAAATAATAGGACTGGAAAGTGATTTATATTCTGAGATTAAAGGTCAGTTTGGCGCACACGACTTTGGAGCAGAACACCGCGGCAGAGACTTCAAATTAACTCGTTCCTGCACCCCCCCAAGCCTGGATTCTTCTCTTTCCACAGCTACAAGGGCTTGCTGTGAGCACTGGAGAACCCAGAAGACAGAGAAAAAAAACCCCAAACCTGGAGAAATATGTGGGATTCTTCCCGATCTCTGGGAAGGAGGGAAATGTGCCTGGGAATTGGCTCAGCCCCTGGTCACTGAGGTGACCCAAACCTGTGAGCTGCACTTCCAACCAATGCATGTCCAACATGGAAAGCTTGAAACCACAGGGAATTGTATGGAGAGGGCAGAAATTAGCTGGAAATTGGAGCTATGCAAATAAAGGCAAAGGCTCTGCTATTTCTGCCCATGGTGGGCTCTTCTCCTGGCCAGACCCTGTTTTATTCTGGGGGAATAAAATTCAAGCTGAGCTTAAAACTTCTGGTGCATGACAAAAAAATATATTATCATGGAATCATGGAATGGTTTGGGTTGGAAGGGCCTTAAAGATCATCCATCCCACCCCTGCCATGGGCAAGGACACCTCCACCAGCCCCAGGGCAGCTGTGGCTGCCCCTGGATCCCTGTGAGTGTCCAAGGCCAGGCTGGACAGGGCTGGGAGGAGCTGGGATGGTGGAAGGTGTTGGGGGTGGAACTGGCTGGGCTTTAAGGTCCCTTCCCACCCAAACCACTCCGTGTTCCTCCTAAAGACTGGAAAACGTTCCTCTGCCACTTCCCCCTCTCATTTCTGCCTTCCAGAAAGCATCAAAATTTGTCATCTTCCTTCCCTTTGCACATTTCTTAAAACACCCCATTAACTGGCTCATAAATCCATAATTTAAATAATTACCAGAGCTTTGCCTGTGTTATCTTCCAAGCTGCCAAACCTCCTGGGCAAACAGGAGCAGCACGTTACTCCCCATGGCCCCAGGAGGCAGAGGGATGGGATGGGATCCACCATTCCTGCCCCTGGAGGAGCCCTAGAGGACCAGAGCACAGAGAGCTGATGGAGTGGCTGTGGTGAGGATTAATCTGATTAGGATTGAAAAAGACCAAATGGGGAGAGGGGGAGAGGAGGGAGGGAAAAGGAATATTTAAGGGAAGTGAGGAGGGTGCTGGGTGGTCTGGAAAGGAGCTGGGAACAGTGGGAGAGTGTAAGGAAGAGATGAAACCCAATAGGTGTGCAGGAAGCTTTCGCCAGGCTTAAAACAAATCCCTAAGAAAAACAGCAAAGAATCCAGGAAGAGGAATTGTGTTACTGCTGGAAAGGGGATTGGCATATTCCCAACACAGGGTGAGTGACAGCTCTGCTGCTGAGCCCCCTCCCACACCCCCAGCCCTCACCACACAAAGCTCCCCTGGGGGGGAATATCCAGGAAACTTGCACTGGTTTATCCTGGTTTGGTATTCCAATTGTTATTTGGAACCATGGAAAGCTGAGGGAAGCACTGGGGGACACAAGTGGCAGGTGCCACCCACCTGCTCAGCAAAGGGGGAAGGCCAGAAGGTGGTTTTGAGTAAATCCAGGTACTTTTGGTGAAGAATCCCAGAGAGAAAAGCAGATCTGAATTGTGGCAAGGAGAGAAATAAAATCCTGCCACAATCCCGGTGCTGCACTGCCCGTGGAAGCTGGGAGGGGTTATCAGTGGAACTAATATAGGATTTACATGGAATTCTGGAATGGTTTGGGTTGGAAGGGACCTTAAATCCTATCCAGTCCCACCCCTGCCAGGGCAGGGACACCTTCTACCATCCCAGGGTGGCTCCCAGCCCTGTCCAGCCTGGCCTTGGACGCTGCCAGTGATCCAGGGGCAGCCACAGCTTCTCTGGGAATCTGTGCCAGGGCCTGCCCACCCTCCCAGGGAGGAATTCCTTCCCAGTATCCCATTTCTCCCTGCCCTCTGCCAGTGTCCTGGCACTCCAGAGCCTTATCAAAGTTCCTCCATGATTCTCCTTTGGGAATTTTCTCCCTCAGCACCTGCCCACACCCCATCTCCCCAGCACTCTGTGGCTTCCTGAATCCAAAGACCCTGGGGCTGTTTTCTGATGCTGATTCCCAGCTCCACCTTTTATTCTGATAATTCTCTGACCAGACACCTCTCCCCATTTCTCCTGAATTCCCTGCTGGGATCCTGGTCCCCCTGGACACAAAAGTGGTGCTGTTTTTGAGGTGCTGGGACCCCACTCCCCTCCCGCCTGCCGCGCTCAGGGAACACGAGCTGGACTCGTGCTCCAGCCCTGACTGAGAGCAAAGCCCTGCTCCCACCAGTGCCTGCCTCTGGAAAGCTGCTTCCCTGCCCTCCCTGCTTGGAATAAAACACCCCCCACCACGGCCCTGCATCAATCTGCCTTTGTTGTGCCTCAGCCCTGCCGTTGTTCATCACCCCCGTTCTTCCGGCACATCCTTCGAGGGCTCAACGCCGGAATTCCTCCCCACCTTTGCAACCCGGCCTCACCAGCCATCACTGTCAATAGTTATCATTCTGCCTCCCCAAAACTGCAGCTCTGCCAGGATGGTCACACTTCTGGGAATTCCAGAGCTCAGCCCTCGTTTTCCAAAGCATTTCCCAATCCTGGGAAGCAAGGACTCCTTCCCAGAAGTGCTCAGCTGAATCTCTGCCAGCAAACCCAGCCTGGGCAAACCCAGCAGGGCAGATCCTCCCAGCCAAGCCTGAACCCCACTTTTAAAGTGTTTGGCTCCCTCTTTTTTGAAGTTATGGGCACCTTTGGAACAGCAGAGCCAGCCCAGCCATGGGAATAACAAACTCTTCCAGCAAATTGCATCCAAAGATCCCTCAAATCCATCTCAGAGCCCTGGGATCCATCTGGAAAGCTGTCTGGGATCAAGCCCTTCTTGCAGAGCCCCATACAAAGTCCAGATACAGCCTAATGAGCTTTTGATGTCCCGCTGACATTTATCTGCCAATATCATTGCTCTGAGCACTTACCCTGTGATGGATCTCGTTATTTCCTTGATCCTGGGCCAGCTCAACCCTTGGCCCTTCCTCCAGCCTCATGCAACTCCCCAAACCCCAGCAGAGAGCCCCTAATCCTCAGCTTCCAATCTCCCCCAACAGCCCTTTGAGACATGGGAATAAAGACCAAGGGGTTTTGCAATTCCGCCTCTGGAAAGGTCGGTTCTCAAAACTCAGCACCAAATGGGAAGGGGAAAAGAGAGCAGCTGAGCACAAGGGTGTTCTCCCTTTGGTATCAGCCTCAAAGAGCAGCTTGCTCGTGCAGCAGGAGGTGAAAATAAACTGCATTTACACAGAACTCACCAAGAGCAGCTTTGGGTCCTGCACGGAGCCGTCCCCTGGGGGCAGAGATGGAGCACAGCTCCTTGCCCTCCTGTTTTCATGGAAACACAACTTCCAGAGGATGAATTTCCCTGTTTCTCAGTCCAAACCCCATGGTCAGTTCTTAGAAGTGGCCCTGAGCTCACAGCCTCGTGTCCAGCTCACCCCAGCCTGGCAGGCAGAGGCTGCTGGACTTCCACAAATCAGTTCTGGGGAAACCTGGAAAATTTCCCCGTGTCAAGGCTGCATCTCGTGCCAGACTCGGACACAGCCCTGAGCTGGAAGCAGCAAAATCCATCAGCAAAACCCTCCAAGCTCACACCCTCACCCAAATGATTCTGCATTTAATTAAATTTGGGAAGGAATCCTTCCCTGTGAGGGTGCTGAGGCCCTGGCACAGGCCCAAGGACTGTAAACTTGGGATGCCCCATAAATATTTTATAACATAATTATTAATGTTACCGACAAAAAGATCCCTCCCAAAAAAATTATTTTCATGGTTACTTCCTTTAATAATAATAATTACTGTTTTCTGTTTAATTCAGCACCACTTCCCTCATCTGAATTTGCAACTTTAAAATTTTCAGCACAAAATCTGAGCACCTGCTTCCCTGTCAGGAACATTTTCCCTTCCAGCCATGCAAACTGTTGGAACAAAGCCCACCCTGAGCCATCCGGGCTCATAAAAGCAGCTCATTTTCTGATTCATCCGAACAGATTGCTAAATATTATTTACTTTTTGTTTCATAATGGCTCGGAAAAAGCTGGATGAAAAGCTTAACGAGGTCTAATCCAGGGGAGAGGAGGGAGAAAAGGAATGAAGAGGCAGTTAAGGAGCAGTTTGAGCTTCCTTATCGCCCTTATCAGCACAGCTATCAGTCAGCAAGGCCTAATTAGGCACAAAAGACATCAGTGCCTCCTTCCAGAGCTGCTCCAGGACCGGGGGAGCTGCTGTGGCCGGGGCTGGAGCAATGAGTGACAGCCCCTGCTTGGGAAAAGCAGCGCCACCCTAATTAGGGACAATTAGTCCCTGTCCGGAGCGGCCGTGCAGGGGCTCGGGACAGAGCAAAGCTTTTCTCAGCACCAGCGACACTTTTGGGGCTAAAATGGATTTAGCAGAGGTCGGGGCAGTGAAATCCTGCAAACGTTCCTGCTCTGTGGTGGCCAACCCACCTCGAGCTCCTCCGGGAACTCCGGAGCAGGGCAGCAAATCCTGGATCTCGCTTCCAACGCTGACCAGGATTTGTTGCTCCAGGATGGGGTTTAGGTTTGCTTTCCCTTTATCCCTTTGCCTCAGAAAATCAGTTAAGGTTGGGAAAAACCTTTAAGGGCATCAAGTCCAACCATTCCCAGCACCACCACCACGCTCACCATTGACCACGTCCTCCAGTGCCACATCCAAGGGGTTTTTGGCCACCTCCAGGGATGGGGACTCCCTGGGCAGCCCTTCCAATGCATGAACACCCTTTTAGGGAAGGAATTTTCCCTAAGAGCCAATCTAAACCTCCCCTGGCCCAGCCTGAGGCTGTTCCCTCTCCTCCTGTCCCTGTTCCCTGGGATCAGATCCCAAATCCCCCATGGCTACCACCTCCTGTCAGGGAGCTGTGGAGAGCCAGAAGTTCTCCCTGATCCCCCTTTTCTCCAGGCTGAGCCCCTTTCCCAGCTCCCTCAGCTGCTCCTGGGGCTCCATTCCCTTCTCTGGACACTCTCCAGCCCCTCCATGTCCCTCCTTTCCCTGGACAGCTCAGTGAGGTCCCTCAGGAGTGACCCATGGCCGTGTCCAGCAGCTCCAGCCTGGATTCGGTGCCCAGCAGGGCTCCTGCCCCAGCAGCTGCTCCCACAGCTGTTCCCACCAGTTGGTGGCTGAATTTTCCAAGATATCTGTCTGGAATTAAAAAGCAGCAGAGCTTTGGCAGCCATGGGGGAAAATGCATCCCTGGATTGCATCCTGCCCGGAGCGCTTCCCTGGTGGGACACGGCAGGAAGGGAGAGGCCACGGAGGACTTCCCCATTCCCAAAACCTCCAGCAGCATCCCAAGGCTCCTTCTGGAGTGGCTGGGGGCTGAAACATCCATGTCCTGCCTGTGCCACCCAGGCTGCAGAGGGAGCCTGGCCCCAGGGGCTGCAGGGATTTTCCTGCCCCAGGGGATTTGCTCCACTGGGATCTGTGCCTGGGCCAGCCAGGCTGCACTCCCAGGCTCAGCCAAGTTGGGCTGGATAAAGGCTGGAGCAGCAGGGAATGGTGAGGCCCTGGGGAGAAGGAGGTGCTCCCCCATCCCGATCCCAGTCCTGGCTCGGAGCTAAGAGGCCTTGGAGAGCTGCTCCAGCCCACCTGGGCGATGTCCTGCAAGCTGCAGAAATGGCCTGGAGTGACTCAAAACCTTCCAAGGCAGATTTCCCCAGGCTGGCTGTGGGATGGAGCTCTGGGAATGATCCCTCTGGAGCAGGCAGGGACAGGGGGACATGCTCAGACATGTCCCCCCTTGCACAGGCAGGGATCCAAAGCTGCCTCTGCCTCCCCTGGCAGGTGGGATGCCCTGAACACTGTGGGATCCATGCCAGAGGCTCCAGTGGAAGCAGAATTCCAGCTCCAGCCTGCAATCCCTGCACATGGATTTGTCAAGCCTGGTGTCCACAGCAGATAAATCTTAACAAAGCTGGTGCCAAACAGACCTGAGACCCAGAGCAGCTTCTCTCTGCATCAGCTGCACCAACAACAGGTTCCACTGAGGAAAAACTCCCTTTTCCTGGGATTTCTCACAGGGCAAAGAGCCCTCTCACCACAGTGAAACAACAGCAACCCCAAAAAGGGATAAATAAGGGGTAGCAGATTCCAGGACTTCTCCTGCCAGGTGCCACCCAGGTGTGTCCATTTGGATGTGGAGCACACGAAGGAGCTCCACAGGGATTGGGATCCTGGCCCACCGACACTCCAGGTGCAAACCACGAGCCCAACTTGGAGCCCCCAGCCTGGATAGCACAGAAATCCACGGAGAAAGAGAGAAATTCCCTGTTTGTGGTGCCTTGCCAGGCTGGGATTAGAGTTTGGGACTCCTGGCACCCAGAGCCACCATTAATCCACCAACCCACACCCCAGGCTCCAGGCAGTTCCCAGGTGCCAAAGCTGTGCCTAGTGCTGCAGCGGAGCCTGAATTCTCTCCCACTTTTCCTGGAGCCCATCTGCTCCTCAGGGATCTGGGAGGGTCANCAGTGCCACATCCAAGGGGTTTTTGGCCACCTCCAGGGATGGGGACTCCCTGGGCAGCCCTTCCAATGCATGAACACCCTTTTAGGGAAGGAATTTTCCCTAAGAGCCAATCTAAACCTCCCCTGGCCCAGCCTGAGGCTGTTCCCTCTCCTCCTGTCCCTGTTCCCTGGGATCAGATCCCAAATCCCCCATGGCTACCACCTCCTGTCAGGGAGCTGTGGAGAGCCAGAAGTTCTCCCTGATCCCCCTTTTCTCCAGGCTGAGCCCCTTTCCCAGCTCCCTCAGCTGCTCCTGGGGCTCCATTCCCTTCTCTGGACACTCTCCAGCCCCTCCATGTCCCTCCTTTCCCTGGACAGCTCAGTGAGGTCCCTCAGGAGTGACCCATGGCCGTGTCCAGCAGCTCCAGCCTGGATTCGGTGCCCAGCAGGGCTCCTGCCCCAGCAGCTGCTCCCACAGCTGTTCCCACCAGTTGGTGGCTGAATTTTCCAAGATATCTGTCTGGAATTAAAAAGCAGCAGAGCTTTGGCAGCCATGGGGGAAAATGCATCCCTGGATTGCATCCTGCCCGGAGCGCTTCCCTGGTGGGACACGGCAGGAAGGGAGAGGCCACGGAGGACTTCCCCATTCCCAAAACCTCCAGCAGCATCCCAAGGCTCCTTCTGGAGTGGCTGGGGGCTGAAACATCCATGTCCTGCCTGTGCCACCCAGGCTGCAGAGGGAGCCTGGCCCCAGGGGCTGCAGGGATTTTCCTGCCCCAGGGGATTTGCTCCACTGGGATCTGTGCCTGGGCCAGCCAGGCTGCACTCCCAGGCTCAGCCAAGTTGGGCTGGATAAAGGCTGGAGCAGCAGGGAATGGTGAGGCCCTGGGGAGAAGGAGGTGCTCCCCCATCCCGATCCCAGTCCTGGCTCGGAGCTAAGAGGCCTTGGAGAGCTGCTCCAGCCCACCTGGGCGATGTCCTGCAAGCTGCAGAAATGGCCTGGAGTGACTCAAAACCTTCCAAGGCAGATTTCCCCAGGCTGGCTGTGGGATGGAGCTCTGGGAATGATCCCTCTGGAGCAGGCAGGGACAGGGGGACATGCTCAGACATGTCCCCCCTTGCACAGGCAGGGATCCAAAGCTGCCTCTGCCTCCCCTGGCAGGTGGGATGCCCTGAACACTGTGGGATCCATGCCAGAGGCTCCAGTGGAAGCAGAATTCCAGCTCCAGCCTGCAATCCCTGCACATGGATTTGTCAAGCCTGGTGTCCACAGCAGATAAATCTTAACAAAGCTGGTGCCAAACAGACCTGAGACCCAGAGCAGCTTCTCTCTGCATCAGCTGCACCAACAACAGGTTCCACTGAGGAAAAACTCCCTTTTCCTGGGATTTCTCACAGGGCAAAGAGCCCTCTCACCACAGTGAAACAACAGCAACCCCAAAAAGGGATAAATAAGGGGTAGCAGATTCCAGGACTTCTCCTGCCAGGTGCCACCCAGGTGTGTCCATTTGGATGTGGAGCACACGAAGGAGCTCCACAGGGATTGGGATCCTGGCCCACCGACACTCCAGGTGCAAACCACGAGCCCAACTTGGAGCCCCCAGCCTGGATAGCACAGAAATCCACGGAGAAAGAGAGAAATTCCCTGTTTGTGGTGCCTTGCCAGGCTGGGATTAGAGTTTGGGACTCCTGGCACCCAGAGCCACCATTAATCCACCAACCCACACCCCAGGCTCCAGGCAGTTCCCAGGTGCCAAAGCTGTGCCTAGTGCTGCAGCGGAGCCTGAATTCTCTCCCACTTTTCCTGGAGCCCATCTGCTCCTCAGGGATCTGGGAGGGTCAGGCTGGTGGCAAAACCTCTCTCCAGACCCCACAGAGAGCCCTCAGTGAGCAGCAGAGCCCCAGCAAGGCTGGGATTAAGAACACCACTGGACTATTCCAGAACACCACTGGACCCTTCCACCCACGATTCCTGACAGAAGGGGAAATGTTCTTTTCCACGAGCAGAGCTGCAGGTCCTACTACAAATAAATAGCCCAGGCAGGGATGGAGGCCATGTGTTTCCATTAATTCTCTTGGCACAGGAGCCCATGTAGATCTTGGATGCAGCTCGTGCTGGAGAGCTGGGGTGGCCAACACACATCCCAGCACACTCCATCTGGCCCAAATCCATCCTCGACCTGCTCCGGTCCCTGCTTTTATCATCCTAATTACGAGCAGATTCCCAGCTCCCTCCCTCCCTCACTGAGGTACCTTCAGCTTCCCCCTTTCCTCCCTCCCTCTGGCTGAAATCAGCAGGTGAATCCCAGCCTTTGGGTATTTTTGTTCCATTCTTTGTGGTGGACAAAGTTTGGCCTCGCTCATTTTCCTTTTCTTGCAGCCTCTTTTGTGCGGATTAAAATAATTGATATTGATAACGAGATCTGGCCCCTGCCCCTGGTCCCAATTACCTGCACAGGCTGGGGATCCTGCCTGATGGATATGACAGGAATGGTCTTCATTAGCCCTGGGGCTCCAGAGCTGATGCTGGGATTGATTTGGGAGGGCTGGGATTATTGGGGCTGATTGTTGTGGGCTGGGGTCAGCCGGCAGAGCTCGGAGCTGGATTTTCCCCGAGTGCTGCCAGGTGCCTGGAAAAATGGATAATTTACTGCAGCCACCCCTGTGTTTGGGATTAGGAACAACAGCACCAAAGGGTCTTTTCATCCCCAATAAAACTTGGGATGAAGTTGGGTCCTTGGTGCTGTGTGAGAGCTGAGGGAGCGGCAGCTTTTGGACAGGCACAGCCCCACAGTGAGGGGGGAAACCCCAATGCAGGTAAAGGATGGTGACACAGAAAAGGAGATTTAAAGCTGCAAAGGCAAACAGAGCCTTTTTGGATCTGCAAAATCCTATTTCATAAAGTCATGGAATTGTTAAAGTTGGGAAAGACCTCTGAGATCATCCACAAGAGCAACACCAACCATGGCCACCATTGACCACATCCTCCAGTGCCACATCCAAGGGGTTTTTGGTCACCTCCAGGGATGGGGACTCCACCACTGCCCTGGGCAGCCCTTTCAATGCATGAACATCCTTTTAGGGAAGGAATTTTCCCTAAGATCCAATCTAAACCTCCCCTGGCCCAGCCTGAGGCCGTTCCCTCTCCTCCTGTCCCTGTTCCCTGGGATAAAATCCCAAATCCCCCATGGCTGCCCCCTCCTGTCAGGGACTTGTGCAGAGCCAGAAGTTCTCCCTGATCCCCCTTTTCTCCAGGCTGAGCCCCTTTCCTGGCTCCCTCAGCAGCTCCTCAGCAGACTTGTATTCCCAAATATTTGATGGCCACAGATTCCAGAGCAGAGACATCTGCAGTGGCTCTGATGGCAATCCAGGGAAGGGAATGTTCCTTCAGGCCCATTCCCTTCACCAACCCAGAGTTCCTCACCCCAGGAGCATCTCTGGGTGCAGCATTTCCCTTTTTACCCCCATTTATACAAAACTCAGATGCAAAAATAGAGTGAAGAGAGAAGTGGAGCCTCTCTGAAGCAGGGAGGAGATGAGCCCCAGAGCCAGCAAACAATCCCCAGTTCATAATCAAAATGCAACATAATCATTGCAGCAGATGTCAAAAAGATAAACCCACGGAGCTGGGAACTGCCAAGGATCTGCTCTGCATGCTGGAGAGCACAGGGATGCTCTATTTCTGTCAAATGGCCACATTTTGGGAGTGCAGGAGGGAACAACACCACAGAAAACTCCTTTCTGTCCCTGCCCTGCAGCAGTTTTCCAGTGGAAGTTCTCAGTGAGGCTCAGGTTTGCTCCTGGATCCACACTGGGGAGGGGAAGGGAGGAGAGAAATCAGTTTTTTAGGATTGTGGTTGGGAAAAACAGCATCACCCAGCTGGCACATGGATGTGGCCTGACTGCCAGAGGCTGGGATAAAGAGGGAAAACATGGAGAGCTGCCTGGCAGGAGAGGAAAGGTCGGGGGAAATTATTTTACAAAAGAAAAGCAGACAAGAGAAACGAGGTTTTGTGTGCACATCACTCACCTCGTAGTGATAATCCATGCAAGTTAACTCTCTCCAGCAGCGATCTCCTCGGATTTTAATCAGCCCCTGGGGGGAAAAAAGGGCAAAGATACAGTCACAAATATTTAATTTTACTTTGTTTCGTGTCTCAAGGTGCCAAATTCTGTGGTTAAACTGCAGAGGCAGAACAAGACCTGCAGCACATGCACAGCCTGGGTCCAGTCGCTGTTCCCAAGGGAACACAACGGATCTGACTCATTCCACTGCCTGGTTACTGAAAATCTGACAGAAATCCTGGTGAAAATGCCAAATCCTCCTGTCAGCACGAAGCCTGGGCTGCACCTGAGCCTTTGCTCAGCTCTGAGCAGCCCAGGGCTCCTGGCATCGCTTCCAGCACCCCTGGGAAGCAGGAATGGGAAAAACCAGGCTCTGCCCCTGGGATAAGAGACAAAACCCAGAGAGATTCACAACTTAACATCCAAAGCCAACTGCTTCCCTTGGGGGATGGGACATGGAATGGGATGGGACTGGAGCTGGGATGGGACAGGGAGCTGGGATAGGACAGGGAGCTGGGATGGGACATGGAATGGGATGGGACAGGGAGCTGGGATGGGACAGGGAGAGGGAACGGGGACACTGAGCTGGGATGGGGACAGGGAGCTGGAGTGAGGACATGGAATGGGGATAGGACATGGATCTGGGATGGGGACAGGGAGCTGGAGGGGGGACAGGGAGCTGGGATGGGGACAGGGAGCTGGGATGGGACANGGAGCTGGGATGGGGACAGGGAGCTGGAGTGGGGACACGGAGCTGGGATGGGGACAGGGAGCTGGGATGGGACAGGGAGCTGGAGAGGGGACATGGAATGGGGATGGGGACAGGGAGCTGGACACAGAGATGCAATCAAAGTAATTAGGGAAACAAAAGGAGCAGGGGAAGGCAGCTGCCAGCCCCAAACACAGGTGGCTGCACTGCTGACAGCTCGGCCCCACCTCAGGTTAGAGGTTGGCTGGCAGACCAGCAGCTATCCCTGCCCTGGGACTTCAGCACAACAAGAGGGGACATTTCCAAATCACTGGGTCCACTCCAGGGCTGGCAGCAATACTGGGATTAAATTTCTTTGCCTCAGTGATGAAGAGCAGAAAGGAATCAGTCGGCCAGAGCAGGAAGGACACCTGGGCAGGGATGGGCTGGAGCAGGAAGCCGAGCAATCAAGGCGCGCTTTGATGTCCGGGAGAGGTCCCTGATTAGGATCGCAATATCCCAAATTGAGGAAAGCTTCACTGGTCAAAAGGCTGGAGCAGCTCTGTCATCTGCATACAATTAGGGGGTATTTGCCTGCCTCTGACATCGCCCTGACGGTACCAGCCCAGGAAAAACCCCCGGGAAAAACCCTGGGAGCTCCGGGAAGGTCCCGTGGCAGCTCCAGCGGGAGCATCCCGAGGCTTCCTTCCTTTGGCAGCAGGGCAGGGATCAGCGACCTGCCAGTGCTAAAATCTGAGCTCAGAGGAGGAGATTCCAGCATTATGGAGTTGTAATTCCATCCCAATTACAACAGAAGTGGGACAGGTTGGAAGAGGCTCCTCTGCTCTGACCTCCCCGCTCACACCAAAACAAATCTTCCCTTGCAGCATTCAATAAAGTTTAACACGTTTGGGGCTCCAAAGAAATTCAAAATTCCCATTAAAGACCCTCCAAAACTGTGCAGACCTCAGAAATATCCAGGAATATCCAGTTCCCAGGGCTGTCTGTCTGTCTGATAGCTGAGAACACAGGGCAGAGTTATCAACTCCTGCCTGGTAGAAAAGGGATGCAAACCCGGCATTTCTGGCACGGCAAAACAGTTTCATCTCCAGGGATTTACTCTGCACATCCCAGCACCCTCCCCTGAATCCCTCTGGAGCAGGAGGGGCAGGGACAAGACACCCTGGCTGTCAACAGCAGCTCCATCCTCCCCTGCCCTGCCCTCCCCAGCCGTGCCCGGCCCGTCCTGCCCTCCCAGCTTTTCTAAAATTACAGGATCCGGCGATAGCATCTCCCAGGATGTGCTGCAGCTCCAGCCCTGGCCGGGCAGGACACACTGAGGCAGCTCTGTGCAGGAATGCTGCAATATCACCACGGCACCGTTATCTCGATGACCTTCCCTCCTCCCTTCCCCGGGCTGTTATCGAGCTCTGTTATTCAGCAGGGAATAATTAAAAGCTCCAATTAAAACAAGGACCGGGGGTGGGGGGAAAGCAGCGCTCTGAAAATCCCGATTTTCCCACTTTTCCCTGCAAGGACTCGGGCAGTTCAGCCCTTTTTGTTTACTAGAAAGCTTTCAGACAGGAAAGCCACTGGAAGCTCTTCATTTGGAAGATGTTTTGCAGCATAAAAAACTCCCACTCTCATCATTAAAGGGTTTTGAGTCAGCTTTACCCTGAGCTGTCTTCCAGGTCACTTCCCTCCCACACCAGCACCTGAGTTTCCCAGTTTTCCCAAGGATTTTGGACCAAGGAACAAGAGCAAAACGAGCACAGAAAACCTCCAGATTCTGGGGCTTTGGCTCTGCTGAGGAGGGGCAGGGAAGGAGAAGGAGGAACCACAGAATCCTGGAATTGCTGAGGCTGGAAAAGATCTCCGAGCACCCCACACCAGCTCCGCATGGAGGGGACTCCTGGAAATCGGGAAGTTTTCAGGAATACAAATTAAATCTGAGCTCAAGGCAAGCAAACAGGTGGCTGAGTGAACCAGCAGAGGCCTTTCACCTCCGTGGCCTTGCTCTGGGTCCTGCTCCAGCCAGGATTATTAAATTCCCACTGCTGGGCCAGGGCTGCCGGGACACCGGGGTCGGGCACTCCGGTTCCTCGGGATAATGAGGGCTCCTGGCCTGGGAAGGGGCAACTCGAGGTCCTTGTCACAGGAATTTACAGCAGGAGGAGGAGAAAATGCTGCCCCTGGATTGAATTAAGCTCCAGAATGAAATATGGGCTCAATTCCTCCTCCCCTGCCAGGTTTGCTCCCTCCAGGGCACGGCCGAGGAGCTCGGGGCAGGATGGAGATGCAGCACCTGCCTGGACTTGGGAAACTCCAACCTCCAGGCTCCCAAAATTAACAGGAATTCAATCCAGCAGCATTTGTCACAGGGCAAGGAAAAGCACATTTGAGATTTTTAAAATAATTTAGTTTAATGGTAGATAATAAAATTCCTGGGTCTCATTATCCACCAGCCCTGCTCTGCATCCATGGGATCCCTTGGAACAGCATTCCCAAACTCTGGATACACCACAGGAGACTTTTGCCACCTTATTTTTCTATTAGATAAGCCAGAGCCAGATGAGATAAAGAAAACTTCAATAGATAAGCCCCTATTTTGCCTCCAGCACCATCACAAGCTCTGATACCTCCCTGAAGTGCTCAAGGAAAGGTGACCCCAAAGTCACTTGAGCTGATCCGTGAGGAATCAGACCAAAAAAACCTCTATTTCCCAGCAAATTCCCAGCAAAAGTGGATCCTGCAGCAGGGCTGGACCCAGCCTGGTTTATAAAACTCCAACCAAAACTGGAAGTTTATGATTAATAAATTCTCTCTCATGTGAGGACACTGTTGGATCCAGGGATTTGGGGGCTGGAAATCAAATCATCCCTTCCCTCAGTTCCAGTCCTGCCTGATGGGGTCACCTCACCTGTCCCTCTCCTCCCCCAGCAGAGTGTCCAACAAAAGGGATTCCAGGGGGAATGAGGCTGCAGGGAGGAAGTTTAGGAGCAGCTTTTGTTCCATGAGTTTCATTAAACCATGGCAGAAATCCCAGTGGTGGCACAGGGAGCTCAACACGGAACTGGGAGCAGAACCACAGGGATGAGAGGAGAGCAAATTCCAAAGGCTCAGCATTCCTCGGGTTTAGGGCACTGGAATCTGCCCTGGATCCTGGGATTCACCTTCCCCAGTCACAGACAGGAGGAGAAGAGGATGGGCCCTGGTTTTCCCACTGGATTTGTGCAGGGAGAGGAGCACATCTGGATTGGGCCATTCCCAGCTCCTGATGTTGGGATTGAGCTGGGAAGAGTTTTCCATAAGGGAAAGGAATGGGAGGTTCTCTCCAAAACTCTCTCTCTTCCCCGTGTTCACTCCAATTAGTTCCTAATTAGCTGCTTCCCTTCTAATTAAACCTGCCCACATCCAAACAAATCCCACACCATTGCCCTTGCTCCCTTCTCCTCCATCCCAGACCCCCCTTCCCAAAAAATCACACCCAGGCACAAGCCCCAGCTCCAGATGCACCATCAGACAATTCCACGAGGATTTTACACTTGGAACATGGAATAAAAACCATTCCCAAAGCAGAGGAAGCATTCCCTATTTACAGGATGCCAACAAATGGGATCCAGGGGATCCATCATGGATTCAGGGGGGATCCAGCCCCCACCTGAAGGGAGGGAAGTGCTTGAATCCAGCACCAAATCCTGCCCTTTCATCTTCCCAGGATGGCTGTGCCCAACTGTGCCCTTCCAGGCTGCTGTACTTGGGTGATTCAAACCGAAAAAAAGCCAGAATAATTAAAATGTCATTCAAGCCCTAAGCCCATATGAGTCACTGTTCCAAAAAATATCTGAAAAATTCCTTCAGGAGTGGGGGATAATTATATTCCTCCCTATCTATTGATTTTTCTCTACAATGCAGATGTCAGATTTTCCACGGTTTTTTTTTTCCTTTTTCTCCTCTTTTTTTTTTTTTATTTCTCTCTTTTTTTTTTTTCCTTTTTCCCTGGAGTGAGTGTCAAGGAGGAACAAAGCACTTCTTTGAGACTTTTTCAGCCCAAAATTAATTCTGAAAAAAAAAAAGAAAAGAAATGGTACAGACAGGCCAATAGCACGGGAAGTTGAGCAAAAGCCTGGTGACTCAAGCTATGTCTGCAAAATTCCCTATTGATCCCGGCTCCAGAGGGAAGGGTGGGGAATGGGGCACCCACATTACAAATTTAGAGTCAATTTAAGGACCTTTCTGTGCCTTTGCTGCACAAAAAAATGGGCCAAACCCCATCCCTGTCTAAATCCTGGATTTTCACTTTGCTCCTGCTATAAATAAGAAAAGAATTTTCTCTTCCCGAGAAAATCCCAGATCCCTGCACTTCCCACCTCTGCTACCCCCAGGAAAAGTGGTGTCACCATCTCTGTGAAAGCCAAACCCTCAGCAGGGTATTCTGAGACAGATTTAGAGCCTGGTCTGTGGGAGAGGAAGGGGCTCCCCAAGGTGAAACCTAAAAATAAAATCATTTAAGGATAACAGGGCAGGGCTGGAAGAGGTTCCCAGAGAACCTAAATCCGAGGAACTCAACGAGACCAACTTCTCCTGGGGGTCTCCAACTCCTTCAGAGCTCCAGGACTCCAGGTCCTCCCCATCTCCATGGATCAAGGTCTGTGGTGCAGGAAGGATGAGTTGGATCCTGGGTTTCCTTTTCTTTTGGGAATGCCCCACAGGGAACAGGTGACACAGGTACAGCTGCTGCTGTCACCAGAGGTTTGCACCTGATGTCCACAGCAACCTCACTGAACTCAGATTCCTGCTGCTTCTTCCATGAAAAGAGGAATAACAGGATGCTCCATCCCTGGGAGTGTCCCAGGCCAGGCTGGAAGGGGCTTGGAGCAATCTGGGAGAGGGGAAGGTGTCCCTGCCATGGCAGGGGTGGCACTGGATGGGCTTTAAGGTCTGTTCCAACCCAAACCATTCCATTCCAGTGCAACATGGAACTGGGAGCAGAATCACAAGGATGAGAGGAGAGCAAATCCCTCCAAAGGCTCAGCACTCCTCAGCTTTAGGGCAGTGAAATGAGAATCTGCCCCAAATCCTGGGATTCACCTTCCCAAATTCATGGTTCCTTAGGCAGGGAGGGACAGCTTTGTGCCCCTCAGCTGACTCTGCTTTGCTCTGCTCCTTGCCCATCCCTTCCAAGCCAGCCCTGCTCAGGTCCGAGCCTGGCACTTCCACATCATCCTGAGGACACTGGAACTGTCCAAGGCCAGGCTGGATGGAGCCTGGAGCAGCCTGGAGCAGCCTGGGATGGTGGGAGGTGTCTCTGCCTGTGAAGGTCCCTTCCAAACCAACCTATTCCAGGATTCTGTGACGACCCAGGAGAGCAAAGCCCAGGTGCCCTCCTGCACAGAGGGGCCCCCAGCTGCTCCCACCTGCAGCAGCTCAGCTGGAGCTGCACCTGCTGCTGGAGCTGGCCTGGGCTGGGCCAGCAGAGCCAAACCAGAGCGCAAAGAACCATGGAGCCCCCACAACCACGGACCCCAAGAACCACAGAGCCCCCACAACCACAGAAACCCCACAACCACGGAGCCCCAACAACCACAGAGCTCCCACAACCATGGAAGCCCAAGAACCATGGAGCCCCAACAACCACGGAAACCCTACAACCACAGAGCCCCAACAACCACGGAGCCCCAAAAATCATGGAGCTCCCACAACAATGGAGCCCCTCAGCCACAGAAACCCCACAACCATAGAGCCCCAACAACCATGGAAGCCCAAGAACCAAGGAAACCCTAGAACCACAGAGACTCAACAACCATGGAGCCCCACAGCCATGGAGCCCCCAGAACCACGGAGCCCCACGCAGGCGGAAACCGCGGCCCCGCAGGAGAATTTCCCGGGCTTGGCTTTTGCTTCCTTTTATTTGCTGTTGGTTTCCCCCCTCGGCTCCCCCCAAAAAAGCCCCTTTGGGAAGCCACCAGGAGCACAGCAGCATCTGGGGGGCTCCACAGGCAGCACCTCGAGCTGTGGGTGAAAGGGATCCTGCAAAATCCTTGGCATTGGCGGCTCCTGCCTTTTCCAGCCACCAAGGAACAACAAGTCCCGCTGCCAAGGGCTATTACCAGACAAATGGAGAGAGATCAGAGGCACAAAGGAGGTTGCTAAGGAGTCAAGTGTGGGATCCCTGCAGAGAGGAGGAGGCTGCAGCTGGGACGGCAAAGGTCAGAACATTGCAGACATCATTTTCCAAAAATTCCCATGAAGCCCCGGCGCGGGAGCCGGGAGCTGGCCCCGCCGTGCTCGCCGAGGAATAATGAGAAAGGCAGCGAAGAAAGCTCCCTTTCTTCCCTCCTACCCACGCTAATGTAATAAAACAAATTAGAATAATTATTCTCCATTTCAGGGCCATCATGCCCAGGATCAGGGCACGCCTGTCACCGAGCTGACATCTACATCCGCTGGATTCTGCTGCTTCCCCCCGCCTTCCGCATTTCGGGATCGCCCGAATTCCCACTTTCATTTGATTCCATCTAATGCGATTTTACTGCAGGCATCCAGATTCTGTTTGCTTCAAAGTCTTCCTTATTTTTGCCAGAAAGTTCATCTCCCTTCTTAGCTAATCACAGCCCCACCCTTTCCAGTAACCTTTCAAATGCCACCCACGTCCTGACACTTTTAACAGGATCCAAGGGAAAACAAAACAAGAAACATGAAGAGTTTCACAGGAACCACAAGGTTCTAAAAGGATTTGCTGCAGTGGGTTAAAAGAAATATTTTTTAACAGCAAAGACAATTCAAAACCGTTTAAAAACATATTAAATATCAAGTGATGCATAAATAATCTGGGAGGAATTGATCCTTTTTTCTGTGAAAACACATCTCAGAGGAAGATGGGCAAATCTGCAGGAAAAAATCGTTGATAATTGAAAGGAAAAAAATATTGATTATTATAAATCCTTCTGCATTGTTTTTTTTCCCCCAGGACTGTCACTTCAAATGATCTTTTATCCTCCTGCAAAAGGGGAAAATATCTCTTGTGTAGATTTGAAACAGCAAAGAGTTGGAATTATTTTCTAAGTCTCTGCCTGCCAAAAAATTGCTCCCAACTCCTCTGTTCTGCAGCAGCTTCCGAGGATGTTCTTGAACAGCTCAGAGGGGCTGAGCCTGGATTTGGGAAGAGAGAAAAGAAAAGGGAAACCTGAGAAGTGGGAAACACAAAATAAAGAGAAATTTTGTTTACAGGAAGCAAAGCAAAGGGAGGGATGGCCAAGTCTCAGATCCCAAGTGGGAAAGATGCTCTGGGGTTTCCCTCAATTCCCTAAATTTCCCTAAACTCCCCCTAAATTCCTCCTCAGGACCTCGTGTGTGATGCAAGGAGGAGCAGAGGCAGCGACTCCTGGGAAGGGCTCTCTGAACTGGGAGGATAAAGGGGGAAGAAAACCCTTCCTGAGCGATCCCATCCCAGATCCTGCAAGTTTTAAGGGCATCACCCAGGGAAGATGTCAAAGGCACTGCCCACAGAGCAGATTATCAAAGAAAAATGCATTTCTATTATAAAATTATTACAGAACACATCTAATTAAAGGATCTCCTCGTTCCTGGGACAAACCCAAAGTTTGGGATTGGGCTCATGGCCCCAGGACCCATCTGGACACAGACCCCAGAGTCCTCCCAGCCCCAACACCTGCAGCAGCCAGGCAGAGATTGGCAGCTTTAAATCTGAATTTCCTTGCTTTGGGCACTTTTAAATTAAAGTGGTAATGTGCTTTAAATCCCGTTTCCCTGGTTTTTCACTCCACTCTTCAATCCTTTCCTGCAGAAACTAATCAAGATGTCTCAGCCTCCCTTACACCCTCTGCTCCAGCCACCTTCCCTGGTAACTTGTTCCATATGTCCAGGATCCTTTGCAAGGCACAGCTCCACTTTCATTCCCTGTTTATTTCCAGTTTTTCAATGTGCTCCTGCACCTTCTGTGCATCCCTGGCAGTGATAATTATTCCCAATAATTATTCCCAGAGAAGCTGTGGCTGCCCCATCCCTGGAAGTGTCTGAGGGCAGGTTGGACTGCCTGGGATTGCGGAAAGGGTCGGAACTGGATGAGTTTTAAGATCCTTTCCAAGCTGAACCATTCTGGGATTCTCTTCCTTGTACAGGACATCATCAGGGGGGCAAAGGTGACCCAGGAGTCCTGTGGATGATGGACACATCCCAGCAGAGCTGAGAGATCCAGGACAATGTCCATGGACACCACACAAGCACCCTGGGATGCAGCCACAGCTCCCACCCCACGGGTCAGCCAGGGAATGCTGCTCCAGCACTGCCAGGCTGGAGGATGAACCTGCTCCAGGAGTGCTCCCAAACCCCCTGAGACCCCATTCCCAGCCCTTTCCCTGTGTCCCAGGTGTGCTCAGTGCCCTGCAGTTGCAGCCAGGTGTCGATGACAGCCCAATTCTCACATTTCTGAGCCCGTGCTCACACGAGGTCCCTCAGCCCCTGCGCTGATGAAGGAACAAAACTCTGTTCTGTGGTTTGCACCAACAATCCCTGAGGAATTCCAGGGCACGAGGAGCCCCTCCAGGCTTTCCCAGGATGCTGCTGGCAATTCATCAGCTCCAACCCATCCGTGGGCAGGAACTGGGGCTCCCCCAGCACGTGGGTCTCACCTGCAGCAGGGAATTCCCCAGGACCTGTGAACTCCATGAAGTTCCCATCTCCTCTCAAGCCTTGCAGGAAAAGCCCAGGACTGAGTGGGGTTTGCTGAACGGGGCTTTAGCCACGAGTGGTGTTTGATGGAGAGATCCTGAGCAATGTTGTTGCCCAGTTAAAAACCCCCCAAACAACCCAAAAATGAAGCTGAAGCTCTTCCATCTGGGAGGGAAAGCCTCACCTTGGCAGCACAGGATGGGGATGCAACCAGAAGCTTCCCCAAAAGCTCCAGGTAGAGCTGGCACCAATGGGACTTGGCTTTGGGAATCCAGAAGATTCCGGGAGGTGCTGGTCCATGGAAGCACAGCTCCAACCAGTCCCTTTTCTGGGAATCAGGGGTTGTTGGACTCTGCAGTTTGGGAAAAGGGCTGCCAGGAGCCCCCTCAGGACCCCCAGCCTGCAGTGACACCACCCCAAACCCATCCAGCAGCGACCCCAAAAGCAGCTCCACAGGGAATGGAGCAGCTGGAAAACCAACTGTGCCTGCTGGATAAAATATTGGTGTTTACTGGAGAGAGGGACAAGGCTTGGAGAGCACAGCAGGGTCCCCAGGCAGCTGCAGGTGACAAAACACCTCAGAGCCACCAAGTCGAGGACCCTGCTGGCAGTGGGGCTGCTCCTCTTGGCAATTCCCTGTGGCCTGGCTAACATGGAATCACGGAATCATCCGGGTTGGAAGAGACCTCCAAGACCCCCCAGTGCAGCCCAGCACCCCTAAACCACAACCCCAGGTGCCACTTCCAGTGTCTCAAACACTTCCATGGTCACTTCACCGCCTCCCTGGGCAACTCATTCCACTGCTGACCATTCCTTTGGAGAAAACCAAAATAATTCCAATATTTAATTGCCCCTCCTGGTGCGAGCTGAGGCCCTTCCCTCTCACCCTCCACCTGAGGAGCAGCACAAATCCCAGCACACACCTTTGCCTCCCACCTCGTGACTCTGACGGGATCCCAAACCCACACTTTGCATCCTCCAAGGCCGGAGGGCCCCGAGAGACAGAGGGTCACAAACAAAATGACGAAGCCACGAACGTGCTGAGCTCTGCTGAGGGAAAGCAGCCCCACAAATGTGTGTTTGCATCGCTCTTTGCCTAACGAGCTGCTGGCTCACACAAAGAGCCCCTATTCGGTTCCTGGGAAGCATCCCTCTTTACATCCCTCTCTAATGGATTATTAGGAACATCAAACATATAGATTGAATCACGTAATTATGCCTTTTAAAAAGGCAGCAATATTTGAGCTCAGCCCAGCACTCGCTGCCAATCAAACCCCAGCGGCAGCGCCTGCCTGAGCTCCTTGGCTCCCACCACAGCTGGGATTACCCCACTTCTCCTGTGCTGTGTCACCCCCAAATGAGCCCAGCCAGCTCCACCAAAGCAAGGTCTGGATGTGATTTTCTGGGAGGAGGTTTAGCCAGGAAATGGCAAAACTCCCTAATCCTAAAATGCTTTGTGTTGGAAGGGACGGTGAAGATCACCTCGTTCCCTCCAACATCCTCCACCAGACCAGGTTTGCTCCATGCAAAGTCCCAGGCTGCCAGAGCTCCAAAAAGATCCCAAAAATGAGACACTGAATGGAGGGAAAAGGGGCTGACAAGTGAAATCAGCCACGTGGGTCAGGAAGTGACCGTGGAGAACAGGAGAGTGATGGGATGAGCACATGGAGCCATCCCCTTGCAGAGGAGACACCCCCTTGCCCACCCAACATTCCCAAAATGCTCCCCCAACACCCAGCACAGGGTGAGGGAGGCTCAGCTGCCCCCAGGGAATGCTGCCTGCTTGGAGGATTTCCCAAGGAAAGCCTCACCCCAACCAGCCCAGAGAATCCCGGGAGAACCACGTGGGAAAGCCAAACTTCCCACATGGAACACAAGCTCTGCCAATCCCACCCCTGGGAAAAACTCCTGGAGCACATCTCAGCTCCTGGCCAGCTCAGGAGGAAACCAAAGATGCCCTGGGAGCAGGTGCACCTGGATTCCAGGAGGATCCTTCTCCTTCCCGCTGCCTGCGAGCGCCGTTTCCCCGGCCCAGGAGAAATCCTACACGAGTTTGGGCCTCTAAACATTAAAGATCCCATCAATCACTCGCTCGTGGGGTCCCCATTTAATGACCTTTCCATGTCTTCCTCTCCCTGCTGGTGATATATCAGCATTCCAGACACACAGGGACACGTCTCTTCCTGAAAATATTGGGAGAGTTCCTGCCCTTGCAGAGGTAACAGCAGCAGAGATGTGTGGGAAGCAGAGTTTTCCTTTATATCCAGCCCATCCCATAATCCCAGAATATGTGAGACACAGCAGCAAAGCTCAGGCAGTTCCCAGTTTAGAAGGCAAGCAGGATGCAAATTGGGGATCCTATCAATTTTAAAGGAAATTAGGGATGCTTTGCTACACTTCACGGGCTGTGAATTCCAGCAGCAGCAGCACAACTGAGATCCTCTGAATCCCAGGATGGCTGAGGCTGGAAAAGACCTCCAGGATCATCATCCTGTGACCAAGCCCCACGCTGTCAACCACAGCAGAGCCCTGAGTGCCATGTCCAGGCATTCCTTGAATCCAAAGAATCAACAAGACCCTGGGATTCAGCCCCCATCCCTCAGGGATGAAGGGATTCAGCCCCCATCCCTCTGGGATGAAGGGATTCAGCCCCCATCCCTCTGGGATGAAGGGATTCAGCCCCCATCCCTCAGGGATGAAGGGATTCAGCCCCCATCCCTCTGGGATGAAGGGCCTGTGCTCACATTTGGTTAAGATGCCGTGGGTGAAAAATGCCCCAAATAAAACCTTCACCCTGAGATCCCTGAAAAAATTCCGAGCCAAAACAGCTGCTCCAAACAAACCCAACCACTCCTTCTACTCCTGATGATCCTCAGCCTGAAGTTTTGGGATGTTCTGGAACTCCCAAGCAGATGGAGCTGTTGGGATGACGCCCCTGCCACGCCTTTATTTCAACAGGGATGTGCCAGTTCCTGATGGATTCCCTAACAATTGCTTGGGAATTCCCTCTGGCACTGGGACAGTCCTGCAGCAATTGTTCTGTTTGGAGTGACACCTCAAAGAGCTCACACCGAGGAGAAGAAATCTGGGGAAAGCTGGGAATTACCCACTGGATTCCAACATTCCCATGGAAAAGCCACAACACCCAACCTTCCCATTATTCCTTTGGAAGAGCAGCACCAACACATCCCCATGGATCATTTCCCTCCTGCTTTTCCTCCCCAAAACAAACACCAGGAGCGAGCTGGAGGATCCTGAGGACCAGAGCAGGAAGCTTAACCTAAACCAACGGATCCTGAGGGCAATTCCCAGCTGGGATGGGACATTCCTGCTGCCATCACCTCCAAGAATTCCACAGGAGAATTCCCACTCACCGCTCCGAGCATGATCCTGAAAATCAGCCAGCGGAAGCTCCAGATGACAATTCTGGAGGGAGGAGAGCGCTGGGGCAGGCGGGACAGGGTCCAGAGGGGGCAGAGGAATATTCCCAGGAATCCTGTCTCCAGGAGCTGTGATTCCCATCCTGCAGGGCCAACGAGAAGTGAAAAAGGAAATAACGATGGTGTGATCCTGGAAGTGATCCTTTATTTATTAAATTAAATTTAAATTGAAGGATTAAACAAAAGCACCACACCTTGAAGGCTTTTTAAGGTTAATTTGGGGGAAATTTAGGCACCAGCTGCCCTAATCCTGACATCCCACACGGGGGGATTCAGGGGTTTGAGGCTTTTGGGTTGTGGTGTTCTTCTCTGAGCACAAACTGCCTGAAAAGGGGGGGGTTTATAAAAATTGAAAACTTCTAAGAAGCAGAAGAAAATGTCATTAAGTGTCCTGGGAAGTGGCACAGGACAACCAAGCAGTGCCACTGATTCCTCCACTCATGGATGGATCCAGCAGTGCCACAGGCTGGATTTGTGCCAAAACAGGGCAGTTTTAGCTTCAAAAGCCACTAATTACAATTCCATTAAGTCTTGTCATCATCAGCATTCAATGCAATGAGAAGCTTGGGATTTTTAATCAAAAAAGAAATAAATCAAATGATACCAAAATTGTCCATTGGGCCACTTTTACCCATTGCTGGATTTTCCACATCCCTGGATTTAACCAAACTACCCTGGACTGAGCTCAGAGCAGAGCCTGGGGATCCCACCAGGAATGTGCTCCTGGATCCTCTGGAGCAGACACACTCCACCTAATCCATGCCAACCTGTATTTTGCATTTTCTCCTCCAGCCCAGCCTATAAATATTGGAATGATTATTCCAGGAGAGGCAGAACACACAGCTCTGTTTTGACAGGTGAAGTCCAACCCCCACCACGTCTGGAAGCACCAATTTATCCCTGCAAAGCTCCAGCTTTGTCCCACCTCCCAATTATCCTGATTCTCAAATATTTCTGTGTGATGGAATTGTACTTTGAAACCATTTAAAAAAAAAGATATTAAATGGCACATTGGTGAGGAGGATTCCCAGAAATTCCTAGTTGGAGCCAGTTAAGGCACTGAGATTCTCAGTGACATAAATTAAACCAGGCAGTGTCTGTGGCTCCTGTCCCTTCCCAAGGGTTCTCCAGGCACTTCACCAGTTTGAGCCACAACAATTCCCTTCACCCAGCCCAAACTGGCAGGAAAACCCATTCCAAACCCATCCCAAACCCATCCAACCCTTCCAGCTTCATCCTGAGCCCTCTGATCCTTCACCCCAAGATTTTTCCAGCTCCTGATGTGATGTTGTCACACAAGAAAAACCACTTTGAATTTGCTTCAAAATATTTTCAATAACAGTCGTGAAGCCTCCTTTTTTTTAATCTTAATGTGCACAAAGCCCCTGAAATCAAAATGGAATTTTTGAAATTCAGATTATTACACATCAAAGCTATTAAAAACTCCCCCTCCTCCCTCCACACATCCCGTGGTTCCCAGCACAGTCCCCCCTCCCCACCACTGCCCAAATTGATGTTTCTGGGAGGAGAAATGAGGAATATTGTCCCAAAAGCAGCTGCAGCAGGAAAGCACCGGCTCATCCCAAAAGTGAAAGGTTAATTGTGCCTGAACCCAGCTCCGGGGCTGACTGGCACCAAAAGGGTCGTAGATCTCCCTCGTTCCTGCCCGCACAAGAATCCCACTGTTATCCCTGTTTTCATATGTTAATCACCGCCTTGCCCTGCGAGGGATGGCTCTTGGGGTGGGATCAAACCGCTCCCTGTGCATCCCTGAGCATCCCAGAGCATCCCGGAGCATCCCTGCATCCCCTCTGGAGAGCAGCACTGCCCTCACACCCAGCAGGGCACTCCAGCAGCTCGTCCTGCTTCATTTGCAACCCCGAGTCCCAGGGCAGGGGCACAAAGGGCGGAGCGATCCCGCAGGACAATTCCCGCACATCCCGCGGCTCCAGGAGGACGCTCCCAGCACCCACACGGCCCCAGCCAAGCCAAAGCCTTCCCGGCCCACGAGTTCAGCCTTGCACCTGTGCTTTTATCCCAAAGGGATGAGTTGGAATCCTGGCACCAGCCGGCACACCCGGGCGGGAGCCGTGCCGGGAAGGGCACGGCGGAGCACGGAGTAAACAGCGCTGCCAGCTGCTGGCACTGCCCCCGGCCTGCCCTGCAGCTAAGCCGGGCCCAAGCCGGGCTTAAGTGCAAGTGCAGCCAAGGACAAGCTCCAGTCATGGGCTGGGACAGAAGTCTGGGCACAAAATCCCCCCAGCTTGGGGTTAATCGGATCCCTGGTGGGGGCACATGTGACACGTGGGGCTGTGCTGCGGCCCCAGGGCTCGTCACGAGGTCCTGCCAAAGCCAGGCTTGGGGGACATCAGCTCAGAGAGGCTCTGATTCATCCACAACCCCCTTCCCGAGGGATGGAGTCTCCCCAGCTGCTCATGTGGGGTCAGTTTTGTGGGATATCTCACGCACTGTGCTTCTTTCCTTCCATCCATCCATCCATCCATCCATCCATCCATCCATCCATCCATCCATCCATCCATCCATCCATCCATCCATCCATCCATCCATCCATCCATCCATCCATCCATTCTCCTTGCCCTGGACCTCTCCTGGCCACACCCTTCTCTCTCCCAGAGCTGTCACCACTCTCCCCTCCTCCACCAGCACGGACTCATCCTGACCACAACCCACCATTCCCAGAAAATCAATAAGCCTGGAGAAGACCTCCAAGGCCACCAAGCCCACTCCTCCTCCAGGCTTCATCCTGTACAAACCAAGTGCTGCTGGAAGCTGCTCCATGAGCAGTGCTGGGGATGGTGGGATTATCCTGGATGCTCCCGTGCTGTGGTTCCTATAAAAATCCCAGCTCAGTTGGGAAGATTTGAGGGTATGAACACACTGAACACCACAAGTGAATCCACAGCTCAGCATCCGGGGGGAGCTGGGCTCCAGCTCACCCTCATTTGGTTGTGACACCAGGCCTGAGATTACCAAATCCATCAGCAGAACCTCCCTTTTCTCCCTGCTGACTCACACACAGTTGTTCCCATCTGCCCAAAAAACCTCAGACTCCAAATCCTTTGGATTCTCAGACAGGTGTGAGGCTGCAGCCACCTCGCTGCTGAGGTTTCAGTGTTGCCACCTTTGGACACCGTGCAGGGGTTTGTAGAGCCCAGACACTGTGACACCTGCAGGGATCAGCCAGCTCATCCCACCCTGAGGAGCAGCTGGGTCCTCACTGGCCCTCCCAGCTCCTCAAATCCAGGATTTCTCTCCCTGGTTTTGCCCTCCTCTTGCTGCCATCAAAGGGAGTGGTGATCAAGGTGAGCAAGGTGATGATTTGAGGTCCCTCCCAGCCTGAGCCATTCCAGGATTCTAAAGGAGTGCCAGGAGGCCAACACAGCCACACAATCCATGTGCAGCACACGTCCTGGGAAGCACATCCCAAACCCTCCTCTGACTGCAGCAACCCCCACCCCAAGATTTTGTAGGGTGGTCCTAACACAGCACCAAACATGGAAACAAAGGAGTCATCTCCATGACCTGGAGGACTCCATGAGTAAATTGGGACAGAATCATGGAATGGTTTGGGTTGGAAGGGAACTTAAAGCCCACCCCATGCCACCCCTGCCATGGGCAGGGACACCTCCCACTGTCCCAGGATGCTCCAAGCCCTGTCCAAGGGCACTTCCAGGGATCCAGGGGCAGCTGCATCTGGGACAGCCCCACTTTGGGGCTGTGGGATGGGAAGGCAGATCTTGGCCATTGGGAGCTTCAGGAGTGGAAGAGCCATGGAGCATCCCAAAAACCAATAAACAATCNAGCAGCTGGGTCCTCACTGGCCCTCCCAGCTCCTCAAATCCAGGATTTCTCTCCCTGGTTTTGCCCTCCTCTTGCTGCCATCAAAGGGAGTGGTGATCAAGGTGAGCAAGGTGATGATTTGAGGTCCCTCCCAGCCTGAGCCATTCCAGGATTCTAAAGGAGTGCCAGGAGGCCAACACAGCCACACAATCCATGTGCAGCACACGTCCTGGGAAGCACATCCCAAACCCTCCTCTGACTGCAGCAACCCCCACCCCAAGATTTTGTAGGGTGGTCCTAACACAGCACCAAACATGGAAACAAAGGAGTCATCTCCATGACCTGGAGGACTCCATGAGTAAATTGGGACAGAATCATGGAATGGTTTGGGTTGGAAGGGAACTTAAAGCCCACCCCATGCCACCCCTGCCATGGGCAGGGACACCTCCCACTGTCCCAGGATGCTCCAAGCCCTGTCCAAGGGCACTTCCAGGGATCCAGGGGCAGCTGCATCTGGGACAGCCCCACTTTGGGGCTGTGGGATGGGAAGGCAGATCTTGGCCATTGGGAGCTTCAGGAGTGGAAGAGCCATGGAGCATCCCAAAAACCAATAAACAATCTGGGAATCAAGGGAGCAAACACCTCCTGCCTGTAACAACACCAGTTTATCACCTCCAGCAACATTCCCCAATTCTGGACTTCTGGGGGTGAAATCCATCCCATAAACAGCAGCAAACTCCATCAGGGCTGTCTCCAAGAGACAATTCCCATCCTCCAAGCCCTGACCAACACATCCTTATTGCCAGGCTCCATCCCAGGCCTCACTGATACTGCTGGGAACGAAAGGGTCACGCTGTTGACCCACCTGCTCCTGTTTTCCTCACTTGGATCTCGTCAAATTTCAGCAGCTGCAGGGCAGCACAAAGCCCCCCATTGTTATCTCTGGCACAGCCGGAGAGGGAGCCACGGGCTGGGTTTTTTTGGGAAGGAAAAAAAAAAAAGAATAAAAATCAGCCACCAATGGTGGCCGTGCCCGCCCCACACGCGCTCCGAGGGTTTGGGACGTGCTCGGAGGTTGGTGTGGCAAAATCCACGGTTTGGCATTTTCCAGAGGTCTCTGCTGGGCCAGGGGAGGAGGAGGAGGAGCAGGGAGGATGTGCTGATGGGGAGGAGGGAAGGGAGGAAGCAAACCCCAAACCTAAATAAGCTTTCCCCTATTTCTTTTTGGGTTTTCAAGTGTTTTGCCGTTTTTAATGCTCAAACCCCTTATGCAATGTAGGGTTTGTATTCACAGCTCAACATCAAGTGATGTCCAGTTTTCATCTTTATTACTGACCATAAATAAATTCACCATCCCAAGGATTTATCCCATTATCACAGCTTGGCCAGGGCTGTAGAGGAGTCAGCACAGTCCCTTCCCTCCAGTTTCCACATCCCAAACCAGTTTGTTGGACAGTCAGGGAGAAAGTAATGAGGGAGGGAAGGGCTGAAGATAAAAAATAAGCCCAGAGATAATGAAGTTTCTTATTTTCTGTTTTTCTGCCTCAAAAAAATCACCTGACCAAAATCAACCCTCATACCTGGCTAGGCTAGGAGGAGCTCATACAATTAATTCTTATTAATTAATTAATATTAATCCCCCTTCCTAAAACAGGAGGTAAGGTGGAAACAGCCAATTGTTTCTGTCTGCACAGGAACACCCACACGTCACATTTCCAGGGAGCAAATGCTGCTCCAGCATCTCCAGATTTTCCAGCTCCTGGTGCAGCTGTCTCCCTGTGGATATTGTGTGTCAGCCAGCCCAGCAGCCAAGGGGAGGGAGATATCCAACCCAGCCTGAGTTTCCCTGGAATCAGACCTGCTCCTGAGCCCAGCTCCCTGAAAGCCAGCCTGGTTTGGTTTCTGCTCGAGCAGAAACATCTGAGCGCTGCTGGGGACCACGGCATGGCCTGGCCAGGGAAGTTTTGGGGGGATTTTGGGAAAAGGTTCTTCCCCCAGAGGGTGCTGGCACTGCCCAGGCTCTCCAGGGAATGAACCCGAGGCTGCCAGAGCTCCAGGAGCTTTGGGACAGCACTCCCAGAGTGGGATTTTGGGGTGGGACTGGATGATCCCTGTGGATCCTTCCATCCTTCACAGCAACAACTTCCTCAGAGGAAAAAGCTCCAAACCATCCCTAAAAGAGCCTGGACAACACAACCCCCAGCCAGTCAAAACCCCAGAAATCCCCCAAATCCTGCTCCTGCCAGCTCACCACAAACACCTCCTTTACCTCCCGTGTGGAATATTGGTGCCACTCAAACCCCCTGCAGAACCACCCCAGCTCCAGCTGGGTTTGGCTTTCACAGCCCCAGTTACCCCCTGCTGGAATGTGCTGGTTTTCCCTCTCCACTGCAGCCTAGGGAAGCTTGGAGCAGCCTGGGACAACCCATTTTTTGCCTTTTTCCCAGTCGTTTTGCCTTTTCCAGAAGGACAACAGCCCTCCCAGAGGGACAAACTCCTCTCCTTTCACTCCCCACTCTCCAGCAGAAACAGAGGCACAAAGCCAAACAAGAAATGCTTGAGTTTTCCCAGTTTAACTGGATGGGATTTGTGGTGATTCCTAATGGAAAGGCCAACAATCCCAACCTGTAAACATCAAACTCCATTAACAACATCAAAGAGCAGCTCTGAATCTCCTCCATCAACAGGCAGAGCACACGTGTGAGGATTAATACTGAAATAATTCAGGTTTTCCAGTCTCTGGGAAAGCAAAGCCCAGGCACTGGCACAGTAAAGCTCCTTTTTTGACCAATACAAAGCACAAAGTTTCAACTTTATGACTTAAAAAACACTGCAGAGCAACCAGGATGATTCATTTTGAGGTCACCCCCCAAAAAACCCCCCAGAATTCTGCAGTGCTGCTCTGAGAGGAGGAGCTGAACCAGGAAAGGATAAATGAGGAAGGATAAATGATTAAAAAAGGAAGAAATTGCCCATCAGATCTCTGAGGAGGAGACACCGAGGAGAGCCTGTGATTTATCTCTTCTCATTCAGTCTCTCCCTCCCAGACCCCAGAACAAAGGGACGCCTCTCACAAGCTGCCAGCCCCGCGGGGTCTCGAGGCTTTTCAGGGCTCTGAGCGCCAAAATTTGGAGGCTGAAGCCCAGAATCCTCTTTGGCACCATGTCCTGGGCACAGCTGGTACCCCCAGCCCTCCACCCCAGCCCCAGGACACCACCAAACCCAAGATCTCACCCAGTTTCCCACGGCCAAACCCATCTCCATTAAATATTTCCCATTTCTCGTTCACCAAAATCACCTCAGACCGAGGACACTTCACATTTCTGCAGCCACCAGAAAAGTTCTGGCTGTTGTTGGAAGATTTGGGAGAACGTTAGCAGGAACTTTTGTTCTTAAAGTATAAACTACCCAGGAAAAAAAAAAATAAAATTTAGCATAAAAACTTTTAAAAGCTTCCAAGTGCTCTCCAGGGTAGTCATTAGGAACTACTTAGGTAACAGGAGGGTGATAACAGGGAGTTAATGCAGCGTTAAATTAGCCCTCCTTCCATGCAGAACTTTAAGTGACAGAGGAATCAGTTGGGAGGATTTTTATTTTATTTTTTAAATAATGAAGTTAATGGATTTCCTGTTTTTAGCTCTGTGGGCGGCTGTCAATTTGAGGGATCCGTACATACTGGATTTAATTACTCTGTCTTCCAGGAAGGAAAATAAGTTCAGCCCTGTTCCTATGAACTCCAGGGGCACCAGGAGCTCTCCAGCTTGGCCTCAAGGTGAGGAGAAGGTGCCCACATTGGTCAGAGATGTCCTTGGAGATGGGAAACAGCACTCCCAGCACTCCTGCCCCACTCCTGGAAGTGTCCAAGGCAGATATCCCTGTCCAGCACCCCAACAGACACAGGAGTGACACCAAAAGTGTGATCTGAAAGGTTGGTGTGAGAATTATGGAATTTTTTAGCTTGGAAAAGATCTCTTAAATCATCAGTGCCAATGATCAAGCCAGAGGCACCGTGGTCACCCTGTCCCCAAGTGCCACATCCACATTTGAACAATTCCAGGGATGGTGAACCTACCACTGCCCTGGGCAGCCTCTTCCAGGGCTTGACAACTCTTTCCAGGAAGAACTTTTCCCTGAATTCTCAGGGAAGACCATGAGTGGTTTCTGATGGAATTTACCAGTGCAGAAGGAATTTTTTCATGGAAAGGGTTTCAGGCATTGGAAGTGCCCAGGGAGGTTTGGAGTCCCCACCCCTGGAGGTGTCCAAGGAGCACCTGGATGTGGCACTCACTGGGCTGGGGATGAGGTGGGGACTTGATGGCCTTGGAGGCCTTTTCCAACCTCAGTGATTCTGGGATTCCTGCACCATCTTTTATACCCAAAACATTAAAAAAAACCACCCCAAAACCAACCAACCAAAAAAAGGATCCTATTTAAACAAGAGACCATGACAAAACCACTCCAGTTCCTATAAATATGATTTTTCTGATTCTAAAAGGGGATTTGCTCTGTCTGCTCAAGGCAGCAGCTCCTGTTTTTCAGGATTACAGTTAAATAAGAAAATGGGTATTGCCACGTCCTTCTGGACATCCCTCAAAAGTAAACAAGAGTCTCCATTCCACCCCATCCCTCATGGAGCTCCCCCAAGCTTTGGGGCTGGAAATCTGCTGAGATCCAGGGCTGCTCCAATCCAGGCCTTTTCCAACACCATGAGCTCAGAAGTGACCAAAGTGACCCCAACACCCCCAGCCTGAACCTCCAGGAACCTCCAGGAAGAAAGGGAGGAGGAGCAGGAGGGAGGAGACCAAATGTGGATCTGAGGAAATCAAAAAGCTGCTTTCAAAACCTGATTTTAGGGAGAGCTGATGGGACAGAGGAGGAAGCAGCAGCTTTTTGGTGATTATGGGAGAAATGGCACAAAGTCAGCTGGGCTGGGAAGTTGTACTCCCCCTGCACAGTGCAAAGAGAGGAGAAAACACACACAGAGGCAGAAATGTTGATGCTCAGACACCTGGGTTGGGGGCCAAGGCTGAAAATCTCCCTGTGGATACAAAGGAAGATGAACCAGCTCAGCAATTGTTTCTTAAAGTGACACAGAGCACAGTGAGAGTTCTGAACCACAGAATCCTGAGATGGTTTGGGAAGGGACCTCAAGGATCAGCTTGTTCCACCTTCCACCCCTCCCACCATCCCAGGCTGCTCCCAGCCCCATCCAGCCTGGCCTTGGACACCCCCAGGGACCCAGGGGCAGCCACAGCTCCTCTGGGAATCTGTGCCAGGGCCTCTCCAGCCTCATTTTCTGGAGAAAGTCACAAGGTTGGCTAATCCAGCAAAAACCCACCTTGGGCAGCTCCAGAGATCCCTCTCCAGCCCCGCTGCCCACGCTGCAGAGCCCTCCCGGTGCAGAGAGCAGGAAAGCAGGAGAGCAGAGAGTTTTCCCACAAACATTCCCATTCCCTGAGCCCTGCTGCCAGTTGGAAGGATCCAGCAGCTCCATGAAAACAGCAGCCAGCAAGGTTTTCCCGTGCTGCTGGCAGCCTGGGTGGTGGCTTTCCCATGCCAGTGACATCACGGCCGTCCCCCGCCGTAGAATGAAGGATTTTTGCTTCTAATTTGGAGAAGCAGCTTTTTACATTTCTCTGGAAACCGCTGGAATCAACCACATGAAAACAACAATCAGCCAGGCCAGTGACAAGTGATATTAAACAGCTCCTCACAGATGTCCCAGCACCACGAGGCTCGTTCGCCCTGTAAGGAATCCAAATGACTTCAGGGCCTAAAATGAACCAGATGAATGATTTCAGTCCTCACTCTGCACTTATTAAATCAGGCTGAAAATCCTACAGTGCTTTGGGGTGGGAGGGACCATCAAGATCATCGTGTACATGCCCCAGAACAGGGGGATCCAGCATAAAAAGAGAGATTTTTAAGTGTTCAGCAACACAAAGCCAACCTGGAATTGTAGAATAGCAGGGATAGCTCAGGGATTTTCCAGACAAGTAATGGTCCATACCCTAAAACCTGGGAAAATATCCTGCAACTCCACGTGGATGGCAGCACCTCTGAAGCCGTTGCTGCAAGAAGGAATTCAATTTATTGACAGAAATCACAGCCCAGGCTTTGATGCAAACGTTCAGTCACTGATGGGGAACTTGTCAGGAAAGCTGGGGCTGGAATTCCCTAACTGGAACCATGTGGGAAGGCAGCTGGAACACCAGCACTGCTTATCCTGGTGATTTATCAACCACCTGAGGCCACGTGTGGCACCTCAGTGACACCCTGGGTGGAGAAGGGAGAAATGCTCTGGTCAAAAATGAGAAATGGGAACCAAACCCAAACCTTAAATATCTGTTATTTGTTAAAATAATTATTAACCAGCCAGTTTTTAAATGGGATTGGGTTTTATATAGAAAATATACTCTTCTCCTGCAGAATCACAATGATTCTGGTTGGAAGGGACCTTGAAAATAATTTAATTCTAATTTCTCAGTTGGTCTAGAAAAGGATTTAAGAGATCACAACTCTTTACACAGTGACACTGTCCCACTCTAAGTGAGCACAGATATTAAATTATTTTTAATTGTAAATTATAAACTGTAAATTATTTTTAATTATTTACAAAACAATTATTTTATAAATGTGGAAATAAGGAGAAGAGAGCAGAGCAAAGCTGAGGGAAAATTGCATTTCAAAGGAAGAGCCCAGATCTCCTTCCTGATGCATCTGCAGAGAGGGGAGTTTTTAATATCTGGGACATCCCAGGATTCAAAAATGAAATCAACCACTTCAAGATATTCCTGTCCAGGATAATTTTGCGAAGAGAAAGCTCTGACCCTTAAAGGGCAGCACGTGTTGGGAGTGTTTTAATTCCACTTGACTTTAAAACCTCACCAAGGAGAAATTCAAAATGCTGTTTGCAACTGAGTCAGAGCAAAAAGGTACCCAGTAAAAACCTCCCCTGACTTCTTCTGGCCATAAATCCAAAAGGTAAGATTGTGCAACACCAGTCCTTCTTCATATTTAATAATAACAAACAGATGGGAAAATATTCTAATAAATTAACTGTCCAAGCTGTGTGCCAGAAAGTCCTGCCAAACCCCTCTGCTGAAGCATCTCTGGAGTGTTCTCCCTGCAGATCTCTGAGCTCTCCCTGTTCCTGGAGGGTGAAATGCCAGCATCCAGTGACTTTCTTTTAAAATAAATTAGAGAAGAGATGAAGTCACCACTGGAGCTGACACAACACAGCAGAACACGAGGAAGGGTTTTCCATGACAGAAAAGGAGCCAGAGCATGGACTGACCCCTCAGGAGCACATGGCAAAGCCCCAAGGATGGGGATTTATCCCTGCTCCCAGGTCTGGAGCACTCCTGATGTGGGGGATGAGTTTAAATCCCAAATGACACTTTGGGATTGAGCCTCTCCAGGCAGGACAGAGGCTCAGAGCACTCACAGCTTCAGCCAAAACACCTGGAAATCCTGGAGCTTTTGGGACAAAGCTGCCTGTGCTGTGCCCAGGGATGGGCAGGAGGGTGGGAATGTGCCAGCCTCAGGCACAGCAATCCCAGAGCTGGATTTGCTGCAGCTCACATTTAAAGGGTTGATTGTAAAACACCAAATCTTGACTTCAAAATTCTTCTCCTCCTCCTCTCCCTGGCCACTGTCTGCTTGAAAAGCTGAATGAGCCAGAAAAATATTCTCAGGAATTTTCTCAGGAATATTAAGAAGCCACATAAATGAGAATGGAAAATATTGAAATGACATGTTGGGATAAAAAGGGGACAAAAAGTGGGATTTTGAAGCTTAGCAAAGGACAGATGGGAAGAGCTCCAGCTCTGCATTATCCCCTCAGACACCTCCCTGGCACTCCCTTCCCCATCCCTCTGGGAATTCCTGGCTCTCCAAGCTGTGCTCTCCCCTGGCTGAGACACCCAGCACAGCTGGGCAAATCCAGATTTACACCTGGGATTTGGCCCTGGTGTTTCCCAACCTGTATTTCATGGAATAAAGAGGTCCTGGCAGTTTCTAGGTGACAAAGGGTGACAAAAGGCTGTGCTGTCACTCTGTCCCTTCCAAAATGACAGCATTCCCTCAGGAGCCCAAAATAAGGGACAAGAACCACTTCCCCCAAGGTTTCTGCCCTTCATCCTTCATATTTTCCATGGCTCTTTCCCTGGAGGATCCTTCCACATCTCCTCCCCACCTGCTCAGCTTCTTTATTCCCCCCTCACTTAGCTCACCCTGGAGCCCTCTCTTTTCCAGGCTATAACAAGGACAGATAATTTTTGTGATGCATTAAAAAAAAAAACCAACCAAAAAACAGGAAAAACCAAGAGAGTTGCCATAAAATCAGCGAGTGCTCCAGGCACGGGAGCCGAGGTGCAGCAGAGGTTTCAGGGCTGGAATTTGCTTTGAAACCCTGACACTTATCTGCTCAAAGCAACAGCAAATATGTACCTTGGCTGCCTCTGCTTCCCAGGGCTGGCTGGGAGGAGGCTGGATTGACACTGCGGTTTCACCCGGCACCGGCACGGGAAAAACACCCATGAGAAAATCATTTCACCAGATTTAAAGCAAACAAACGAGTCCCATCTCCCCAGGACTTGCAGGGGACGTGGTGGATGAGCTGAGGGGGTGGCCAGAGCTGTCTGGCGAGGTGGCATTCCCCTGGAACCAGGGATGGGAACACGAGGCCGGGATGCTGTGGAATATTTCAGGAAATCGGGGCAGCCCACACAGGGCTCGGCAGGAAGCAGAGGCAGCAGCCTCGAGTTGTGCTCCAAGATGCCACAAAAGACACAAAAACACACAAGAGTTCAACTCCCAGGAAATTCCCTCAACAAACAAACGCTGGGGACAGCAGGGAGAGCTCCATTCCTGAGCTCCCGGAGGGTTTGGGGACACGACTCGAGCACAGCACCCACTCTCTGCTCTTCTCCTTCAGGTTTTGCACATTCACTCTTGGATTGATTTCTGCTTAATTAGCTCTTCCTCCTGGTGGTGAGGAAGGCGGTGAAGTCCCATGAAGTCCCCGAAGATGCAGATTTTTAACGATGCTCAGTCATTAATCAGCCCCTGCTCCCATTTAAGGGCAGGAGAGGCAGGGAAATACAGAAAATCCATTTGCCAAGATGTGCAAAGTCACCAAACCACACCATTTTTGTCACCACTGAAGTCTAAATTTCATTTTCCTCTCAACTATGACACATTTCCTTCCTAAATTAAAGATGGCAAGACAAGAAGAATTCCACCAGTTCCGAAAATCCTGACTCCCTTTGGCTGATCCAGAAATCTGCTCGACCCCAGTGCATTCCCACAAACAAGAGCAAGGAAATAACATTTTTTGGCCAAAGGAACTTCAAGAAGAAATCCACAGACAGCTCCATTCATGGAGTTTGTTCCCTGCTCTGGGCAGATCAAGGAGTTTGGATTTAGAGGAAGATCAAACTTGACCTCTGGCTCTCACTTCCACCAATCTTTGTGCATGGAGGGAACAGAAAATGCAATAAACCTCAAAATAGAGACTCGTGAAGAATCCCAGAGAATTCCAAAAGGGGCTCTGCCAGCACAAATACAATTAAAGAATATTTAACCTTCAGTAGCATTGAGCTGTCAAATAAATATCCCTAAGAAGACAACTTAAAAGGAGGGAATAAAACAACCCCACACTGCTCCTTCTCCTCCTTCCAGCAAGAAAAAAGGGATATGAAGAATAGATGAGAGCACAGGACAAATGTCCTGGAAAAAAGCCTTAATTTTATTGCTCAAACCAATGGATTTTTAATCCATGGCCAAAAGAAAGTACCAGAGTAGGAATGGGCAGGAAAACTGAAATTTTTTTCCATTTCCATTGCAGTGCTGTGGCTGCTTCCAGCTGGGATCCTGGAAGACCCTGGAAATGGAGAAGGTGCCTCAGACCAAGAGCTTTTTCAAGCCTCTCACTGATTAAAAAAAGACAAAAAAATCAAGGCCATTTAACTTGACCCAAACTTCCCCTCTGCTCATCAAACATTCCTGATGGAAAGCAACCAAAATCCAGGGACTTCCACCCAAAACTTCCACACCTCAGATCAATTACAAGGATAGGGAATATCCCAAGAGTTGGATTCCCTAAAGAGGGTCCAACCTTCCTCAGAGCTCCCCACACAACTCCCAGCTGCCCCCAAGCCTTTAATTAACAATTCTTCTTAATCAACAGGTCTTGGAAACATCCAACAGGACTCTCCATTCCCAGGAAAACTGGGGATTCAAAACTTCCTAGGAAGAGCTGGGATCATCCTCATGAATCACTGCCAGAAAACTTTTATGGGATGTAGCTCCAGGCAGAAAAATAGCATTGGAATGGGAATGAGCCATGATAAATGAGATGGCAGAAATGACAGTGGATAATGGAAAAGAGAAACTCCAGCAGTTCCTTGGATGCCCTTTGGTTTGTTCTGACTATGCAGGGGTTATTCTGCACATCAAGGTTTATTTAACTTCAGGAAAATAGAAAAATAAAACTCCAACTCCTTCCCCCGTGCCAGACACGAAGTTTGGATGGGAGCAAGCCTTGAAGGCAGCTCTGCCCATCTCCCATCCTCATTCCATCAAAAGCCTGGAGACAGCACAGGGAATTTAGACAGCTCCATGCTGAGAAGTGTCAGCCTGTGGGAGCCAGCACTGATCCGTTGTTTTCACTGGAGCCTCCCCAGCTTGTCTTTCTCACTAAAAATCAGCAGAAAACCTTCCCATCTCCCACTTCTGAGGTGGATTCTGCTTCTAGGTGGGTCCTGGGCTCCCTAAACATTCCCTAGAGCTGATTATTTCCAGGTGAAGCCAAGCAGGTGGATTTTCCCTGCACTTTGGGACTGCTGGCAAATACTGCAGGGGCAAAAAGTGCCAAATTCCTGCTCGGCAGCTTCAAGCACAAAGGTCTGAAATCCAGCAGCATTCCATAAATCAGGTGAAGACCAGGCTGGACAGGGCTTGGAGCAGCCTGGAATAGTGGAAGGTGTCCCTGCCCATGGAACAGGATGAGCTTTAAGGTCCCTTCCAACCCAAACCATCCCATGCCATAAAACAAAGCCAATGTCCTGTGCAGCTGCTTAAACACCTGCCAAAAACCCTCTTTAGAACACTTGTCTGAGATTGGGATTTTTTTTTTTCTTCAAAATAGAGCAAAAGGATGAAAATAATCACACAATGCAATATTTACAGGAGCTCTGTGTGTGGGTACTGCAGGTCAGCCCTGCTGGGGGACTTTGCTCCCATTCTCCAGAGGGAAAACTCATCCTTTTGTGCCGTGAAATGGGAACAACCAGAAGAGGGAGAAGAAACAACTCCCTGTGAGCACAGCTGGAGCAGGGTCAGAGAGGTCCCACATCCCTGATTTTCTTTTCCAAACCCATCTGTGGCACAGGACAGAACCCTGCAGGTGGCCAGGCCACAGCTGCCATCCCTGCTCCGTGCCAAACACATCCCAAATCCCAGCACAGCCTGGGCAGGCGGGGCTCAGCCTTCCCAAGGGTGCACAAAATGAGGATTGCACCACTGGGGCCATTAAAATTCCCACTCCCTGGAGGAGTGGGGGAATTAATCACCCTCTCCCAGCCACATTCCAGCTGGGGAATTCCACTGGATCTCCTTAAACCCCCAAGAGGTGGGTGCTGTGTCTGGGTCACCCCATCCCACCCTGGGTGATGTCACACGAGCTGAACCTCAGCCCAAAGTGGTGGCAGCATTTTGGTGCTGGGTAGCACTTCCCCTGATTATTGCAGATCTGGAACAAGCTTTTCTGGGGAAAAAAAACACCTTTTTCAGCCCAAACAGGGAGGTTTGGACACCAAATCCTCCTCAAAACGTGAGCCGTGGTTCGGCCCCACCTCGCTGCTATGGAAATTTTGGGATTTTTTGAAGAACTTGAGCTGGCACTGCCCTGAACCCCAGGCTTGCTGATGCTCTTGCACAGGAGGAGAAGTGGGAGCAGGCAGGAAGCCAAGGGTTTAATGGGAAGGCTTAACACAAATCCAGGGAAAGCTCAGGATAGATAACAGGGAGAACTGAGGGGCTCCTGCGAGATAAGGAGAGCAAGTGGTGCCTTGATAAGGAACCCAGGAGAGCCCAGGGCCAAACTGTGCAGGTGAACCCAGGAACAGGTTCAGTCTTACACACTGAGAGCAATCAGAGCTAATTAAACTAATTGCCTTTCTCCTAGTGTAGAAACATGGAGTGGTTTGGGTTGGGAAGGACCTTAAAGCCCATCCAGTTCCAATCCCAACATCTTCCACTGTCCCAGGCTGATCCCAGCCCTGTCCAACCTGGCCTTGGACATTCCAGGGATTCAAGAGAAGCCACAGCTTCTCTGGGAAAGCCATTCCAGCCTCCTCCCAGGGAGGAATTCCTTCCCAATATCCCACCTATCCCTGCCCTCTGGCAGTTTAAAACCACTGTCCCTTATCCTGTCACGACCTGTCCATATAAAAAGTCCCTCTCCCTCTTTTCCACCCAGTCCAAACTGGGAGATGATTCCCTCAGCCACATCCAACACCAGACACTTCCCATCTAACTGCAGCCCACAGTTTCCCAAATTATGGGAGACAAGAATCCAACTCCCTGCTTTGAAATAAATATTGGAGACAATTCCAATTAACTCTGCAATCTCAGAGCCTTAAGGAAGGAGAACTCCACCCTTGCCAGTCACGCAGTCCAATCCAGCTTTTCTGATGGAAATCATGGAATCCCAGAATCAAAAAAGTTGGGAAAAACCTCCAGGATCACCGAGTCCAAGATGTGCCCAGCCCAGAGCAGTGAGTGCCACCTCTAGGAAATCCTTGGACACCTCCAGGAATGGGAACCCCAAACCCCAACCACCCTTTCCACGGAGAAATTCTTCCCGAATTTCTCCGAAGAACGAAACCCCTGCCTGCCAAAGGCATTTCTGTTTGTTTCCTTTTTCTCAAGGCCGGGCCAAAAGTCGGTCACAAAGAGCTGTGCAGAAACAATTCACTCAGGGAAAGGCTTTCCCAGTTTCTGCAAGGCCAGCGTTCCCATTCCACCCACTTACATTCCTGGATTAAGGGAAAATAAAATCACATCCGCAGGCTGCTCAGCGGTGACACAGGTCGAGATCCAGGAACAAGGCAAAGGCCTGGAAGAAAAATTCCACGCATGGAAAGCTGCCTTGGAGAAGTTCTGCACTCCTTCCAGCACCACCATTTCCATCAGGCCTCGTTAAGGAGTATTTTATCCCTTCAGATCATTTGCATAATTGCCGCAATCAAAGGCGCTACTTTGCAGTAATAACTTTAATGGCAGATTTTTCCTTAAACATTCGGAGCAGCCACGTGCCAGGAGAAGTGCAGGCAGCAGGTGACACTCTGGGAATGGGGGCTGTGGACAGGCACCAGCTGCTTTTTGGTCTGGGATTATTTCTGTTTAAACCTCACGAGGCTGCTGAAGCCTCAGAGGTGTTACCTCCGTGTTCTTATCTCCATGGAGTTGAGGGAAATGACCAGAGCTCCAATAATTTAGGATAAACCTCAAGTGGAAGGTGGCCCTGCCCATGGCAAGGCTTGGAATTGGGATGGGCTTTAAGGTCCCTTCCATCCCAAAGCATCCCAGGGTTCTGTGAAGGCAAACTCTTCCAAAAATATTGAACTCTCCCTTCCAAAGTCAGGTTTTTAGCCTGGAATGCTCAAGATGCATCCCAGAACCAAAATATTTGTCAATTCAACAGCAGCCTGGTTGATACATTGGGAATTTCCTGCTTTTTTCCCCATTAATTTTGCCACTCTTGTCTTATTAGGAGGGAATCTGGCTCCTTTCCAGGCTAAAGGAAGGTTCTGGAAGGGAGGGTCCAAATCCCAGCCTTTGGGTGGCAGAACCCTGGGATGGTTTGGGATGGAAGGGACCTTAAAGCCCATCCCAATTCCAAGCACCTTCCACTGGAGGTTTATCCTAAGAAGTTGGAGCTCTGGTCATTTCCCTCAAGTCTGTGGAGATAAGAACACAGAGATAACACCTCTGAGGCTCGGGCAGCCTTGTGAGGTTTATCTTGAAGACAGGCAGGAACCTTTGGCCTCATTTTTAGTATAAAACACAGAGCAAACGAGCTGGGATCCACCTGGAAGCTGGCACAGGAGCCAGCTGGGATTTCCACCCTCCAGCTCCTCCTGCCTGTGATTCCAAGGTCTGTGTCCTCCACAAAACCCAATTTCACATCAAACCCTGTGTGTTCCACCAGCTCATCTCCAACTCCATCACACTGGGATCTCCTCATGGAAAACTCCCTCAGGACACAAGAGCACCGTGGCTTTGCCAGAGCAGGCTCCACACCTCACCCCTGGGGCAGCAGAGGATTTGGGGGTCCTGAGCAGGCTCCACACCTCACCCCTGGGGCAGCAGAGGATTTGGGGGTCCTGAGCAGGCTCCACACCTCACCCCAGGGCAGCAGAGGATTTGAGGGAACGCTTCCCTTAATTGAGGTTCCCAAACGAGCCAGGCCCAGGCTGGCTCTGCTGCCCTTTAATGCAGGCCTAATGCCATTAAAGCCAACCATGGGGTGAGGCTGGCCAGGGAATCAGACAAGCCATCAATTAAAGCAGAGGATATGAATTCTGTGCAGGCTGCAGTGCTGGGGTTAACGTGGGTCTGGAAGCAGTTTAGGGAAAACCTGGAGTGGCTAAAGGCCAGCTCTGAGCGGAGCTGCTCTGGGCTAATCGTTTCCTTCAGGCAGGCTACTCCAGCTCACTAATAGGTTTTAATAAAAACTTCCAATTGGGCCAGTAAACCCCTCATTAAGCTGTTTTTAAAGCATGAATTTAAGAGGGCCGGGGGTAAAAGGTCAGGGGGAGTTTTTAATTCAGACCGGCTGGCAAAAGGTGCTGTTGTGATTGAAAACACCAGAGTTCAAGTGTCCAGGGCCACATAAACATCCGACTCTGTCACTAGACCTGCTTAAGTGACAGCTTGAAAAATAGATTTAATAAGACAGAGAGAAAAGTTTCCCACTCTTACACCAGCAATAGGAACAGCAGATCCCCGTATCAGGCAGGAATGGGAATGGTCAGGAAGGATTCCCAGCCCTCCCATCCTGACCTGGGGGATGAGTAAGGAGCAGCCTGTAGTCAGCTGGGTGTCCAGCCATTACCAGGGGCTCTGGGACACTCAGATCCAGGGCCTGCTGCTGGGAAGGGAACAAAGTTCTCTGGGAATACCACGGAGCAGCCCAACCCCGGGCCCTGCTGCCTGCAGCCAGTGCTGTGGGATGCCAGCATGGGAATTCCCTGCTGCCACGTGCAGCACCACGGAATCCCACTCTGGGCTGGGCTGGAAGGGACCTCCAGGCTGGTCCAGCTCCACCTCTTGCCATGTGGGAGTTTTCTACTGGCCCAGGTCTACAGTGACCTGGCCTTGGACACTTCCAGGGATGGGGCAGCCACAGGGAATTCTCTGCCAGGGGATTCTCTTGGGCAACGTCCCACACTGCAGAGGGATCTGCAGGAATCTCCAGCTTAGCTCTGAGCACAGCTCAGCCCCATCCCCACCTCAGCACACTGGAGCCAAGCTTTGGACCTGCCCTGGTGAAGTTTGACCTCACTTGTTTCATTCTCCTCTCGTTTTCCTCCATGACCTGGAGCTCTCCAGCCAAAGGAAAACTTCCCCCCTTCCCCAGGAACACTCACAGAGCAGAAACATCTCCTCCATCTCACCCAGAACCCCAGCTGTGCACTCTAACATTTAATTTTATGTCAATGCACATTTAAAATTCGAGATCCCTGAAGACCTTTTAAAAGAAAATCCTCCTTGGAACAATTTGCATTGAAGCAAAGAGTGAGGATTTAACGAGTGATGGAGAATTACAAATACTCGGCTCTCAACTTTTTATTCTACTTCTAATCAAAACACACTTCAGCTCAAATGCTGAGCTAATAGAGGCAATATAAAATTGGGGGGCATTTTGGGTAGGAACTCAGTTATTTGTTCCTTCCATGTTTACAGATAATGGAGAAAACCTCCGGAGTTTGTTCAGGGATTGTCTTCTCTCCACACCAAAATTAACAAGGAAGTTTACTGGGAGAGGGGGAAGGAAAAAAAAAAAAAAGCCTTTGCTTTTAAAATGTGCTTCTAATTCTGGCCTGCAAGGAGTGCAGAAGCCAGGCTCTCTGGAATGATCCCTAAGGAAACATTTGCTTTGGCTCCAAACAGGACACTTTGGAGCATCAGGAGTCAGAGAAGATCAGCTGCTCCTCCATCCTCTCTGTTTAATGATCCCATTGATAGCCACGAGGTCAGCAGATGCATTCCTGCCTTTCCTGCCTGCTCCTTGCTGGGAATAGGGATTGCTGCTCCGAGAGGGATCCTGCAGCCACAGAGGGGGCAGGATCTCTCTGGACAGTGACCTCATTTTCCCTGGATTTTCTCTCTGCCCAGATCCACTACAACTCACTCCCATCCTTGCAGTTTTCCTGCTTTTAACTCCCCAGTGCCACCTTTTATCTGATCAAGACACACTTGGGACCATCCAAGCTTCTTCTGGGGCTCTTTAAAACCAGAAGGGAGAGCAGAGAAAAAAAAGGAGACAAGAAAGCCTGGAAAAGAGCAGCACCTTCTCTGAGCCTCTTGGAACAGGGATAATAAATCCCTACATTGAACCAGATTTCCATTGGGGAAAGAAAGGAGTCCTTGGGGGTATCTCAGGTAGAAACTTCACCAGGAATTCCTGCCCTAGGAGAGAGCCCAGGGTCAGAGAGAGCAGAGGTGGCACCACCACAGAGCTGGGGGAGCAGCTCTGGTCTCATTCTGAGCCAGGGGAACACAGATCCTTCATTTTCAGGAAGGAGAAAGAAGCAAGTCAGCCTTGGGGGTCCTTTCCAATCCCAGCACCTCAGTAGGAACTGGAGAGAGAAGCAGAGCTGCTGTGGCTGCAGCTGAGCCAGGGAAGGGGCTCTGGCAGGGAGAACACGAGAGAAAGGCCTTGGAATGGCAAAGCTCAAGGAGCAGATTTAGTCTGAGGAGGGAGAAACCAGGAAAGCTCTGCAGGAGCAGCCTGGACCTGCAGCTGTGCTCCATGGAGGGCAGGCAGCACCTCCAGCCAGTCCAAAGCCATCCCAAAGCCATCCCTCCATCCCAAAGCCATCCCATGCACTCCCTCCACCCACAGTCCCACCAGAGCACTCCCTGCCAAACCCAGGGAGCAGAAGGGACCCTGGATCTGGATCTGGCCCATCCACAGGGAAGGACCCCAGTGCCACCATCCCCTCCTCACTGAGGGCACCACGCTGGGCCCAAAATCAAATTTCCATCAGAAGAACAACAAACAAAGCCCAAAGTTATCCCAGCTCAGCTGATGCCACTTCAGGATCTGCATCCTGGACCAACTCCTCACCTTCCCAGGATACAGAGCCCAAACTGGGGCTTTGCATCCCTGTTTCCCAGCTCATTCCCACCACTGAGGAATGGTTTTAATCACTTTCCCCTGCCAGGAGCAAGAGCAAAGAGCAAAACCTGTGGCAATACCAGTTGATCCCACAGCTTGTTGTTATTTCCAGGCTCTGGAGTTCTTTAAAATTCATAGGGACAGCCTGGAGTTTGAATAGAGGCTACCAAAATCCATCCTGGGATGTATCAAAAAAAAAAAAAAAAAACCACACTTCCTGGAGCGGGATAGGAAACAGTCAGCACTTACAAAGAACTCTCCAGGAATTTCTTTTCTTCTTTTTTCCTTTTAAGGATCTTGCTTTGAAGTGGATGCTCCCAAAGAAGGAGGCTTCCAAAGCTCAGCAATATTTAATGTACTGCCCCAGCCATGGATGACAGTGTTGTTGTTTCAGCTATATTATAACAAAAATATTGTGGTTTTCCTGTATTCTAACAAAAGGAACTGGAGATTTACATCTCCTTCATCTCATTCCGAAGGAGCCCTCACGCCAAAAACTGGGAAGGGAGAGACCCCACTGCGTACAAAGGGCTCCTTGGAGGGGGAGTCTCCACTTGGGACATGAGGAAAGGCCAAAAAAAGATGAAACACTGCTCAGAAAACAACAAAAAAAAGTGATTTTTCCACACCCATCAGCAACACATCCCGAGGATGAGTAACCCCAGCCCGACCCTCTGGGTTTGTGTTGTCCTGGAGAAAAAATCCACATTCAGCAGGGGAGAATTTTCTGGAATACTTTGGGGATCACAATGGAAAATTCTCCGTATTCTTCTGCTTCTCCACTTGAAGAAGCTCCACCCCAACACTCCCAGAAAGCCTCAGACAGTCCCAGTCCATTGGAAAGGAGGAGACAGCAGCAATTCCCACTTGGAGAAGGGATCAAACCTCCCTCAAACACACGAATGGAATTCAGCCATTCTCACACCTCCTTTTGGAACAACCAGATTCCACCTGGGATGAGTTGGGAATGCAAATCCCATTTCCAGAGTCCTCCACCATCCCATGGCACGAGCACATTCCCAGAGGGAGCAGACACGGCCAAACAGGCTGGGTTAAGATGTTATTCCATGGCAGTAATTCCCAAAAAACCAGCCAGTTTTCCTATTATTTCCACAGAGAGGAATGCTTCCAGCAGGATTTTAAATTTTCCATTTAGGAATGGGTTGGAATACTGAAAAAAAAACCCCAAAAATCCAAGCTGGGCAAGGCATGTCCTGATTTCCAAGGGACACCTGCACCTGATCCCAGGAAAAAGCCTGTGGGAGGAATAAGAGGTTCCTGACATCCAAACCACCACTGGAAAGGGAATTTGGGAGGAACAGGAATTCCTCCCAGGAATGTCCTTCATTCCCTTCATCTTAAACACGACCCTTCCACCAACTCTCCTCAGCCTCAATTCACAGAATTTCCTTTAAGGACACATGGGCAGAAAGAAATGCAGTGAAAGAGAATCTAAAGCTTAATAAACAAAAATAAACTTAATAAAAATACCCTTAAATGAAAAAAAAAATAAAAATCAAAACTTAAATATGCCAGAAAAAGAGCAAACAAGCTGGAATAATGGAAAAGCTACATACCCACAAATGCACCAAGGAATTATTACTGCAGCTTTTGGCTCATTTTTAGTCACTTACCAAAGGAATACCTGCAAAACAAAATGAAGAAAAAGCAAAAGAATTAAAACTGGGCTTGGTAAATTCAAGGCAATGACAGCTGGAGTTAGTTTTGGTCCTCACTTCCAACTTTTGGGGTTCTCTGAATGACAGAGAATGGAACATGAGTGAGAAAATGCTGCTGCCTGGAAATGGGAAAAAAACCCAAATTCCCAAATGTTTGGGCTCTTCAGCACTCCCAAGGAATTGTGCCCTTTCTTGGGATAAAGCAGAGACCCCAAAGGGAACCCCTGTCCCAAATCCCACCAGGTCTGCTGGGATTCCCAAGGGCTGCTCCTGCTTTTCCCACTGGAATTCCCTTTAGCCCGAGGTGCAGCACAGTGATTTTCTGTAGGATTAGAAATTCTGATTAAATCTCACTTCTAATCCCAAATCTGAGCAAGTTTTAAGATGTTGTTCTCCAAATTGTGTTTATTCCCAGTGTGGCTTCAAACCCCACATCAGGCCTTTATTTTGTAGCTGCAGCATTTTAAACTAACCCAAAATCCCCTCAAAAAAAAAACCCTAAAAATTGAGCAACACCACGAGTTTTAAAGATTTTTCAGCAGGATTTGCTATTACTGAAAATATCCTGAATAAGTTGCATTTTACACTCACACACTGATGGATTTTTGAACTAATCAGCCTCAATATTTGGCACCATATTTAACAACAGATTTACTGATGTATAAAGAAAAAAGAAAAGCAAGCTAATTTGCAATTTAATTAACAACAAAAGCAGCTCTTTACAAAGTTATCAGTCATTAAGGGAACCTCACTTTGCTGATCTCCACCACGTTCATGGTGCTGCAGGAATTATTCTCATTTCTTGGCACAAGAACACCCTGAGGCTCATTTAAAACACTCCCACCCCCCCTTAAAAAAAAAAATAAAAAGGAGGAATTAATAAAATATTGTATTTTTCTGAACCACATGAAGTTTTCTGACGTGTGTCTGGTGCTGATTACATCAATCCAGGCTCCTGGCCTCGTCATGTGATGACAGGCAAACACTTGTGGATTTATTTCTCTGAAGAAGCCCTGCGAGACAAATGCCAAGGAAACCAAACCCAACGGCCCACTCTGAATCCATAAAAACAGCAGGAATTCCTGCAGGGATTTCTTCAGTTTTTAATAGGTACAAGCAGGGCAGGTACCCAATTCCCACAGATTTCAGCCTTTAAGCACCTTTTTTTTCCCTTTTCAAGGTGTCTGTAATGAGTTAACAGAAATATTTATTAAAAAATGAGCTTTTTTTGTTGTTTGTTTGTTTTCCCCACTGCTGCCTTGGCATTTGAAACATTCCCAACAGATAATGAGGAGGAAAAAAAAACCCAGGGATTGGATTTTTGCAGGCTTGGGGGTTAATTTCACCAGTGGAACTTTTGATCTGCACGTTGCCAAAGGCAGAAATTGTGCTGATTCAAAGTAAATTCCACTTGGATTGCCTGAATCACATCGAGAGTGATGTCACAGCTGTTTTCTGCTGCGAGACACAACTTGTTCAGACTTGTCAGGGGAAGAAAATCCATGTCCCACTTAGGCTGGATCAGCTGGGAATCATAAACATCATCTAATATTTGAGCTAAATTGTTTTCAGCACCTTGTCCTGCTGATTAATTCTGGCTCCAGGATATTCCTGGAAAGTCAAAACTGAGAGCAAACCATGGTTTGAACACCCATTATTGCTGAGGAAAACACTTCCTGCTGTCCTGGCTCTGTGAAACTTCCAGGGACCAGGAGCTCCCAAACCCACCTGGCACAGAATGCCACCTTTTCCAGAGAATTCCTTTTTTTCCTGCATGCAAAGCACGTGGGATGATGGGTTTTATTTGCTGAAGGAGGAGCTCATCAGCCAGACTTGCCCCATAAATAAATTTACATTTCCTTCTCTCCCCTCAGCTACCCCAGGTCATTTAATGCCAGGGTTGTTTGGGATTCCTCTGAGCCTGGAAAACATTCCCAAAGCAATATTCCAAAAGGAATCCATTAGAAACAGTGTAAACCAGGCAGATTTTACCTTTACCTCTGTGGGTGTTGTGAGGCAAATCCAGCTGTATTTGAAATAAAACCAGGAGTGACCCCAGCTCCTTCCAGCCAAACCCATCCCCACAGGCAGGAGAATTCCCTGCTGCATCCCTGAATCTGCAGCTGGTGTGAACAGCTCCCACCATGGAGAAATCCTCCATGGAAAGTGAACTTCCATCTCCATCACAAATCCCTCTCCTTCCCTGGGCTCTGGAAATTTGGGATGAGAGGAAAGCTCTGGGTACGTTTGCTGTTTTCCATTAGGGTTTGGTCCCCAAAAGGAGGTTTCCAGGAGGTCTCCACAAGGAAACCAGGTGGGAGCTCCAGTGTGAGGTATCCCATCCCTGGGAAAGATGGGAATGTGGCATTTTAACTTCCCAGGTGCTGCCTCTGGCAGGGAGGGAAGGAAGCAGAGCATCACCTCCCCTGGAGCAGCCTCAGACCACAGCAGGCAACCAAAGGGACCCACAGCCAGAGCTCCCTTCCCAAATTCCAGCCCCAGGGAAAGCTGGATGGGCCACCTGCCACAAGCAGTGTTAGAAAGGGGTAAACCATGGAAGTGCAGAAAATGTGGGAAACCCACCTGTCCCAGGACAGGACTGTGAGAGAACCACCCCAGGCAGGGGCCTGGCAGAGCAGAAATGCAGATTTCCCCTCCCTCTGCAGGTCTCCAGGCTGGAGCTGTTCCCAGGCTTTTCCTGGATCTTCCTGCCCATCACGGCAGCTTTTCTCCTCCTGTCCCCAGGGAGCCAGGACACAGAATCCTGGCATGGTTCAGCTTGGGAAGAGCCCAAAGCTCAACCAGTGCCACCCCTGCCAGGGCACAGCCAGGCTGTGAATCGGGGCTGGATTTGGCAAAACATCCCCATTTTTGTGACCTTTTGATGGTGAGGGCTCCCACAAGAGTGGGAGCAGATTCATCCTGGAGTGCTTTGGCTTGGCAGGGAATTTAAGGATGATCCCATTCCACATTCCACCATCCCAGGCTGCTCCAAGCCCTGTCCCCAACAATTCCAGGGATGGCTCCACAGCCCCTCTGGGCACCCTGTGCCAGCATTCCAACCTCTCTGCTTCCTTCCCACTCCTGCTCTTTGTCTCCTTTCCCACTTTTCCTTTCCCTCAGCTCCTCCAGCTTTCCCCCCCGTGCCCCCCACCCAGGCACTGCCACTTCCCTGGCTCAGAGCAGTGGAAAAGCTCATCCACAGCCTCCAAAAGTTCCTGAAAAATTGCTGGAAAACCACAATACACCAACCAAATTAAAGCTGTAAACACTTAGGATGGAAAAACACCCGTTTTTTTTTATTTCCCTGGGACCTGGGGATTCACTTCCCCAGCCCAGTTGGGAAACATCACTGGTGAGAGACAGCAAATCCATCAAAATGAGATCCAGGATTAGTCTGGTGCACTATTAATTTCAGAACATCATTAACTTGAAAGTGTGGGGGTAAGAAACCTTTTTGACAGCTGGTTTTGGTCCCTGCCAAGCCTTCAGCACTGCACAGCCGTGGTGGGGGGAGGAAATCAGCTGGAATGGCAGTAAATGAAACCAGGCTGGTTTCTGGATTCACTTTCTTGTGGTCACAGAGCTCTAAAAACTGGGAATCTGTGCTCTGTAATTACAACATCCACATTTAAATGGGAGGAACGGGGCTAACATTAAAAATAAAGGAGGAGGAAGAGGAGGAGGAGGAGGAGGAGGTTTGCTGCTCAGTGCTGGGAAAGGTGCCTGGGCAGGGCTGGAGCCAAGCAGGGGATGAGCAATGGGATGTCCCATCCTGGGCACACACTTGGCTCTCCCCAAGGCATCCCATAATACTCCCCTGGCACAGCCTGCTCAGGACACCAAATGTGAATTATCCAACTGAGCCCCAGCAGCTCTGCCCATGCTCCTCTCCAAAGTCAGAAATGATTCCTGGCTCAGGTGGCTGCGAGATTTGGCAAAACCCAGCGGGGTTTGCTTTGGTAAAATCCTGCCAGGGGCTGTTGGGAATCCTGCTGGGAGCTGCTCCTCAGGCTGGACACTGAGCCCAGGGAGAGGGGAAGTGGGAGCAGCCCCCAGGCTGCCAAAGCCCCCCCTGGCCCTGGGCTGGAATGGGCTCCAGCAGCAGGTGCACAACTGATGGGAAACCCCGGGATCAGCAGCAGCCTGGGCACGTTCAGGACCTGGAACAAGAGGGAATCACCTCCTGAGCGCTGCTGTGGCCCTGCTGGCACCAGCTGAGGGGCTCTGCAGGTAAAACCCCAGGCAAACAGGACGTCAGTAATGGCTTGATTAAGAAAGGAACCCTTTAATTGCATTAATGAACCCCTCTGGGGTCGGCCCCTGCTGCCCAGCTCTCTGCAGACCCACACTGCCCAGTGCCACCTGCATTCACCTCACCCATTTCCAGCCCTCCAGCACTAATCCAGCCTTGGATCACCTCCTCCAGCCCATCCACTCCCAATTCCCACTGGGCTGGCCCCTCTCAAGGACCACCCCAACCCAGCCAAACCCTCCCCACGCTGGGAGGGGGGTGGAACACTCCCTGATTCATTTCTGCTACTGAATGATGAAACTTCAATCTCTCACCCCAAATATGGTTCTCATTAGCTTCATTAGCTCCCAGTTGCAGTGCAAGGCAGGGGTGTCACATGGAATTAATCTTTGTTTTCATTAACGTGTCATCTCAAGCGCTCAGGGCTGCTCCAGCATCCTTTGAAACCGATACATTCCCTCTCTTCTGGGCAGGGAGGAAGTGCCAAAAAGCAGCTTCCTGGGCAGGAAGGATGACCCCCTGAGATCCTGCAACTGCAGCTCCACGTTCCCAGAGAGAATCTTTTCTTGCTGGGGACAGAGGGAGGGCAGCTCGGAGCAAAAGGGATGCGAGCCACGATAACAAAGAAATTCCTGAGCTTCCCTGCCAAGGCCAGATAAAGGAATAAGATATTGGAACTTTTCTTCTTGTTGTTGTGGTCTTTGGGGTATTTTGGAGAGCTGGGAAAATAAAGCCAGGTTGCAAAAAGGGTTCTGTGCAAAGATTCATTTGCAAGGCCCTAAAAACCTCCACGGCCCGGGCACCAAGGTGATGTTGGTTAATGAGATTTACCTGAAGATATTTCTTTTTAACACACAGAACTGGACCCTGCATTCAGGCACAAGAGGAACTTCTGCTCCCACTTCCAGCTTCAATGGAAAGCTGCTCTCAGCTCAGAATTACAGCCCCTCAGTACAAGTCTGTGTCACTTCCAGACAGGCTGATAAAGCAGGACACTGATGGGGAGCCCTCAGCAAGGTCAAGCACAGGATCCCAGAGAACTTCCCACGTGTCCTGATAAAACCCAGCACAGCCAGGTCCCCATTCCTCCCTTGAACAGCTCCTGATTCTTCAAGGTGTGTTAAAAAAACCCCAAAAAGTCTTCCTGAATTATCCACACTGCTTAAAACCCCCTGCCCAGCCCCAGTGGGGATCCAGTGATTCCTGCTGCAGCTGGACTGGGGCTGTGGGAGCTCAAAGGGGGAATTCTCTCATCTGCTGGTCAGGACAGGGCTCTTCCAGGCCAAAGGTGGACACAGGGATGGAGCTGCTCTGCTGGGAGGAAGGGCTGGGATTGTTCTGCCTGGAGAAGCTTCAGGGTGAGCTGTGACCTGCCAGGACCTGAAGGGAGCCTGAAAGACAGATGGAGAGAGAGAGAGAGAGAGAGAGAGGGAGAGGATTTACAAGGAATGGAGGGACAGGAAAAGGAGGAATGGCTTCAAACTGACAGACAGGACAGGTGGGATACTGGGAAGGAATTCCTGGCTGGGAGGGGCTGGGATGGAATTCCCAGAGAAGCTGTGGCTGCCCCTGGATCCCTGGAAGTGCCCAGGGCCAGGCTGGACAGGGCTTGGAGCACCCTGGGGTGGTGGAAGGTGTGGGATGGGATCATCCTTAAATCCTCTCCCAACCCAAAGCACTCCAGGATGATTCTGTTCCCACTCTTGTGCCCTCACCATCAAAAGGACACAAACCAAAGGGTCACAAACCATTTTTGTGTTTAAAAATGGGAATGTTTTGCCAAATCCAGCCCTGATTCACATTCTGGCTGCTTCCTGACCTGGAATAAGAAACTCCAAGATGTGTCTCCAACCTTTTCTGGGCTGGATCACTTTGGACAAAACACCTGCAGCCTCAGAATCCAAAGGTGCAGAAAATCAGAGGGAAAAGGATGGGAAGAGATCAATTTAATGGCCACTAATGCCCTCCTGGAGAGGGAAATCCCTCCCTGAGCTTCTCCTGAGCCCCTGGAATGCTGGAGGGGGAAGGAAGGAAACAACAGCAGCAGAAACAGGAGCTCAGGGGCAGAGGAGCTGAGGAGTTTGTTTCTGTAAGAGAATGGAATCACTCTCTGGAGAGACCTCACCAGGGCAGAAAAGTGAATTTATTCCAGAGTCACAGACCCACTCTGGCATTAGTGATTCTGGCACAGAACTGATTTAACCCCTGCTGGAGGCCTCTCCCTGCCCACCCCCAGGAGCACAAATCCCATGGGAATGGAAGCACAAATAGAGGCTCCGTGGGGGCACCTGCAAGGAGGGCTTGGATTAAAAGAGATCCTTGTTCAAGGGGATGAAAATCCATTTTAGGGATGTTCAGGAAGGAGGAATGGGGGAAAGGTAAAGCCATTTATGGGGCTTGTGGAGCTGCACTCTGGACAGGCTGGATTTGCAGGCTGCAGAATGGATGTTCAGTTATGAGGAGCTGCCACAAAAATCATCTTAAACATCTTTAAACACTTTTACCCTGCTCAAACTGACTACCATCACTTTACTCCTATTTTACTACTGCAGAAATGACAGGAACAATCGAGGTGGAAGGGAACATAATGATTCAGTGCTTCACCAACCAGGTCAGATATAAAATATTAAATATTAAATATTCCTCTGCCCTGGCAGATTTTGAGATTCTCCTGCTTCAAAAGGAAAAAGTTCAAAGTGGCAGATGGGAAAAAAGAACAACAAAAATATAAAAATCCAGTATTTGAAGGCACACACTGAGCTTCTGGTGAGCGTGACACCATCACATGGGTGGCCTTGACCCAAACACAGCCAGGTTTGGTCTGGGCAGCCCCAGAGCTGTTTTGGGAATGTTGTGCCCAAAATGCACAAAAACTGCCTGACCTGAAGGTGGAAAAAGCACTGGGAATCTCAACCTCACATTTCCCAGAAATTAATTTCCCTGTGAGGCCACTTAATTTTGAGACCCACCAAAGTGCATTTTATTTCAGGCTGTTGAGGGCCAGGGACAATCAAGTGGCAAAGTCAAGGGACACAAACTGGGACCAGTGCTCAGGAATTCAGGCTGCCACAATCAGCTTTTAGGAGCTGTTTTCTTGAGGGATTTCAGACCCTCCAAGCCCTCAGCTGCCCCTGGCTGTGCTGTTCTCAGGCTCAGGGATATTCCCCAGCTGCCAGGTGGGGCCAGGGCAGGCAGGGAGTTTGTCCTGCCCTTCAAAGGACAAACTTTGCTCTTCTGAAGCTTCCCCTGGCTGAGCCCAAGCCAGCTGGGCAGCAGTTGAAAGAGCTGCTCCTTCAGCAGGGCCTGGGGACTGCAGCCCAAAACAAATAGGGACATTTAAAATTAAAATAGACAAAAAGGCGATAAAAGGAATAAATTGTCCCTCAGTGGCCTGAAGAAGAGAGCTCTATTCCTGCTGGCTCTGCCCTGGGCTGGCTTCCCAGGCAAGCTCAGCAGAGGGTTTGGGTGGAATGGGAGAGCCCAGGGAACAGGGCCAGCGAGGGTGCTCAAAAACTCAAAATAAGGTGGCCACAGGAGGAATTTCCTCCCCGTTTCAGACACCTCTCTGCTGAGCTCTCCAGCCAGGAATGCCTGGCACTGTCCTTCCCTGCCCCAGGAGAGCTCCTGCAGCGCCTTTGGAGAAGCAACAGAACTCATCAAAACCTCCCAGTCTGCCCCAAAATGGGAGCAAGACAATTAATGGGCCACCCAGCCCCACCTGCAAAGCAGTGGGAGAGGGGAGCTTTAAGGCCAGTGCTGCCCACCCACCCAGCAGATTTTGGGGACTCTGAGCTCATCCCTTTCCACCCCAACTCCTGAAGGACAGGGAGAACTGAGGGACTCCTGCTTTGCTCTCTCCCTGCACATCCCTCTCCAGGGAATTCCAGGTCCCCCTGTGTGCACCACAAGAATAACCTGGGTTTGACCAGGCAGGGCCCATTCCAGAGGATCTGATGGAAAATGAGGCCACAGCTCAAGGAGCTGGGCAGCTTTGGTTGTGTTCCCTCAGCCCTTCACAAGAACCACCTCATTTCCTGTCTAATACAGAATATTTAGAGGAAAAGAACTTGAGTCCCCCCTTTTCTCTCTCACCTTTCCCCCGGTGTTTCTGTTCTACACCAGGAGCACCAGGCTAAATTTCACTCTCCTCAAATTTCCAGGAGCAAAGGAGAGGGGAAAAACCCCAAACTTATCTCAACTATCAAAAATCAATTCCCTTCAAGCACAACAGGCAAACTCCAGGCTCTGGGTGCATTCCTGCCAGGCAGATTGTTTCCTTGGAGCTGGGAAGAGACCCAGTGCTCATCCCTGAGCTTCCAGCCTGCTCAGGAAGAGGGGCTTGGACAGGGTCTGGTGGAGGAGGAGAAGGCTCCTCTCTGAATCCCCCCCTTTAGAAAAGGTGCCAAAACAGCCACTCTGAGTTCACCAGGAACCACTGGAATTATTCTGGGAAAAGCTCAGGAGTTCTGCAGGGCTGTCAGAGGAGACACCAGAGCACCAGCACAGCTCACACTGCTCCAAGACACAGAAAACACATTCCAGGTGGGTGGTTTCTTAAAGAAAAGAAACTCTTAAGAGCTCTACAGCCACAGCAGCAGCACAGGGAGCACTCCAGAGAGCTGCAGGCACTAATGAAGAGAGCCTGTGTTAATTATCCCACTGCTCCAGGAATTAACAGATCAAACCTCCAGCCTTGGAGCCACTGCAGCTCCAGCTCTCAAACCTTGGCAGCTCCAGGGGGAGGTTGCTGGGATTTTTTTTCCCCTCCCTCCAAACAGAAACACAAAGAGGAAGAAGTCAAGGAGCACATCCAGATTTTGCTGTAGGCTCCTGTATCCCTGGAAACCAGAGCAGGATGATGCTTCAGCTCCTGCCCTTTAACATAACAACATCCAGAAAACAGACAAGAAATTTGGGAATAATCTGGAAACAGTCAGTGGAAAACCAAGTAGCAAGTTATTTTTCTAACTCTGTGGCTTCACAGCTTTGAGTTCATGCTGAGTTAAGAGCTTGGAGAATGGAGCTTTTCAGAGGCTGTTCTCCTTCACCCACTGACATTCCAGCTGGAGTGGGATGGGAAAGAACAGCACATGCAGATCCTGGAAACTGAAGCCACTGGAAAAGGTGCCCTGCTGTAGAGGCAGAAAATTTGGGGAAAAAATATCCCTGGGCACCTCCTGATGGCAGAAGCTCTTCCCTCCACGTGACCTCAGCTGCAGGCAGAGAGGCACCTCAGGGAGTGACCTAATGAAATTTGGGGTTTCAAGGGCACATCCTCTTCCAACCAATGTATTTGCCAAGGGTGAGGACAACCTAAACCCTTCATTTTTGCAGCTCAGCCCTTCCCTGCAGCAGGGTGGGTTAGAGACAGCCAGGCTTTCTGTACTCACTCCAAAATGCAGAATTCCAGCTCTCCCCTGGACAGGGAACCATTCTGAAAGCAATTATGGAGGGAATTCCCTTGCAACAGGGAGGGGAAGCTCTGCACAGCTGGGACAACACAGCATGGAATGTTCCAGAGTGACCTTGGTGGGAAGGGAACCACGAGGAGCATCAAATCCAACCCTTGGCACAGGAGGACCCAGGGCAGCTACCCCAGGTAGGGCAGGGCTGGGCCATGCCCACAGGACAGCACCTGGAGGAGTGATTTCTCTCACATTCCTACAGGGATTCCCCAGGGAGGAGCAGGAAAACCAACACCACAAACCAGCAGGAGGGAAGGGCAAAGCAGAGGCCTTGAGGACCCACCAGATCTGTCCAACGTTGACCAAGGAGAGGTAGAGCAGCCACAGCAGGGACATGAGCACCATGTTGGCACAGCCAGTGAGCAGCACAAAGGCTGCCAGGGCCAGGCCAGCCAGGGCCAGGCAGTCCAGGGTGCTGTCCATGTCAGACCAGTCCAGGAACCAGAGCACGGTGGGGGCGTAGCTCAGGGCATCCAGGCCAACCTTGCCCTTGAAGAACTTCTTGATGTCCTGCAGGTAGAGCTTGCAGGGCAGCAGCCCCTTCTCTCCTATCAGCTGCTTGTTCTGGTCTAAGGCCACCAGGAAGGCCACGACTGCAGGAAAAGCAGGAGAGGGAAAAGCCTCGTTAGGGAGGAGGGATCCATCCTGAAGGCAGAGTTACACAGCAATTCCCACAAGGAATTTACCCCCAGGTGTTTATCTCCAATGAAATCCAACAGTGCCCAACAAGAGGTGCCCTGGATCATTTTTCAGGTCCCTTCCATCCCAAACCAGTCCAGGATTCCATGGTTTCTGTGAACCACAATGCAGAAAGGCAAAGGAATTCTCTAAATCCTGCCTTGGCTTTGGAGTTCAACAGATCCCCATCTTTACATAACATCAGCTGGGCATCCATCAGAACCTCTTCCTTAATTAAAAACACTTTGTAGCTCAAAACATGGTTAATGACACAGCCTAAACTCTTATATCCCATTCAAGAGGTGTTGATGGAATTCCGGAATGGGTTGGAAGGAACCTTAGAGATCCTCCCATGCCATGGGCAGGGACACCTCCCACCATCCCAGGCTGCTCCAAACCCCGTCCAGCCTGGCCTTGGACACTGCCAGGGATCCAGGGGCAGCCACAGCTTCTCTGGGAGTCTGTGCCAGGGCCTTTTCACCCTCACAGGCAAAAATTCCTTCCCAATATCCCATCCAGCCTTGCCCTCTGGCAGTGGAAGCCATTCCCGGTGTCCTGTCCCTCCATCCCTTGTCCCCAGTCCCTCTCCAGCTCTGCAGGAGCCCCTTTAGGAGCCCCTGAGCTCTCCCTGGCTCCTTCCCTTCTCCAGGTGAACATTCCCAGCTCTCCCAGCCTGGCTCCAGAGGAGCTCCAGCCCTGGGAGCAGCTCTGGAATTGCTCCAGCAATTCCCTCCTGTGCTGAGGACCCCAGAGCTGCTCAAAGCACTCAATTCCCTGGTCCATGGCTCACCATAACCACCCAAAAATCAGCTCTGCCACGGCCTGACCCTCTGGATCTTCTCCCAGCCTGGAAAGTTGGAAATCCAAAGTCCTAACATCTTCCCACCCCTCCAATCCCCACTTTTTCCATGTCACTTCAGCTGTCCCATCCATGGTGTCTCTGCTCCTGCCCTGGACAATCTCAGGCCAGCCAGATGCTTTTTTTAACAGCACATCAGCAATTTAATTACAGCTCCTAGACCTAGCATTTGATGTCCTACAGACAAAGTTGGACAGTTTTTAGGGATTATCTCATATTTTAGGCATCTCCTGCAGTTACCAATTTGCAGTTTGTAACTCCACTAATCTCCATGTCTCAGGGAAAAAGAAAAAAAAATAAAAAACGAGGAAGGCCAACATTTCCTGATTAGGCTGCATCCACTAATTTACCCATCCTTCAAACATTACCCAAACAGCAGCCACGTCACAGGCAGCAGCCCCAGAGCTCTTGCAAAAGGACAATTTGTTCCCCCCAATTCTCCCTGGTTAATGATCAAATCTGTTTCCTTCCTTATCTCAATGCTGGCATTCTGCAAACAACAACCCTGGTGTTCATCTGGGGTCTCTCACTGGGAGCACTGGGGGAGAGCCTGTGGGAAATCAGAGCCCAAGCTCCCATTTCTTTGAAGTCTGGAGCAGCAACCCAAAGTCTGCAGCCCCAGGGAATCCAACTGAAAGTCCCATTCCCCAGACAAAGGTCTCCAGTGGGTTCCACTTAATCCACTTAACACTCTCTGCACACAGCCATGGATTTTATCCTCATTTAAAAACCACTAAGAGTCATCATCCAACACACAGCAGAGGTCACTGGGAGGGTTCCCTTTGATTCCAGCAGATCCTGAACCCTAGGGATGACACAACAGAGTCAGGAGTTAATTGGTTGTGTCTCTTCCCATCCATCTTTTACATGCAGTGAATGGTTTTACAAATAAAAGACATTTTTATTCAATTATTTTACTCAATTATGGACAGGGAGAGACATGAGAAAAGCTGATCCCAACACTACAGGATCAGCTCTGGAACACAAATTGAGTGTTTTCTATTTTATTTGTATTTTCTACCAACACTCACTTCAGCACAACTGTGTGAGCAGAAACCAGCAGAAATAGAATTCTTCCAGCTCCAGACAGCTTAATATCTTCATTTTTGGCTTTAAAAAAAGCCAACTAAAGGCCAGTTCTGCCTCAAAACTCCACAGCTTGATTTCCCGTGATTAGCACTGCAATTTGCTGCACAGTTTTCCAAAAGTGCCAATCAAATTCACCTCTAAATGCTCCAGAATTGCTGCCCCAACCCATAAGTGCTGAGCAGGTTTTTGCCTAAAAAAAGGTCTAAATTAGACCCCTGCACCGTACACGAGACAAACAAGGAAAGGGTAAATTAGGAAAAACAAATGCCAGCAATTCCAGCAAAGTCCAAAGCCTCTCCGAGCCCGTAGGCAGCAAAGGCAGCTCGGAGCTGCCACAAAATGCACATTTTAGGATGGGGTTTTCTCCCAGGATATCCATTTCTCACTGCTGGGTTGACAGCCCAACCCCAGCAGCCCAAATTTTGGGATTCACCTCTCTCACTGCTCCTCCTCCCAGGTGATGCTCGCACGTGTGGCATTCCCAGAGCTCCATCCCCGATCCAGCTCCCTCTCCTGGACACTCCCCGTGCTCGGTCTCTGGGTGACTCCTGGCTCCCTCCCCACCCATCTGCAGCATCTCCTGAGGTTTCCCCCTCAGGCAGCAGTTCCTGTGCTGCTGGACACAGGACAGAGCTGAAACTAAAGGCAGAGGCTGCAGAGAATTGCAGCAACACAGGAGATGCCCAAATCCAGGAGGGGAAAAAAGGGAAGTTATTTATCAGCTTGTCATTGCTTCCTCTCCCAGAACCCCAGAGCCCTAAATTCAGTGTAACAGACCCTGCTCCCTTCTCCAGGAACCTTCCCTTTGACCTTGGCTTGGTCAGGGTGGGTAAAAAGTCCCTTTTCCCCCCGAGCCTGTGCTTCTTCCTCTTCCTTAATCCTTATTCTGGAGCTTCTCTCCCCGTGGCCTCGTGCTCGGGAATTTTCCACTCTGCACCTTCCCCTCCCTCCAGGTCGAACAGCTTTGCTTCCACCTTGGGCACTGGCTGGCACAGCCACCACCCTGCTGGGCTCAGGACACCCTGACCCACCTCTCCTTTTTTCCCTGGAATTCTGCACACCCCCAGGCCTGCAGACCTGGCACAAACCCCAGCACGTTTCCATCGCCCCAGGGCTGCTCACTGCCCGCGTTTTCCAGGGGCACTTCCAGGCTCTGGGAGCTCCCCTGCCAGGCCAGCATCCCCCCTTCCAGCTGGCTCTGCTGCTCCTCGGGCTCTGCAGTGGCAGGAACAGAGCAGCCCCGGGTCTGCCTCCCACTGCAGAGCCTTTGACAGCTCACATGGGAGCTCTCCCTGCTGCCAGCTGAGCTTTACATAATACATGCAAATTATCGGGGCTGCTAATAGACCTTCCCTACTTATCCTCACCTCACAAGGTGCTTCACTGTACTTTTCCATTAACTCCCCCCTCCTCTCCACCTTCTCCTTCCCCTCCCAGCCTCCTCTCTCCCCCCAAACCCAGTTTTCAATCCCTCATGGTACCAATAACCACCACCCAAGGTCCCCATTTTTGGGGATTTGCTCCAGCCAGGTTTCCCTGGCACCTCAGCTCCTTTCCCCCAGTCCAGGCTCAGCCTGTCATGGTAGGAGAATGAGAGGATCCCATTCTTCATGCTCAGGAAAGATTTAAAGATGTGAAATCCAAAACTTTCCGGTCATATGGCTTTTTCCTCTCTTCCCCCCACCTTGTTAAAAGAAGTTTTAACTTTTCCTTAATGCCCAAACCACAAGAAGAACTGAACCAAGAGCACGGAGCTTTGCCTGAAAACCAAACTAGACTTTGCACACACACAAAAAGTCTGCCTGGAGCAGTTTATCAAGTGCCCCTTTGACCCAACGAGGCACTTGAGCAGGCCCTGAGCTGGGTACTGCAAGCTGAGGTTGCACTACTGGAAAGAAGAAAGAGCAGAGAATTTCTGGTATTTTTTTTTTAATTATTAGCAGAGAAATGAATCCAGTGAGTTTCCAACTCACAAATTCCCCTGCAAAGTTTTGCAACACAGAAGCAACAACACCAGAGCACCGAGCAGGGGAGGCAAAGCCAAGCACCCACAAAAAACACACAACAAAGTCCTCTGTTCTCAGCACCTTTTTTGTCTTCTTGCCTTCCACAGCCCAGCTGAAGACTCTGGGGTGGTTTGGGAGTGCTCATCCCCCCACTGCCTCCTTGCTGGAAAAGGTGTGGGAACACAAAAAGCTTCCCTTGGGGTCTCAGGCTGTTCAAAACCACCCCGGGCTGCAGCTGGGGGATGCCGCAGGAAGATCCCTCTGCTCCAGAGGGGCTCTGGGCAAGGAACAGACTGGGACAGAGATTCCCTGCTCCACCCTGGCCAGGGGGATGCAGCTCCCAGAGGACCCAGAGCTGCCACACTGAAACAAAACCTCTGGGGGCAGAAAAAGCGCCTGAAGATGTTCTCCAACCCTGAGCAGGCAGGCTGAAAGCCTTTTAATAAAACTGAGGGAAGGGAAAGCAGGGGAGATGGCAGAGAAAGAGAGGAGGAAGGACACCGGGGAGAGCCAGGAACCTACAGGAAGCCAAACCCCCCGAGAGGGCTTTAGATTTCAGATCTAGGAAGGAGCAGCATGAACCTCCCGTAGCTCTGGCTCTGGGGAAAGAAAATACTACTAAACAGTACATAAGGAGAAGGAAGATAAACTGGATTTAAATAATAGCTTTTATTTCAAAGCTCTCCGCAGAGCCTGGCTGAGATTGGGGAGGGTGGTATCTAATTACTGAAATTTCTACAGCTGGAATCTGATGATGGTAATCACCCAAAAAGGGCACTTAAAAATGATTTAGGAGGGTGAAGGGAGCAAATAATGCACATTTGTTGTAGAGAGCTTTGGGACCAGCTATTTGCCTGTAAGAGCACTTCCAACAAGACCTCAAAGCATTTCTGGACTGCCAAAACAGCGATCTCTGTCACAAGGAACAAACACACGGGGATGGAAAAGCTGCAAATCTCACCCTGGCCTTTGGCCAAACCTCTGCCCTGCTCAGGTGAGACCCCACCTGCAGAGCTGCCTCCAGCTCCAGGATTCCAGCACAGGAAGGAGCTGGAGCTGCTGGAGAGAGGCCAGAGGAGGCCCCAGGATGAGCAGAGGGATGGAGCAGCTCTGCTGGGAGAGCTGGGAACGTTCAGCCTGCAGAGGAGAAGCTTTGGGGTGACCTCAGTGTGGCCTTCCAGGACCTGAAGGAGCCATCAGGAAACGCAGAGAGACAATTTCCAAGGGATGGAGGGACAGGACAGGGCTGCAGAGACCCAGCCTGACCTTGCCCTTTCAGCTGGATCCACTTTCCCTGCCTTCCCACTCCTGCCAGCAGCAGGTGGGGTTGGTCTTTGACCTCCCCAAATCCTCAGAGCCTCTCCCACCTCCCATCTCCAACCTGCCTCTCACACAGCAGCTGCTTTGCCAGGGACTTCCCAGGCTCCGGCTGCTTCTGGAAAACCCCTTCAAAAGACACAAAAAAAGAAGGGGAGAGTTGTTACAAGCAAAAGGGAGCGGGGGAGAAGGGAGGGCACACAGAAGGACACTCCACACCTGCCTTGCCCTGCCTGTCCTCCTTCCACAAGGGAAGATCCTCAGGGAAAACATCTCCCTTGTCTGCAGCAGGCCATGAACACCCCCTTGGGGATGGGTTGGGGGGCAGGAAGGAGGTGACAAGCCCCCAGACCACATTTTGTGGGCACTTCACACCCCAAATCGTGCTTCTCTCCCACCCCACCCTCAGGACCCTTCACTCTCCCACCCCGGAGGGGGAACAATCCCTCAGCTCCCGGCGGAGCTCCAGTCACCAGGAATTGCCCCCAAAGGCTTTGCTGCTCAGCCCAGCAGGAAGGAAAGGGTTACACATAAAAGGGTGAAAGGAAAGAAGGGGGGAAAACATCCCACGGCTGAGGAATGTCAAACTGTCACAACGGCATCAAGCGTCTCCTCAGCGAGTCTGAGCCTCGGCGCGCGGAATCGCCGCGTCGGGGAGGGAACTCAGCTGTCACAGGAACCGCTTCCACCTCCAGAGAAAGCCCTGCACGAGCAGCTTGCCACAGAGCCACGGGATTGTTCTCTGCCCTTCCTAAACCCAGGCTCGCCCAAGGGAGCACAGGGCAGCCCACCTTCCCTCTGGAGCATCCCACCCCGGGGCTGCGGCACAGGGAGGCTGCCTGCTCACACACCCCGAGCAGCTCCCACCCCACAAATTCCTCTGGGGCACCTCTTCTGCACTGCCAGCAGGAATTTGACCCATCCCAAACCTGGCTTTGGCTCATTTGGCCCCAGAGCAGCAGCAGAATTCCCTGGGACCTCACCACAGCCAAGCACAAGTTGCACAACAAGCAGGGGAACTTTCCCTCTCCTGCACCTCTTCCCTTACAAGGGACACAAACATCCTCCTGCCCCCGCTCCCTGCAGCTCCAGCACCCAAAATCCTCTCTCTGACACCCCACTCTCCAAAAGGTTTCTCCACTCCACACTACAGAAGCAGTTTGGGGTCTCCCCCACTCCTTCAGCCATTCCCACTCCTCTCTGCTGCTTGAGCAAAAGCATCTAACAGCATTTTCCCTCTTTTTTAGCACCCCACACTTCACCAGCCTGCAAGCTCAGCCTCACCCTCCAGCTCAGACCCTCCCAGCCTCCTTTTCTCCTGCAGCCCATCAGTTCCAGTCACCTCTACCTGTAACTCCCCTGACCCCCAAACAGCTCCTGGCTCCCCACCTCGTTGGCCCAGGTGTCCCACTCACCACAAGATCCCACACCTTTGATTTCTACCCATTCCCAGCCCTGCTCCCTTCCCACCCCTCAGACCCCCCCTGGTCCCAGATGTGGCACATTTATCACCCCAAAGCCCACCTCTGGAGAGCAGCAGCCTCCACCAAAGGCACAGCAGAGAACACCAATCAGTTTTTCATAAGGAAACTGCAAACTGAGCCACGGGAAACTCAGCAGCCTGGATTTACACACGGGGGAATATCGGAATCGCTTTCATTTTGACTGAAAGAGTCATAACCTCGCATTTCACCGAGAGCTGAAACCAAACTAGAACCAGAGCACGTGTCAAAACCATACGAAACTACAACTTCTGCACGGTTTTGATGCAAAATAATCTAAGCAGGCTGGCAGGCTACAAATTCTGACGATTCTGTGGACAAATCTGGGGCAAGTTTAGAATTTGTACCGTAGTGTGTTACTTGTCAGTTTTGGTTTCACTGTAAATATTTTTAAGTGGAGCACCAGTGGGCTCTGAGCACAGCTCTCAGTGCCAAAGCCAGAGGAGAGCGAGCACAGCAGAGGCTTCAAACTGCTTTTACTGTGGAATATTTTAAGGTCATGTTGACTCCAGGTCCTGGTTGTTGGTGGCACCCAGGGATGTCCTTTCTCCCTCCAGTTCTGCACATGACAAAGTGTTCCTCTCTTGCACCGTGAGCTCGCAGATTGAAGGGAAAAACTTCCAAGCAGCTCTGCTGAGAAGTACCAGCCTCGTGCTGTGAGTAAATTTCTCCTTCCAGCTCCACCAGCTTCCAACCCCATCCAGCCACCGGGTCCCCAATCCACCAGGAAAGCAGGAGTGGAAAAAAATCATGGAATATCCCGAGCTGGAGGGGACCCGCAGGGATCACATAATCATAAAACATTCTGAAGTGGGAGGGACCCACGAGGCTCTTGTAATCATGGAATATCGTGAATTGGGAGGGATGAGCAGGGTCTATCGGGTCCACCCGCTGTCCTCGTACGGGACATCCCCAAGGATGTCACCACCATCCCCAAGGATGTCACCACCATCCCTAAGGATGTCCTTNCCGGGGAAAACGGGCACAAACGGGGGAAACGGGCACAAACGGGAGAATTCTCTGCAAACCGGCGCCCCCAGATCGGGCACAGCGAGCGTGTGCGGGGCGGGCCGGGCCACGGCGGGGCCGGGCCGGAACGGGGCACGGGCGGGGGAGAACGGGCACAAACGGGGAAAAAACGGTNGGATGTCACCGCCATCCCCAAGGATGTCACCCCGTGCCTGGCAGCGGTGCCCATTCCCTGGGGAGCCTGCTCAGCGCTCCACCACCCTCGGGGGATGGCGGGAGGGGAAGAACCTTTCCCTGGTCTCNACAAACCGGGGAAAACGGGCACAAACCGGGGAAAATGGGCAGAAAAGAGGGGAAACTGAGAGAAACGGGGAGAATTCTCTGCAAGCCGGCGCCGCCAGGCCAGGCAGAGTGNGGGACACGGCGGCGGCGCCCGCCCGGCACTCACAGTACAGCAGGGCAATGGAGCGCAGCAGCACGATGCGGGTCAGCCAGAAGGTGCCCGGGGAGAGCGGCGGGGCCGCGGTACCGAGCGCGGGCTCGGGGGAAGCAGCGGGGGCCGCTCCGGGGGCTCCATCGGGGGCTCGGAGCCGGCGCTGCCGCGGCCCCGCGCTGGGCGCCGCCATGTCGGGCACAGAGAGCATGTGCGGGGCGGGCCGGGCNGGGATGGGAGAAAACAGAGAAAACTCGGGGGAAAATGGGGAGAAACGGGGAGAATTCTCTGCGAAGAGGCTTGGAAGTGTAAAGTTTAATTAAAAGTAATAAAATAAGCGTCCGGCGCGGCCGCGGAGCTGGTGAGGAGTGTGGAGCATCTCTGTGATGAGGCTGGGACCGGCTGGAGAAGGGAAGCTGGGAGGGGATCCCATGGATCCGGATATTTCCAAGGGGTTTTTGGGGGTGATGCCGAGCTCTGTTCGTGCTGCTCAGCAGCAGGATGAGCAGTGACAACCCTGAGCTGAACCAGAATCCGAATCTCAGGATCTTGGGGTTTGGAAGGGACCCCCAGGGATGATCGAGTCCTTCAGGCTCACGCAGGGATGGAATCCGCAGCCTTGGTGGTTCCATCACCGTGCTCGGAGCAGCGGAGCTCAGGAACGATTAAACACAACAAATTCCACCTCGATTTAAGGAAAATCTTCGTTCTGTAGAGGTGGAGGAGTCTCCCTCTCCAGAGACATCCCAGTTCCTGTGTCACTGCTCCAGGTGACCCTGCCTGGGCAGGGGGCTGGGGATCGTTTCAAGTTAAATTCCTCATAAAATCATGGAATGGTTTGGGTTGGAAGGGACCGTAAAGCTCTTCAGTTCCACCCCTGACACCTTCCACCATCCCAAGCTGCTCTAAGCCCCATCCAGCCTGGCCTTGGACACTTCAAGGGATCCAGGAGCAGCCACAGCTTCTCTGGGAATTCCATTTCAGCTCCTCCCCACCCTCTCAGGGAACAATCCCTCCCCAAAATCCCATCTAAATTCGCTACTTGTGATGCTGCCGTGATTTTTACTTCCTATAATTTATAGGCATCAAACACATGGCTGCATGGAGCTCATAAATAGTAATTTTGAGCATAAACACACATTGAGTATCCCCTTAGTAAACACCTCCGTGCTGGCCTCTAAGAAAGTGTTTGCTATCAGGTGTAACATTATTCAACACTTCTCAGCCTCTAAACCGGTCCCTTCTAAATGCCCCTTTTGTTTTTCCAGTTTCCCATCACTGCTGCTCGCATTGTTCTCCTTAGGAAAAAAAAAAAAGAAAAGAAATAGAAAAAATCCCACATAATGGTGCATTGTATAGGGAAGGAAAAATCAGCTGTTTGTTAAAGGCCACTGGAATATTGCAGTTCTGCTCTGGCCTTGGATCAGCCACGAGGTTTGGCGAGGAAAATTTAAATATATGGGAGCTAATGGTTTCCTTTGTGGGGTCTTTTACAGCAAATTCCACGTTAAACGGGGATGTCTGTAAAACAAACTGGATAATTGAGGAGATTACCGAGGGAAAGTGGAGGGTTTAGGCTAAAGATTTCGCAAAAAGGGAGGGATAACTAGGGCTGGGAGGGGAATGCTGAGCTGGGTCGGGTGGCTCTGAGATGTGCCAGGGTGGGGTGGTGGCACCAAAGTGGGGACATCGTGTGGCAGGAGCACCTTTCATCGGGACAAACTGTGAATTTTAAGCTTAAACCAGCAGAAATCTGTTGTTACTAAAAAGGACTCAGTTCGTGTGGCAGGCAGTGGAAGCCTTTCCTGGCTTTCCTGGAAGATGATTCAGGCTCGAACGAAAAACATGTGATAAACCAGTTGGTTAGGACACCAAATGACGTCTGTTCTTTCCCAAATGTGACTCGAGCATCTCCGCGTGTCCCTCCCGGCTCGGGATATTCTGTGATTCCACCAATCCCTTTGTGAGGACCGTCACTCGCTCACTTCTCCACTTCTTTTATTTCCACCTGGCGACTTCACAAGGACACACCGGGAAAGAAAAGAGAGCAACCCCCCGGGCAAAAATAACTCAGACGAGGTGCTCCAGGGCGAGGTTTTGAGCCTTTCAAGCCTCCAGGGGAAGGCAATTCACGAATGCCAGGCGGCAGGGGCATCGCTGGTGCTCATCTTCGCTCTCCAAACCGCCCCCAGCGCCACGTCCCCTATTTTTGTGTTCAGCCAGCTGCACAAGTGCCAGGGGAACAAGCGCTCACTGTCACGGCAGCCAGCAGCTGGCCCCAGCAGCACCCCAAGCCCGCTGGCCCTGGCACCCGAAATCTCTCTGTGTTCATTCAGCTCTGGCCTTTCTCCCCTCTGGCTGCCAGGAATTGGTTTGAAAAGGAGCAGAGAAAGCCGAAATCGGGAGCTGGTGGGGCGCTGTGAGCAGAGATTCAGGGCAGGCACACACCGAGCACTCAGCTGCCTTTGCCCGAGGGGAGAGGAGCATCTCGCAGAGAATTCGGGAGCTTCCTTCTGCTCACCCATCTTTTTCCCTTTAAAATCCCCAGTTTTCCCCCTGAAAATCTGCTCTTTAACTCCAGGGCTAGCAGGGTTAAGGCTGGAAAGGGTTTTTAGAGGGAGAATCACCTTTTTTCATCTTGTATTTCTGCAGGATAATGAGGAGGTGCTGGTTCAAAAGAGGGATCATTAAGTGGTACCATAGGACAAGCAATTAATAATCACAATAATCACAATTAATCACAATAATTTTGAAAAGATGCCATCCAGGCTGTACTGTGCAGGAGGAAATAAGAGATCCTTTGCCAGCACCTCACCTGGCATTTAATCTGTAATTCATCCATGGGGGGGTTGATCCTGCAAAAATATTTTTGGTTTCTTGCTGGGATCTTCAATTATTTGAATACAACAGATAAATAAATTTTATTCAATAAATTTTGGATCATGACATCAAATGTCCTTTCCCCCTGGTATCCACTGCCATGCTCAGCCCTAGAAAAGGATTTAGGAATCCCATGGACTCCTCTCCACTTGCATTTCAAGCAGGAAAGAGAGGAATCATTGGAGTCCTGCCCAGTGCAGGTGTGCAGAGTTTCTTTTATCCACACCAGGTAAATATTCACGTTGGAAAAGGGCTGCTGCAGGACACAGAACTGTGGGATGAGGATGGAAAAGCCCCCTCAGTCCAACCATCCCCCAGCAGTGCCAAGGCCACCCCAACCCACGTCCCCAAGTGCCACAGCCACATGAGCTTTGGGTGAGGAAAGGCTCATTTAATGGAAATTAAGGGAAAATTTGGGATCTCAAGCGACCTGTGAGGAATGGATCCATATAAATTCAGTCTTAAAATTGTGTGAGCAGGCAGCAGAGCCTTCCCAGGCAGCCAGGGTAGGATGGGACCCACCACTACTGCCCAGCTTGAGGGCAAAGCTCATCAGCCCTCCCACTGCTGTTTTAATTGAAATTAACTGAAGTTACCACCTGTCTTTTTATTCCTCCTTTTCAGAAATCAGGAATTCTGTGTGGAAAGGCTTGAACGTTGTTTGACAGCAGCCTCAAAGCTGCCACGTCCTCTGGGCTGGGCATTAATCCTGCAGGTGTCAGAGGCTGATTTTAACAGCACAGGTTCCTCTTACCTGATCAGGGTTTGGTTTTAATTCCCTCATAAGGCTCTTTCTATTCCATGGAATTCCCGTGGCAGGGCCTTGGATAAACGGGAACTTTCCCCTTGATAAGATTGAGGACAGAGCCCACCTTTGGGAGGAGCACGGTCTGTGTGTGAATCCCAGAGCACATCCGTGGGCTCCAGAGATCCCACATGCTCTCATCCTCTAAAAATGCCTTCCCTGGCTGCCACTGGAAAGGAAATTTTTCCTTCCTGGCACGAGCAGGGCTCTGCCTGCTCTGGAGCCAATGCACGCACGCTCCTATTCCTGCAGGAGGAAGGGGTGTGGGACAGAGGGACCGGGATGGGAGGTCAGGCTGCCTCCATCCCACAGGGATGCTGAGGATTCCCAAGTGGGAATGTGATGGAGCCATGCACACAGACCTTGTATTTGCTGCCTGGTTCCCAGAACCACTGGCTGAGCTGGCCAGGAACTTTATTGGAGGCCACGTCAGAAAATGAAGCAATATTCCAGATACCGACCTCTGCCGTGCCCACTCCGTGAGGAGCAGCTGGAGCTGTTCCCCCAAATCCTCCCCAAAAAGGCTCCCTGGGCAGGGGGAACCTCGGCTGTTCCCTCCCGGGTCTGCCCCCTTTTCCTGGGAATGCTGATGTCAGGAACTGCCCTGCAGTGACACATCCTGTGGGATCCTGCCCTGCGGCTCCAGCCCGTGCCCATCCCTGGGCAAACATCCCCGATCCTTTGTCATCCAAAATCCGAGACCCCGCAGGACAAACGGCCCCACTTGAACCCGCTTGTTCCCTGCGCATTATCTCATTCCATTTCACGGATGAGCGAGCTCCTCGGGAAACGGGAGCTTCTCCAGGTGCTCCAGCTCCCTCCCGGCCCTGCGCTGGCTCTGCGGGGCCCCTGCGGGCCGAGGGAGCCGCTCCCGGCCTCATCCCTGTGCCCACCTCTGGAACAGCTGCCCGAAGTCGCTTTCCTCCTTCTACCTGTGCTGCACAAAGAGGAATTCAAGCCTGTGGCCTTGGAAATGCAATTCCCTGCCTCAGGCAAGGCTGGGGAGCCCGGGAAGGCAGCAGCAAGCAGGGGAGAAAACCAACGTCTCTAATTCCTGCTGTCCTCGGGGGCTTCTTCTGCAGGAATCTTTGGAGCTGAAAAAAAAGGAGTTCTTGTTTCCATTCCTACCTCCAGAACTCCGAGCATCCCACAAATCCCTTCCCAGCCTCAGTCACGCACTGAGGTTGGGATCTTCCGAGGAAGGTGCTCCGCAGGAGAGGCTGGGCTGGGAAAAACGGACTAAAAATAGTGATTATTGCCTGGACTCATCCGTGGCTGAAACGGATGAAACACTGGAATTCTGTGAGTCGAGGTAAGTTGCCCAACGAGACAGGATTTATAGGAATACACATTAATTATGTGTCACAGGAGAGGGAAAAAAAGGATTTTCCCAAGTGTCCGACAGCACTGCAAAGTCACCAATCCATAGCCCAGGGAAACATAAACTCATCCCCAATCTCATTAAGTTTTAGAAGAAAATTTCAATTATTCCTCATCAGCAAGCCCAACGTATTTAGTTCGCCTTGAGCCTTAATTTTTTTTTTAAAGACTCTTTGAAAATTGTATTTCAAATATGTCAGGAGATAACTCTGCAGATGGAAAGCTAAAAACTGGAAAAATTACAGTTTGGGTTCTTTTAAAAATAAAATTAAATCCTGCTTTGCAATTTGAGAGAATAAATGAATTTTCACATAGAACGCAGACGGAAGTTGAGGCACATTTAAACACTTTTAAATTCAAAGCATACGGTTTATTTATTACACATCACAGTAATTAAACAAAAATCCACCACGTTCCTGGTACTTTTTAAACGCTGCAATGCTGGAGACCCAATTTCTATTTTTCCCCCGTCAGTCTTCTAGGTGACCCTCTCTTTTTCGGGGGGGAAGCAGCGGATAAAACTGGAAATTGGGAAGTTGCTTTCATTCCCCCCCC
>VZRX01001057.1:1569-33733 GCA_013398075.1 Notiomystis cincta
TTTTCCATTGCCTGGAGCATATTAACCTGCACCAGTATTTACTGCCAGCTACCCTGGAAAGAGGCTCCTGAAAATAAATCCAACTTAAAGATTTCCTAATGGGGGAAAACACGGATATTCCAACACTGGAAATTATTTATGCAAGGGAAATTAAAATACTCCCATCAAAATTAGCATATAAAGAATAATAATCAGCCAATGTGCTGGGAAATGGGTGTTAAATATAACTTAAACATATAAATATATATAAATATTTGCATATATCTGCATTTATTATTATATCTTGCATGCAGAGCAGGGGAATTTGTACATTAATAGATTTTCCCCATCCCTGTATTTTATTATCCCATAAAAAATAACTCCACTTCATGGATAATACCCTGAGTTATGTTGGCTCAGGTTGAATTAATTACTAATAAAATACCCAGAAGGCTTGGATGAGCCAATTAAATTTCCAATGGATACTTCCCATTCCTTGCCACAGGCTTGGAGCAGGTGGGGCTGGGAAAAACCACACTGGAAAGATGGAATTTTGGGCAGGGAATAACCCAGACCCAGCAGATCCACCCTCACACCCAACCTGAGCTGAGTGAGGAACGTGGAGTGGATAATTAGGAACTCTCTTCCTGTGTGGGAATCTGATTTTATCAGGAATTCCTGGGATTTTAAAGGGGAAATTCAGCTTATTCCCATAAAATACGAGATGAACTTGGAGGACAGGGATCTGAGAGCACCACTTCCTGGGAAATCCCATTCTCTGGGGGACTCAAGGAAAATTTTTACCCCCATTCCAAATACATTCCAAACGTGCTTTGAAACACTCTCCAAAAAACGGGATTTTCGCGGGAAACCTCCATGGTCAGAAGTGCATCCAACAGCAGCTGTGCTCGATTTCTGTGGAAAAGTGAGGAATGGGAGCCAGAAAATGGCCAGGATTAGGTTGGAAAGCTGAAAAAATTGGGGAAAAAGAGTGTGTGGGTGACGTTCCCACAGATGGAAGCGGCGGGATCGGGATTGGCGGGATCAGGAGGGAATTCCGCGCTCAGCTGGAGCTTCCAAGGGAACTGTTTAATAATTGAGGAGAACTCTGTGAGCTGCAAAGTGGTTCCATGATCAACCTAATTCCACTTGGAGAGCTGGAATCCAGAGGGGGAAGATGTGGGCTCCAGGAGAAAGGTTGGAAAAAGGGGAACGAACCGACAGCTTCTGGAGAGTTCTTGCGGCACTCGAAGAGTTTTGGTTTGTCTGACACGGAAAATGGAAGAGGGAAGGGGTTCAAACTGAGAGAGGGGAAATTTGGGTGGGATATTGGGAAGGAATTCCTGGCTGGGAGGGTGGGGAGGCCCTGGCACAGGGTGCCCAGATTTGCTGTGGCTGCCCCTGGATCCCTGGAAGTGTCCAAGGCCAGGCTGGAATAACCTGGGATAGTGGAGGGTGTCAGGAGTGGAACTGGATGAGCTTTGAGGTCCTTCCAACCCAAATTCTGTGTCCTGTGAATCTGTGAGTATAAGGCTGAATTCCTGAATTCCTGAATCACTTCCCCCGCAGGGCCAAACACTCCAGTGACAGCCATGGATCATCCCATGCCATGGATTCCCTTCCTTCCCACGGATAATTGGAGCAGTGAAGAACAGGGAAACCAAAATGACACTTTTCCACCCAAAATCCCACTTGAGTTATACTGACCCAGATAAATTGGATTTCCCTGCTCTTGGGAGGCAGTGCCTGCCCTTCCCTTTCCATATTTTTCTCCCAATCCTGTCCTCATTCCCTGTCCAGCAGGAATTGCAGGTGGCTGCCACCACCCCGAGCTCTGATCGACACTAAAGCAGTTGCTGAGCAACCAGAGAACCTCCTGGCAGCAGTTTGGGCACAAAATCTGGGATTTGTGTGAAACAGGGAGGGCTTTGGGAAAGCAAAATATCCTCTCCTGGCTGCCTTGCACCTCTGGAGTGTGGTGGGAGGGCGTGGATGGCAGGGAGACCAAGCCAGGGTCCACCTGGCTTTTTCCAGTTCCTTATGGGATGATGCACCTGGAATGGGAGTTAGGTCCTTGTTGGGTCCCTGGGAATGCAATCCAGGCTCTTCCCAGTTTTTCGTGGGATGATACACCTGGAATGGTGATTAAAGCTCTCATTAGGCCTCTGGGAATCCAACCCAGGGCTGACCACGTTCTTCCCAGTTCTTCTGGAATGATATCCCTTTTACAGGGATTAAATCCTAATTAGGTCCCTGGGAATCCAATCCAGGACTTGACCATGCTTTTCCCAGTTCTTTCAGGGAAGAAACCCCTTGGATGTGGATTAAATCCTAATTTAAGTCTCTGGGAGTCCAGCTCAGGGCTTGACCCTGCCCTTCCCATTTCCCTCTGGGATGAAAGCCCTTGGATGTGGATGAGGTCCCAATTCCCATATTCCAGAAGCTGTGAGGCCATCTGGAGCTGGTGGCACTTTGGATGCCCTTGCTCCAGCTGAGCTAGGAACTCCTGAAGGGATAAAACTCCATGGGAAGGGATGTGCCAACCACAAAACAGCTTTTGGGGCCAGAAACCAGAGGAAATCCCAAGGATTTGGCTGCTGGGAGCGTGGATTGAGGGCATGAGACATGAGCAGAGCAGTGACAAAGTGTGGGATGTGACAAAAAAGAGAATTCAGCAAACCATGCACAGAAATTATTAATCCTGCTGTGCTGTAGGAATATGAATTTTGAGATTGCTGAGTTTGGGGCTGAAGATTTAGGGATCTGCATGAGGTGCTGCAGGGTTTTATTTTAAGTGGGACGGCAGGCACAGATTGACTGGAGCTTGTGGCAATAATTTGGGGTTTTTTTAGCACTCTTTGGTTCATTTATGAGGAGGATTTATGGAGCTGCAGGGACAAGAATTGCCCAGGGAGCACAGAGGAAGGGAAAAACCCTGGAGCTGTAGCTCTTCTCCATGGGATTGGATTCAGGAATGTTTGTTTTGCCAGCAGAGCCTGCAGCCATCAGACATTTTCCATCTAAAGATGGAAGATTTGGGGGAAAACCCCCTGGAATTCCCAGAGTTTTCAGTGCCATTGGCACGTGGCTAAAACCTGGCATTTCTAGGAATTAGTAGTTAAAATTTTGGAGGTGCCTTTGGAAACCTCCTGGGAATTCTGTGTCCTCCTGAGCTTTCCCCTGCCAGCTGAAGTAGCTCAGGACTCCACATTGATCTTCCTCTTAATAAAACCTCCCAGTTTAATTAATAAAACCTCCGAGTTTAATTAATAAAATCATCTCAAGAGGAGGAGCTCAGCACTGTGCCAGGGGAGGGGGGCAGAGCTGGGCCTGAGCCTTCAAACCTGCTCAGGGAACTTGGGAAGCTCCAGATTTGGAAAAAACCCTGAGTTTTTCCAAATCTCTCTGCTAGGAAGGTCCCAGCTCTGTGGAAAATGTTCAAATATTAATTGGGGTAGGGCTGGGAGTGCAGGTGTTTTCCTCCTCTCTCTTCCCAGGCCTCCCTCGTGAGGCTCTTCCCGTGTTTTCCTGCTGAACATTCCAAAGGTGGGGATTCAGCTGTGTGCAGGCAGCTGGGAGGAGATGTGCCTGGAAATAAAGCAGAGCTCCAAAGTCAGGGAAAAGGAAAAACTGGCTCCAAAGCCCTGTTTGGCTCTTGACCCCCCTGCAGGAGCCTGAGCACTTGGATCCAAGCCCTGGGATGCTCCTGGAGGATGTGGGGAGGAGGGAAGGTGGTGGTTGCATCTACCAGAGCTGAACCTTTATATAAATTAATTATAATTATTTTAGCTAGTTAGACAGGGAGGTTACACACTGATCACTGTGTTATCCTGCTGTTTCTGACCACACAGGACCAATCCCAGGAATTTTAGGAGCTGGGAGAGTGCAGCAGGGAATGCTCTGCCTGCTGTAACCTGAGGGGTGAAAATGAGGGTGGAAGAGTTGTTTCCACCCTTTCCATAAAGCAGAGAATCCTTCCCAACGCCCCTGCATGGATCCTACACCCACAATAAAATTATAGAAGGATTTCTTTGGGATTAATCTGTCTTGGGAATGTGGGGTGGGAGCCAGTGCTGTTTCCTGTAATGCAGAACAGAAATAAATGAATCTGACATTGATGTTTGGATCCCAGGTTGGCATTTCTGCCAGGAAAGGGGTGCCACCCACCCTGGATATCCACAGCTCCACACACAAATGGGTGGCACCATTTGGAGCAGCCCAGAACAACCTGTGCTCCAGGTGGGTTTGTCCCACCTGTCCCAGATCCAGTTTGGCTCAGCATTCCCTGTTATCCCCATCCCAGACCAAACCCCTCACTCTGTGGGGCAGCAGCACCCCCAGGATGGGGCTCAGGGCCTTGTGCCCAGCTCAGGTGCCTGTGCTGCCCCAGGACCTCTCCAGGTGCTGCTGGAGGAGGGGCTGTCACCTCCCAGGGCTCCAGGTGTGCTCCCAGGACACCCAAAATCCCTCTGGGAATGTTTCCTGCTCAGCCTGGGCTGCCCAGGGGAGCAGCTCCACGAGTGGATTAACTCTTGGAGTGCTGGGCAGCAGTGTCCCCATTCACACCTACAGATGAGAAACCCTTCCCATCTCCCTTGGAGGAAAAAGGGAGGAAAACCTTCCCTTAACTTTAAAAAAAAATCATTAAAGCTTTTAAAAATCCCGTTTTGACAATGTTAATTTTCTTTCCCATTTTCTTCCCCTGAAACTTTGATTATCTGCGAGCCACTTTCTGCAGGAATTGTTTTGGGTTTGAGAAAGCTGCAGAAACTCAAGCTCCAGGCTGATATTTGAGCAGGATCAAGTCCCACACGGAGCCCTGGCGATGGATTCCAGATGTTTGCAGCTGTCACGTGGCAGCAGCTGATTTTACAAAGTAATGGAGCTCCTTGAGTATCTGATTTTGGCAGTGAGCTGCACTTTTGTCTACAGAGAAACTGCAGGAAGTTAGAAAGTACAGGACAAAGGAGTATTTTTAGCTAAGTCAGCTGTGAAACTGCAGAGGGAAGCAGGGCTGGAGGAGCAGGATTGGGATGTGCTGAGGGTGCTCACTCAGGTTTCTGAGGGGCACAAAATGAACATTCCTTCCCTTCCCAGCCTCTGCCAGCAGCCAGAATTCCCCAGGACTCTTCCCACCCCAGCACTTGGACAAGTTGCTCTCCATAAGTTGCCTCACCCTTTGCCTGGCCCTGCATGTGGGTGCACCAAGGCCAGAAGGCCCTGCCCTCATTCCCAGCTCCCAACAGCTTCCTGAAAACCCATTTGGTATTTTTGCTGTCACTGAAGTGACACCTCCTGACCACAGGGCTTGTTTAGTGCAGATCCTGAGATCCCAGAATGGTTTGGGTTGGAAGGGACATTAAATCCCATCACATCCCAACCCCAACACCTCCCACTGTCCCAGGCTGCTCCAAGCTCCAATGTCCAACCTGGCCTTGGGCACTTCCAGGGATCCAGGAGCAGCCACAGCTTCTCTGGGCACCCTGTGCCAGGGCCTCCCCACCCTCCCAGGCAGGAATTCCTTCCCAATATCCCATCTAAATCTCCCCTCTTTCACTTTGAACCCATTACTCTGAAGGCAGAGCAGTTCCTCAGCCAGGTCCTCGTGTGATGACAAATCACCAGAGCTCCGTGAAGGGAACATTCCAGTGGGGAATACAGCCTGGAGCATCCCACCCTCCATCCCACCTGCTGCACTGTGTGAGGGACACAAACCACAGCCAGAGGGCTGGAAAGTGCCCTGGATTTATGTTCCACGTGTGCATTTTTAAACACCCCCATGGGACCTGTGAGGAAGGGAGAAGCAGCAGCCCAGAAGGGGCGGTGTGGATTGGGGAAGGGGGGTCTGGAATCAGTCAGGAGATGCTGAGAAATTGCTTTTTAAAATTAATATCATTATTATTATCATCACTATTATTGTTATTAATTTTTATTCTCCATTATTAACCTTTTCTTATCCCAACAAACAAATCTGGCTTCGATTCTCCTCCCCACTCCACCAGAATGAGGGACCAGAGTGAGCAGCTCTGAGGTCTTTCATGTCCAGCTGGGCTTAAAACCAATATGTTGTGGTGGCACCTGGAGTGGTGGTGGCACCTTCTCAGGGTGGCACCTTGCATGGCAGTAGCACCTTCTGTCACACTGACAGCTTGTGGGTGCTGGCACCTTCCATTATGGTGGCATCTGGAGTGGTGGTGGCATCTGGAGTGGTGGTGGCACGTTCCATCATGGTACCACCTTCTGTCATGAGAGCACCTTGAGTGTTGGTGGCACCTTCCACAGGGGTGGCACTTTGTGTGGTGGTGGCATCTTCCATCGTGGTGCCACCTTATGTGGTGGTGGCACCTTGGGTGGTGGTGGCACCTTGAGAGGTGGTGGCACCTTGAGTGGTGGTGGCACCTTCTCAGAGGAGCTCCTTCCATCCCGGTGACACTCTGTGTGGCAGTGCCACCTTCCACAGAGGTGCTATCTTCTGCCTTGGTGGCACCTTCTCCAGCCTCCTGGTGGTTCTCCAGCTCCTGCTCCTGGCTCCAGCCCAGCCTGTCCCCCAGCTGCCCCCATGGCCACCGACCCTTTGCTGTCCCAGCATCTCCTTCCGATATCCAGGTGGGAAAACCCCTCCGGGATTTGCTGACAACACTCAGCAGTCACCCCCAGGTGGTTCCTGCCACATCCAGGGTGTTTTATGGACACAGCCCCGGTGTCCTCGTTGCTGACCACCTCTGGTGACACCACGCTGGAGAAATTCCCTGTGTTTACTGACAGAATTATTGCTTGATGAGCAGAGCACAAAAGGAGGGCAGCAGGGTGATGGCACATTAATACTTGATAAGGTTGGCACAAAGCCATCCTGATTATCTGGCCTGAACTCCTGTGTAAAACATGCCTGGGGACTTTTCTATTTGAATTAAAGCTTTAGGTTTGGAAAAGGAGAAAAAAAAAAAAAAAAACCAAACCAGCTCTTGAAATCAGAAGATCTCTCAACGGTTGTTTCAGTGCTTAATAACCTGCGCTGCTAAAAAGGTGCTTTTAATTCAAGGCTGAATTTTAATCTCGCAGGCACGGGGTTGGGTGTACTTTCATCTGCCTGGCCAGGGAGCCCTCTATTATCACATTTAAATTCCAGAAGTAATTAGAGGCTGCCAGCAGATCCTCTCTTAACCTTCTGTTCGTTAAGGAAAACAAATTGAGTTCCCGGCTCTTTCATTCTCGGCCGAGCTCCTCCGCCATCCCCGCGGCTCCGCTCCGAGCCCGCTCCAATTTAATGATTTCCAGCGCTGCTGGGGGATGGCCCCTTCCACCCACGGGGTCCCAGGGGGTCCTGCCAGGGAAAAATCAGCCTGGTCATTCCCTTGGAAAACAAAGAAATGCTGCAGAATGGCTGGGATTGGAAGAGACCCTAAGGAAGGTCGAGTTTGGCTCCCTGTCGTGGGCACAGCCAGCACGGGAGGTCAAGGAAAGGTTGGAGCATGTGGGAAAATCCTGGTGGATTAAATTGGTGGATGCAGCTTTGCCAGAGGGGTGGAAGGCTGTTCTTGGAGTGGGAGAGCTCTGTTGTCCCTTGGTATCGTGGCAGGGCCTTGACCATGGGCTGTTCCACGGGGAACGGTGGCAATCCCGGGGTTTGGTAGGATGGGGGAATGAATCCAGGGAAGAGAGGCTTGGAGTCCTCCTGAGGGCAGGATCATCACAGGGTTGGTTATGTCCAGCTGGAGGTGACACACTGGGGACAGCTGGGCCACTGAGCAGCACAGAGGCCGTTCCTGTACAGATCTCCAGGAATGAGGTCGTTATTCCCGGGAAAAGAGGAAGGTTTCCTCCCAGTCACCGCCTGTGGGTCACTCCTGGTTGCACTGGGCAGAGATGGATTCATAAAGAAGTGGAGGGGGAATATTCCTGTGCCACGGGAAAGTGCATCCTGCACGGAGGAAACACAGTGACAGCCAGCCCGGGCTTGTCATCGTTGTCATAGAGACCTGGAATTGCAGCTCTCTCTGGGATTCACATGGATCAGTGAATCCCAGAATGGGCTGGGATGGAGGGGAACTTAAAGCTCATCCCATTCCATCCTGCCATGGGCAAGGACACCTTCCACCATCCCAGGATGTTCCATGCCTGGTCTTGGACATTCCAGAGATCCAGGGGCAGCTTCTCTGGGATACAGGTCTATAATCCATGCCATGGATCACCATGGCACACTGGGATCAGCACAGGAAGCGAGCTGAAAGCAGGGAATTCACTTTCTCTTTAAATGCAGATGATGTTATTAAAGCCAAGATGACTAAAAGTGGGAGAAGAGAGGCATTAAAATGGGAATGAATCCCTTGGAGCGCTTTGATACAATGATAAAAGCGGGATTTTGATTGCGGCTCTCCCAGCGGTATCCGCCACCAACACGGACTCCTCGGGGACTGGGAGCCTTTGGAACTGCTCCTGGGAATGTGTGGGCTCAGGCCAGGGAGAGCCTGGCCCTTTGTGTTTATCCAGCACCTTAATGAGGGTGTTGGAGAGGTGAATTTGCCGTCCCAGGGAGCTGCTCCGGGAGGATTCCACGCGGATTTCTGACGGAATTGGGGCTCACAGGGCTGGAAAGGGCAGTGGGAGGGGTGAAGGGTTTATCCCTGATAAATTCAGGATTCGAAGTGCTGGATGTCACACACCCTGTTCTTATATCCAGACCCCATCAGGGAATCATTACATGTTTTTTTGGGAATTTTTCTGTAATTATTACTGTGTGTGATAATTATAATTTCCTTTGAGGGTGGGGAGGTTCTGGTTGTCCAGAGGAGCTGTGGCTGCCCCTGGATCCCTGGAGGTGTCCAAGGCCAGGTTGGAGCACCCTGGGATAGTGGGAGGTGTCCCTGCCCATGGCAGGGGTGGGACTGGATAATCCTTAATATCCCTCCCAACCCAAACCATTCCAGGATTTCTAAGGGGAAGAGGAGCCCCCAGACTTCCACAGCAGCTTTGGTGTTTATTGATCCCCCTGGATTGTGGTGCTGGACATTCTTCTGGAGATGATTCTTCTCCTCACAAGGAGACCCCAGGTCCTGCAGGGCTCTGGGGAGGACCCCAGAACCAGAACCACAGCAAAGTCCCCCTCCCTCAGCCAGGAGCAGCCACAAGTTTGTGTTGGGAAAGCCCAGCAAAGCCAGACCCACAGAGCTGGACCTAAAAATACAGAGAAAACCCAAAAAAACCCAGAAGAGCCAAGAAATGAGAAGGAAAAAAATTCACCACTGAAGACAAGAAAGCAGAAAAAGCCTCAAGTAAAATTTTCCTCTTTCCAGCAACAAAACCCCCACACTTATTCCCCTGGCTGTGTAAATAATACAGATCTTTACCAGGTGATTTATTGCAGGATCTGTCTCCCAGCAAATAAAGTTCCTGCAACGAGGAGCTCTGATTGCTTGAAGTTGCAATAAATGCAAAGATCCCAGCCCTGGGCCAGCCAAAGTCTCAGTGAGCTGCTTAAAAGTCCTCACAACCTGAACCACATCCCATTATTTATATAGTACATATTGGTACAGCGTGTTATAGCAGAGTTTATAATAATTTATTAGGGGAGAAAAAGCTATCTCCATTAATAATTGATTCATGATAAATAATGGATTAAGAAATGCTCCTTTGATTTAAAGCCCGTGCTGGTAATGTATGCTAAACTCTGGTGCTGTTTGATGATGATAAATCCAGGGAAATCTTGAATATTTGCATCCAGTTTGCCCATTTCTGCTTTGGAACTGCAGAGGGCAGGTGGGAACCTCGTGGGAAAGGTGTTTTTTTTATGGGATTGCCAAGGGAAATGTGGATTATGAGGTGGAAAACTGCAGTTCCTGCAAAAAAAATGGGAAGATGCATTTTGATATGGGATAATTTTGGTGGTAGGACAAGGGGAAAGAGATTTGAGCTAAAGGAGGAGAGATTTAGATGGGATTTTGGGATGGAATTCCTGGCTGGGAGGGTGGGGAGGCCCTGGAATGGAATTCCCAGAGAAGCTGTGGCTGCCCCTGGATCCCTGGAAGTGTCCAAGGCCAGGCTGGAGCAGCCTGGGATAGTGGGAAGTGTCCCTGCCCATGACAGGGGGGGATTGGGATGAGCTTTAAATCCCTCCCAACCCAAACCAATCTGGGATTCCATGAAAATCTTCCTGAAAATTTTCCTGAAAGCACCTTTCTGATAAAATCTGAGGCTTGAACCATCCGAGGTCTCGGGGTCTGTCAGGAAATATTGACCAAAATCTGTCAGCAGAGATCAGGAATCAGCTCTGTCCTGGCCTTTCCAAAGCCACTTCTCATTCACTGATTTATTAAAAAAAACAGTCCCATTTAGTCTGGAGAGTACAGGCTCTGCACAAGCTGCAAGAGCAGATGGAGGAGTTGAATTCCTTTAAACTCTTGGAATGGTGACAGGCAGGACACGGGGTCAGAGCCCCAACCTCCATCTGCTGCTCACACACCTTCACACGAGGCTGTGCTGAGGCCTGGCTGTGAAATTTGGGATTGCAGGACATTCTGGGCACTGGAATTATGGAAAGAGCAAAGCCTGCAGGTCGTGGTCCACAGGCATGGAGAGAAAACTGCATCACGTGGCAGGACCAGGTCACTGCTTATTAATAATATTAATAATAAAAGGGATTTTTGGGTGGTTGAGCTCTCTTCTGTACCACAGAACGACAAAAACATGGGAGTTGAAAAGGAGGAGAAATCTCTTTTCTGCTTTTCCCTCCTTTGGCCCAAATCCTGGTTGGGATTTAATCCATCCCTGCTGCTGGCTGCGATGCATTAGCTTAAGAAAGCTGAATTTTTATGAGCCATCACGTTGGCCCAGTGTTTGTAAGAGCTTGTCAGTCCCTAAAACTGTGTTTTTAAACCATTTGACTAAGCCCCCTTCCCTTCCAGCCTTCAGTCTCCTGTGGTATTATAATCTAAGTTTCCTTCCCAGTCTCCCCGGGCTGACAAGACTTTAATTTCTAATTTAAAAACTGAGATAACATTTATTCTTGGAAAGGAGGCTTGGCTGCAAGTTTGCTTTGTGCAGAATGAGAAAGGAAAAGGGGTGAAAATGACTGTTTTCATTTCTGAGACATTTTCCTATAAAACATGGGAACATTTCCTCCTACGTGGGCTCAGCTGACGGATGAATTCATCATCTCTGCACTTCCATAACCTGCAAATCATGGAATTCCAGATGGGTTTGGGTTGGAAGGGACACTAAAACCCATCAAATTCACCTCCTGCCATGGGTAGGGAAACTTTCCACTGTCCCAGGCTGCTCCAAGCCCATCCAACCTGGCCTTGGACACTCCCAGCTTCTCTGGGAATTCCAGCCCAGCCCCTCCCCACCCTCCCAGCCAGGAATTCCCAATTCCCAGTATCCCATCCAGCCCTGACCTCTGGCAGTGGGAAGCCCTTCCCTGTGTCCTGTCACTCCTGGCCTTGTCAAAAATCCCTCTCCAGCTCTCCTGGAGCCCCTTTAGGTGCAGTACAGGGACGATTTTCATTTAACTCCCATTTCCTTTATTAATTTATAATGAGTAATTTGGGATGCACAAGCACTTACTGTCAAAACCCAGCACCAGACACTTCCCTGGCAGGCACTAAATCCCAGCTCCTGGGATAATTAAGGTAGCAGGAGCATTTATCAAGCTCCTTCTAAATTTACAGCCCCTCCCTGAGGTCCCTCCTCCTGCCTGGTTGAATCCTCTGAACCCTGGAGTGATTCCCTGTGCCGGGGTGGGCGCTGTGGCTGAGTGGTCAGAACCATCCCAACCTGGGATTTCTCCAGAAATTCCCGACCTTTTCTCCATCAAAACCTCGGGAAAAGTTTCCACCCTCACTCTCCACAACGCTGAGCATCCCTCCTTCCCTCCCCACCCCGAAATTCCAACCCGCAGCCGGCTCCGCTTGGGGTCTTCCCGATGGATTTGGGGAGAGAGGAGGGGAAATCCGACCGCAAATCGCGGCCCCGAGAGTGTCATTTCCATGGAAAATCAGCTGGAGCCGCCTCCCTGCGAGCATCCCCGGCGGCCCTGGGGGCTGCTATGCCCTGGAATTCCCTGCTGTGGAATCCAGGAGAAACCAGAGTCGCTCCTCGACCCGCGGCTCTGCTCGCCCTTGTTTCGGCTCTCTGATGGCTCGGGCTGTTCAGACCGGGCTTTAATGGCTTTCGGATGCCAAAGGTCTCGCGTTGAGCCCGGACCACCGGCAGAAAACAAACTTGTTGCTGCTTTGAGGTCGGAGAAAGCAAAGAAAATGATGTTTTCTCCCCCCCACAGGGTAGTTTTGTGAGTTGATTTTATATCAAAAGAGCGTTTCCCCGATGTGATGATGAGAACTGATCTCGTCCCTGCACAGGTACCTCTATAAATAATTAGCTGTATAATATTTCCACAGCTGTGCTCTGCCAGATGGTTCTGCTGCCTTTTTTATTTTCTTTTTTTTTTTTTTTTTAAAGCTTAAAGCAACTTCCTTCCTTTGCAGTGGGAAAAGCCAACTCTGTCAAGTGCTATAAACTCATCCTTTGAGGAGCAGACAGGTCCTGGAGACCTGGCTTTGAACCTGGAGGAGGAGAAAATTCCCAGGGATGGAGCAGCCACGGGTTGAGCCCTGAGAAGGTGGGGGGAGTGCCTGGGAAGGTCCCTGGTCCAGCTGTGGCAGATCCAGATGTTTGCAGGTGAAGGCCACCGCAGGAACCAGCCCCACCTGGACCTGGCTTTTCCTTAGGGCTGGATCATAAACACGAGATTATTAATTGGGCAATGGAGTGGGGAAGGGGCTGGAGAATTCCTGAGGGAGCTGGGAAGGGGCTCAGCCTGGAGAAAAGGAGCTCAGGGAGGACCTTGTGGCTCTGCACAAGTCCCTGACAGGAGGGGGCAGCCGGGGGTGGTGTTGGTTTCTTCCTTTCTCCTTCAGGGAATTCCAGTTTTGCAGAATCCTAGAGTGGTTTGGGTTGGAAGGGAATTAAAACTCAGTCATTCCACCTCTGCCATGGCAGGGACACCTCCCACTGTCCCAGGTTGCTCCAACCTGGCCTTGAACATTCCAGGGATCCAGGGGCAGCCCCAGCTTCTCTGGGCACCCTGTGCCAGGGCCTCCCCACTCTCATAGGGAAGAATTTCTCCCCAAAATTGAATCAAAATCTCCTCTCTTGCAGGTTAAAACCACCCCCCTCTGTCCTGTCACAGCCTGTGTAAAAAATCCTTCTCCAGCTCCTCCTGCTGCAAGAGCCTGGCAGGAAAATGTCAGAGTTTAATGCCATTACCTCTGCCTTGGACAGGGGTGTGTAGGCAGAGCAAAACCCAGAATCACAGAATGTCAGAATCACAGAAACACAGAATTATAGAACCAGAGAATTACAGAATCACAGAGCTACAGAATCAGAGAATTACAGAATCACAGAACTACAGAATTACAGAGTCACAGAATGTCAGAATCACAGAATCACAGAATGTCAGAATTACAGATTCACAGAATCACAGAAACACAGAATCACAGAATTATAGAATCAGAGAATTACAGAATCACAGAACCACAGAACCACAGAATGTCAGAATCACAGAATATCAGTACTAGAGAATCACAGAACCACAGAATCACAGAATCACAGAATGTCAGAATTACAGATTCACAGAATCACAGAAACACAGAATCACAGAATTATAGAATCAGAGAATTACAGAATCACAGAACCACAGAACCACAGAATGTCAGAATCACAGAATATCAGTACTAGAGAATCACAGAACCACAGAATCACAGAATCACAGAATGTCAGAATTACAGAATCACAAAATCAGAGAATCAGAGAACTACAGAATCACAGAATTACAGAATTACAGAATAAGAGAAGTTCAGGACTACAGAGTCACAGAGTCACAGAGTCACAGAATTACAGAATCACAGAATCACAGAATTAGAGACTCACAAAATCACAGAATCACAGAATGTCAGAATCACAGAATCACAGAACCACAGAACTGCTGTCACTTGGCTTTTCCCTCCCCAGCTCTGTAACCTCTGTGAGCTCCCCAGCCCTTTGCACAGCTCTGGGTGTGTCCTGTGCTCCTCCCCTGGGCTCTGGGGGATGCTGGATGTCCCGGGCCATTCCTCAGTGCCCGGGAGGCTCAGCAGGAGGGGATGCTCAGGGCAGGGGTGTCAGAGCTGGCAGGAGCAGGGCAGGGGGAGCTCAGGTGGGGCAGGGCTGTGCTGGAATTGCCGGCTGCTTTCCCAGCAGGATTTCGGATCCGTGTTTTTCCTCCTGTCCCCCAGGAGATGCAGGGGACTCCTCTGTGAGGGCTGGGGCACCCTTGGGTGCTGGGATTGTTGTCTCAGCCTCAGAAGTGGGTGCACAGCAGGTCTGGCGCTGTTTTATCAGATCCTGCTCTTTATCCACAATTCAGGGGAATCAGGAAAACACCTCCTCCCTCCTTTGCTGCTCCTGCCTTGGCTATAAATCCATGTTTAGCCTCAGCCCGGGGTGGGAAGAATGGATTTCTCCATTTTCCTGGGGTCTGCCTGCTTTAATTACCCCCACTGAGTGTTTGGGAACACTGCAGAGCCAATTTCCCTCTCCTGCCCTGCACCCAGGGGCAGCTCAGGCAGCAGAAGGCACTGGAGGCAGGGAAGGGCTGAGCTGGGCTGTCCAACTGCCTGGCTGCATCCCCACCTTCCCAATTCCCGGGATGTGCCCAGTCATCCACACCCTGCTGCTTTCCACCATTGGCTCCCATTACCTGGGCTTAAAAATCACTTGGTTTTTAAGGCATCCTTTTTTTTTTCTCCTTTCCATCCAATCATTCCCATCCCTGCCTCATAATTGGCTGTAATCCCTGGATAAGCTATTTCCCATTGCTGAAATGGAGCTGTCACACACAGCTGCAGGCCCAGGTGCCTTTATAGATGTTTTTTTTTTGGGTTGCTTTGGTGTCATTCAGCATCGAGGGGCTCTTTCCTGAGCTCGGGGACCATTGAGCAGTGATAAGAGGAGGGGAAATGGCCTCCAGGGGAGGTTCAGGTTGGATTTGAAGGAAAATTTCTTCCCTGAAAGAGTGGTTAAACACCAGACCAGGCTGCCCAGGGAGTCACCATCCCTGGAAGTGTTAAAAAACGGGATGTGGCACTTGGGGACGTGGTTTGGTGGGTGAAGGTTGGACTCAATGACCTTGGAGTTTTCCAGCCTCATGGATTCTGTGGTTCCTCAGGGTTCCAGCCTCAATTCATCCTTCACCCCACACTGAGGATGCCCAGAGGGGGAAGGAGCTGAGTCTCTGTTTTTTCCTGAGGAAAGGGGTTGGTGATGCTCAGTGATGGGGCCCTGTTGTTTTGGGGACCACCCCACTGATTCCACAAAGTGCCACCTGCAGAGATGGGATAAAGAGTTTATTTTTCCCTTTCAGAACTTCCCAAGCTGCACCTTCAAAAGCCTTTTTATGATTACACAAGGAGACCATGGAAAAATGCAAAAAATATTAATTTAAAAATAAACCCTGACACTTTATCTCGCTTTTATCCTCAGTTGTTCATATCCCTCTTGTTTTGCACCAAATTTGTGGTGGGGAAGCAACAAAAATCTGTAGCAGAGGATAAATTTTAGTGATCTGAGATCTCTTCCAGGTCCCTGAGCCTTTAGGCTGGGAGGGCTTTGAAAGGTGCCCCAAAAATCCCTGCAAAAAAAAAATCCCTGCTGTGCCCTGCCAGCACTGCAGACTTTCCCTGCTCCAGACCAGCAGGACTCCAGGATTCAGGATGTTTAACCCTTGCAGGGCAAGAATTGGTGGTTTGGGCAGAGAAATCCCTGTGCCCTGGGTGGCACTGGTGTCCCAGCCATGAGAGGGTGGGGACCTGGCAGTGTCGGGTTCATGGTCAGACTCAATGATCCCACAGGGCTTTTCCAACCTCTAGGATTAAAAACTTCACAGCTCTGCCCATTAATTGGCTGTAGTCCTTCAAATGCTGTTTGAGGTTTTCCAGAGAAGCCAAAGCCACAAGGATTTTATGGTGGCCTGGCATTCCTGAGGCTGCAGTCGTTCCTGGAAGCTCGGGAAGGGGAATTTTCTGCCCCTCTCAGCTCCCACTGACCAACGCTCAGGCCTGAGGATGCTCCTGGGTGTTTCCACAGCCCCAGTCTGGGCAGTGGAGCACTGGGAATGAGCTCCTTGTCATTCCAGGGAGTTCAGAGGTCAGTGAGGGAAGGGGCTGGAGCTGCTTCCCTGGCAGTGGCTCCACATCCCCTCCCTCATTAGATTCCTCTGCTCGCGGGAGGGGCGGAAAGGGCAAAGCCGGGCTCAGCTGGAGCACTGCTGATGACAGACACGGCTTGGGGGGACAGACACAGCTTTAACGTCACCTGCCTCCTCCCCCAGGACATCCCTGGCACCCAGCAGGGCACCAGCTCTCACCCAGGAAAAGCAGGGACACCGGGAACGCCGGCTCTGGATGCGTGATGAGATTTCTCGCTTTAATTACCAGCCAGAAATAATCCCGTGGATTATTTCATTTTGAACACCCCCACTCCAGCCTCACACAAATCCTGGGAGAGGGCTGAGGGTAAATCAGACCTGGGCCCTGTGAAACGAGCCCCAAATCCTGACATTTGTTTTGACATATCATCTCCTCGTGCGAGGGTTTCGCCCTCCCCGCGCCGCACCTGGGGCTGCGGGGCTGAGGTCACCACGCAAAAATGTGAACTGCCTGCTTGCAAATTAATAGCACATGGCCTCAATCCCTGGGCTCTTGGGCCTAAGTTCAAAAAAATAGAGATATAAAACTTGGGTGATTTACTGGAGCTTTCCTGGACTGGAATGATTAATGGGCTGATTTACTAGTCCCATTTTTTTTTTTAATGCTGAAGCCGATATATAAAAATTAGAGGCAGTGTAGAGGAAATGGTGGTCACAAATGCCTTTCTCGTGTTGCTAAGGAGAGGAAAATGATCTTGTGATGGATAGATTTTTAAATATTAATTTTCTGATTTGTTCCTGCAGGAGGGGGAGCGGTGTCTGACACGGACACGCTCGGCGCTAAATGTTGGAGGGATGTGATTCCTCGAGGTGAGCCAGTCAGCTCGAGTTAAAATTCCCTCTCTAACCAGCCAGAAATGGTTCCAGGCCGTGATGGAAAAACACCTCTAAGCCCAGAGTGGAGTGACAGCAGCTGGCACAGTGTCCCTGAGCAGTGAGTCAGGAAAGTCATCCCGGGGGTTTCCACGCGGGATGGGACATGGAGCGCACGGGATTTGCCTTTGGGGTGTTTATTTGGGTGGCAAAGCAGCAGAAACATTCCAGCATGGGAATTCTGGACCTTGCAGACATCCTGAGGGCATCCTGAGGGCATCCTGAGGGCAGCTGGATGCTGCTTTGGTGGTGCCAGCCCTGCCCTGCTCCCGGTGTGCCACCCCTGGCACAGGGGTGATGGAACCCTCTGTGCATGGCCAGCCTCTCGTCTGGAGCTCTCAAATGCCTCCATGTCTGCTCAGCATTGGGATGAGATCTCAGCAGATTTGTTTTCCAGCTAATCCCAGCGAGGAATTCTCCTCCTTGCAGCAGCTCCTTGTATGGATCCTTGCAGGTGGAATCACAGAGTTGTCCAGGTTGGAAAAGCCCTCCCAGACCATCCAACCGTTCCCCAGCCACTGCCAATCCCATCTCCAATCCCATCCCCAAGTGCCGCATTAAATCCCTCCAGGAATGGGGATTCCACCACTGTGCCAAGGCTGGACAACCCTTTCCAGGGAGAAATCTTCCCTCTATCCAGTCTAAACCTCCTCCTCTTTGTTCAGGACAGGACATGGAGCACAGGAGGCAACAGCTGGATCTGCCCCTTAGAGCTTGGCTGGGCTGGCCCCACCTTCAGAGCAGGGTGATTCCTGTCCAATTAATGGATGTGTTGTAATTGTTTATTACAATAATAATAAATAACAAATGCTTACACATTAAGGTTCTCCTTAATCCAATTTCAGATTCTCCTTAACCCAATTTCAGATTCTCCTTAACCCAGCAGAAAACCCCACCTTGATTTCCAAGGCAAAGGGGACAACCCCCAAGTTACTAAAAATGAGTGAAGGGTTTGTCTTTTTCCTTTTTTGCAGTGTTGGTGGCTGATCCTGGCAGGGATTTCTTGGCTGGAAACGCAGGGAAGAGTTAATTTTCTCAGTTTGGAACATCTATCTGTCATGTGTGGCTGCTCTGTAATTATGACTTTTTCTGCTTCTTAGAAAAAGGTTATTACAAGAGCCTTTTAATCTAAAAGGCCAATTATATTAAAACAGTGGCTTCCATACTTAGATCCCCCTTTACACACAAGCTATTGTGTTTGGGATAAATTTAGCAAATTATAGGGAAGCTTTGCTTAGTGGGAGCTTCAAAATGCGATCCCTGCTCGCATCAGTGTGAACAGCCCTGAGAAAATCAGCTCTGTTATTTACTGAGTGCAGCCAGGAGCCCCAGCCACGCTCAGATTTAGGGATCTCACCCAGGACTGAGGGGCTCAGGGTGTCTCTTTTGCACTGCTGTGTGCTGGGAATGCTGCTGGCTCCGGGTTTGGGAGGTGCTGGGAGGTGGGACAAGAGGAATTTGTGGCTGGTGGGTTCAGGTGAGGTCTGAGAGCACCCAAAATGCTCATCCAAGCACTGCCTCCTGCAGATCATCTCAGCCAGGCATGAAACCCACAGCAATTCCAAGCCTTGCAGCTGGTCCCTGCTGGAATCCCACCCAGGAGGAGTGTGTGGAAAACTTCCCCATGTTTTACAGGGTGGAAATGCTTCCTTCCCAATAAAATCGTGGTGTTTTCCCTGAGCTGGGCTCTTCCACGAGGAATAACTGGCTTGAAGGGTGTGTAATGAAAGGGGTGGGGTTCCAGAGCATCTCCTGGATGGTGGGAATTGATTCCAAGCACAGCTCCTTGGGAAGTGAGTGGTGCAGACACCATTCCTGGGGTGGGAATGGGAATCCCACAGGAAACTTGGGAACACATCCTCCTGTGAGCTCTGTCAGCTTCTAATGCCAGTTTCTCCAACTGTGATGGGTCATTGCACAGAATCCCAGAATCCCAGACTGGAATGGGATCCCATCCCATTCCACCCCTGCCATGGGCAGGGACACCTCCCACTGTCCCAGGCTGCTCCAATCCCTGTCCAGCCTGGCCTTGGACATTCCAGGGATCCAGGAGCAGCCACAGCTTCTCTGGGCCACAACCTGGGGCTGTTTTGTCCCTTTCCCCTGGGAGAAGAGACCAAGCCCTGCCTGGCTCCAAGCAGGGACCTGGAGCAGGGTCCAGGTTATCCCATGGGAATCCACCACCCTGCTCCCCTCAGGAATCATCTGGACCACGCCAGATTCCCTGGGGACACAGAGAATTGAACCCCTGAAGCTTTAGGAGATCCCACAGCAAAGCTCAGGCTGCTTTATTAGCACTGTGCTCATTATTAGGGTCAGAAAGGAAATTGCCATGTGTGAATTCAAAGGTTTTGGGTGAGCTGACAGATGATTTTAATTTAGAATCACAGCTTTAGGTTCTGGAGCCCCAAAATTGCCTCCCTGTGCCTCTACCCAATCGCTGGTGCTGGGTAAAAGGTTCACTGCCTACATCTTTTACTTATGCATTTATTTAATTTCGCCCCAGCCAGGGAGATGTTTCAAGATTAAAATTTCCTGATCCTCCAAAGTTGTGGTAAATATTGATGCAGCATTTCAAACAGGACATGCTGTGCTCAGGCAGGTCTGGGTGAGGTCTGGAAAGCAGCCAGGACTGCCTTGGAAAACTTCAAGGAAAAGCAGCGAGAGCTCCAGAGGGTGAAGGGGAATGGTGAGCACAGGCTGAGCATCCAGGGAGCATCCAGGGAGTATCCAGTGAGCATCCAGTGAGTATCCAGTGAGTATCCAGTGAGCATTCCCAGCAGGCAGCCAGGAAAGGCTCCATGCAAACTCTCCTTGGCTTTACATCAGCCCTGTGGATTGGTTTTACAGATCAAAGAGAAATATTGGAAAATGGGAGGTATCACAATCTCCATAGCGAGCCCAAGGCTTTTGTTTCTAATAAAGGGACAAGCTCCTTTAAGCCTGGTAATTAATCTGATGGATCTTTTCAATTTGATCAGCCCCTTCTGTGGCATTATTCTTTAATCTGCACGGCTCCAGCTTTCATCAGGGACAAACTCAGTGACAAGGAGGTAAAACTGCCCAAAATCTCTGCTCCCCCAGTCTCTGCTGCTCTGCAGGTCCCTGGAATTGCTTTTCCATGGAAAGCAGCGTCCCTGGGGGTGTCAGAGCTCATGGAGACCTTAATCAGGGGCTTTACAACTTCCTACAAATCTTGTTTCAGGAAGAAGGGCTTGGTGATGGCCAGGATTTTTGGGAAGTGTCTGTTTTTGTCCCAGCTGTTGTCACTAAATGGAATGATGGCCTCGAGGACAGGGGGGTGACACTTTTCCTGCTTTCTAGGAAGGACATTTGTGGCCCAGAGAAGCTGTGGCTGCCCAATCCCTGGAAATGTTTGGGCTTGGAGCCCCCTGGGTTAGTGGGAGGTGTCTCTGCCCATGGCAGGGGGTGGAACAAGATGGGCTTTAAGGTCCTTTCCATCCCAAGCCATCCTGGGATTCCAGAATTCCATAAAGCCGTTCAAGCTGGAAAAACCTGAGCTGGGATTCAGGGCTCTCTCTTCCAGGCTGCAGGTGATGCCATGAGAATTTACAGGCAACCATCAAAGCAGAAGAGGAAAGACAGGAATCCATGCTTTGAAATTGCTTCCAGGATTTATTGGCATTTTTTATGAGGGAAGCTGTAAAGTTTTTAAGAAGCAGCAGTTCAGTTTTTCATGGAGCTTTTCATGGTCAAAAATGGGGTTTGTGCTTCTTCCTCTCAGCAGGCTCAAGTGGTGAATTCTGTCAATCCTGCTCCCCTTTTTGGGGTGAATTCTGCCATTCCTGCATCCTTTTTTGGGGTGAATGCTGTCCTTCCTGCCTCCCTTTTTGGGATTAATCCTGTCATTCCTGCCTCCCTTCTGGGGGTGAATCTTGTCATTCCTGCCTCCTTTTTTGGAGTGAATTCTGTCATTTCTGCCTCCCTTTTTGGGATGAATATTGTCATTCCTGCTCCCTTTTTTGGGGATGAATTCTTTCATTCCTGCCTCCTTTTTGGGGTGAATCCTGCCATTCCTGCTCTCCTTTTTGGGATGGGATGGCAGTGGTGGTTCAGGGAGTGGCTGTCCCCAGATGTCCTGGCAGTGCTGGCAGTCACTGTGGCTGCCTGGGGCTGTCCCCGCGAGCTGCACCAGGAGCTGACTGAACTAAATTAAGCTCCTGAGGAAATTAAATTAAGGCCACCTTCAATCTGAAAAAGGCTGTCTACACAGGGCTTTAATGAAGTTTAACTAATCCACTTGAGAAATGAGCTCAGGCAGAGTTCTCTGAGCGTGCCCAGGCCGGGAGGAAGGAGGGACAAGGACGTTCCTCAACGGGCTCGGTTCAGCTGAGAGGCTCCGGTGTTAGAGCAGGGCTGCCTGAAAGGCCTTGGAAAAGCCAAAACCCACCCAGAACACACCAGCAGCTTTCCCTGGGAATTCTCCTCACTGCATTTACAGGGAAAAGGAGCAAAGTTTTCCACAGACCAAGTTTCACCAGCGTGGAGGCGACACCCGCGCCGGGCACAGCCCCGCACGGCGAGGCTGAACGCACCTTTCTTCTCTTCCTCCTTTCTCCTTTTTCTTTTTTTTTAATTTTTTTTTTCCCTAAATGCCAGACAGGAAATGTCTTGATGTAATATTTAACACGGGGGCCTGGGGGACTCGCTGTGATTGAAGACAGGATCTTCATTTTGACAGCTTAATGCATTTTACATCGCGATGCCGCCGCATCCTCCGATTTGTGCCGAGCGATCCGGGGCCGCCTCTCCTTCCCCGAGTCCTTGCTTGACATCCAACCCTCGTCCCTTTGCCCTCCTGACCCTTTTCCTTTATGAGCTTCTGGTTGCCTCAAATCTGTCAGGGATTCACTGGGTGTAATCTGGTGATAAAGACGAGGAGCGCCCAAGCAAAGCCGGGTTTCCCTGATAACTCCGTGTGTGACATCTGGTTATGGGATTATTGTGGAAAAAGCCTTGGGATGGAGTGGATTAACCTTATCCACGCTTTGATACGGGCACTGAGGCCTTCACTGAGCGTGGGTTTGGGGCTCTGGCCAGATCCTTTTGAGATAATAATGGTAATAATTGGAAAGGTCTCTCACAGAAAGGATCTGGGGCTGCAATGGCCACGGTGTTTGCAAAGCGCTTGCTCGACGGTTAGAGGAGAGAAGAAAATAATTCAGTTTCCATGTCTATAATGAGAAGTTAATGAATTTAGGCTGATTTGGCTCATTATTAGAGTCTGCTGGGTGTAAACATTACACACCTCCATGGCCTTATCTGTGTGTGTGTCTCAGCCTTTGTGTGAGAGCTGCTCCCGCTCTGTGTGACAAAAGAAGCCCCCAAAACCCCCAAATTCACCTCACAGCAAAATCCTAAAATTATATTTTAAGCCAACTTTAGCCTAAATCATCCTCTGAGCCATTTAAACCTATCTGTTTGCCTACTGTAGGAATATTTGGGTGTAGAAAGTGATGGGCAGGGTGGGAGAATTGCCAAAAATTGCTGGTTTGCCATTCTTTGTTATTTTTTTTTCATGAAGACAACCTGGCTTGGGGATTTTGGAGCTGCTGGAGGCAGAAAAGCCACACACACCTGGCTGCCTGTGATGTGCCTGCAATCACTGCTCTGTGAGCAGGATCTGAGCCCCCCAGCCCCTGTCCCCTGCACAAAGGCACCAGTGATAAGCAGCTGCTGCCGGGGAAGGGCCTGGAGCAGGGAAAAAAAACATCCCTGCAATCCTTGATGAATAAATCCAATATATTCCATATAAATCTCTTGTTATAGCCTGTTTTATTGAACCAACTGGAATGTTTCTCCTCTGGAGAGACTGTGGAGAGCCTTATTTATTAGCACTGCAACACGAGAGGCTCCCCGTGCCTTTGTCTGCTTTATCTCGCTTGTCACCGCACGGCTCCGGGCCCCGGGCCACGATTTTGGGACTTTTTATCATTCAGGCATAAACCTTTGTTCCTGAAAAATGGGAGGCACCAGCTGTGCTGGTGTCTGCCTGGGAATGAGATGTGTTTAGGGGATGGATGGATGGGGGAGCATGGGGGTGATGCTGGCAGCAGGGGGACCGCGGTGTCACCTGTGGGGTGATAATTCCTCCAGGTGGAGGGGTTGTATCCAAACCCAGCATCCAACAGCTGGAGCTTGGGAAGGAGAGCTCATGGCCACTGCTGGGTCTCTGTGCTCGTGGAGCCTCAGATCTCAGAGAGAATCCTGGTGTGGTGGCCACTGGAAGGGTGGTCAGGCTGTGGAATCACCATCCCTGGAAGTGCTCATGGAATGTGTGGATGTGGTGCCTGGGGACGTGGTGGTGGCCTTGGAATGGTTGGGCTCGATGGCTTTTCCAGCCTTAATGATTCCATGATTCCCTCTGGAGCAGCTCAGCACCCAGGGAATGGAACTCTTGTCTCCTCCTGGATGCCCACAGTGAGTTTTTCCTGTGCTGCCTTCAAAGGGAGGACAATGTGTGACCTGGGAACACCCGGCTGGCAGAAATCCTCTTCTCAGGAAGATCTGGGGGTCAGAAACTCTCCAACAATTATCCCTCTGCCAGACAGACCCATCTTCCCAGAAGATCTTCCCCTCCAGGATCCAGCTGCCATGGGCACACAGGAGGTGACTGGTTCCAGTTAAACCCTCCAGCACCTCCAGCCTCGGAGTTGGGAAAGAATTCAAATCTTGGATGGCCAAGGGAAAGGGGAAGGAGAGGTGCCCCAAAATCCAGGTGTTCCCAGCCAACTCTGCAGCCTTGCTGCCCCAAACCTTGCTGGAATTCCAGAGCACCTTTTGCAGGGAGCACTGGGGATGCTGGGGGTGTCAGCATTCCCGTCACACCGGGGGTTTTATCTCCCTCCCCTGCCTGTCCTTCAGGAGGCACAGCGAGGAATGTCAAGGACTGGGAAACACAGAACAGCCTCTGGCTGTGCTGCTGAACATGATGAACACAGCACTGACAGTGGGAAGCTTTCACCTGGTGATGCAAAGGTGCAAAGCCCTGGTACAATAAGGCAAATTAATGAGGCAAAAATTAATATTACAGCCTTTAATAAGGCAATAATTAATATGACAGCACTCTGGCTTTTAAACATTTTTCCAGAAATCCACACTGGGTGTTGTTCCTGAGAGCACAGCCTGGGAATACAACTGGAGATAGACACTTGCTCCAGATTTATATTAAGTTTCCAGCAAACGGAGGGAATATCAGCCTGTCTGACCCAATATTATGTTGATTCCCAAGTAATTACATTTGTTATTTGCAGGATCTGTAGTAAATCGAGTTGTGGCAGTTATGGGGATGCTTCACAGAAGCAATTTCAGAGATCATTAAATATATCTTACGTTGGTTACACATCACATTAACCCCTCCAGCACCTCCAGACATACGACATCCCTTCAGCAAAGAGGCAATTTTATGGGATTAGATGCCAAAGGCAATCCAACGGGGATAAATTCTGGAAATGCACGCAATTACTGCTGCCAGAGCTCTGTTGTTCACTAGAAAGGATTAAAAAAGTTTGTGCAAGGCTCCAGCTCCAGACAACCTAATGCTCCTGTGGGGTGAGCCCTGCAAGGATGAGGAGCCTGGGATGGTTCTTTCCCTCATATCCCACCCCAGGATTCACCTCCCTGCCAAAAAAGCAGCAGCAGGAGGGGTGAAAAATACCATTGCAGGTATCTAACCCTGCTCTGCAGCAGCTCCCTCCCCAACCCAACCCATTTCTGCTGCCTGTTCAGATTTTAAGATGATTTAAAAATACCCAGGGTGCGTTCAGAGGGTGGAGGGGGAACATGAACTGGTGTTTCCTGCAATATGGGGAAGTTTTCTGACCACCAAACCCCAGTGCAGGAGCCTTGCCTGCCCCACAAGCCCTCCTGCTTCCTCCTGCCAGTCCTGGAGGCTTTCCCAACCTGAATCATCCAATTATTCCATGATATCCTTGCCACAGATATTCCAAGTCTCACCCATGCAGGAATCTAAAGGATTGGGGTCTAAACCACCATCAGGCAGAGCTGGGAAACCCAGAGGAGAAATTCTCCCAAGATCTGTTTTGTTTAGTCTGATCTAATTCAGCTCTGGTCTAAGGCAAGGTTTAATGTGCTAACACAATTTTGGCCCATCCTCGAGATATGCTCAGCCTTGCTGGGCTCTGGCTGCCTCAGGAGTTGTTTTTATTGTTGGGTGCCACTTTAATCCCTGTTCTCATCAATTGCTGCAATGAAAACGGGATGAGCAGCTTTTTCCTGGGCTCCAATAAAAGTGCCCTGGAATTCCCAGGGCTGGGAGCAGGAATGGTGGCTCATGGATTTCCAGGCTCTGCCAAGCTGAAGTTATTGCAAGCTCTGCACCTCTGATCCCAGGCCTTGGGGTGCCCATGACCATCTCTCCAGTGGCTCCAGTTATTCATCCTCACTTGTGTGTCCCTCATTCCCACCATCTCCCCAAAGGTTACAGCAGGGCAGGGGTTTCCACCCCAAAATCAGCCCAGATCTGCTGCCTGCCAGAATGAAAACATCCTCAGTGGCACATTCCTGGGAATTTTTCACAGCTCTGATGAGGTTTTCCACTGCTGTTGGTGACCCTCAGGCTGTGCCAGGGCCCTGTGTGGCAGCAGCCCCTTCCCTGCTCCAGGATCCCTGTGTCCCACCCCAGCAATGCCACCCCATCCTAGCAACACAGAGGCTAAAAACATCCAAAAATATCTTCTTCCCCCACTGCAGACCCTCAGCCTGCAGCAGGAAGGGGAAGCCCTGCCCTGGAGACCCGAAATGCCACAGAAAATGCACCAAAACCAAAAAAGGAAATGGGGAAAAGGCACATTTTGCTCAGTTTGCTCAAGCATTTTTTGGCAAAACCTCAGGTGTCTCACACCTCCAGCTCTGAGGTATCTGCCAGCCTTTGGGCTGTGAAAATATTCCCCAAACCTGCCAAGTGATGCCCACGCCCAGCTCTGGGTGCTGGGGATGAGCACAGCTGGGTGCTGAACAGGCAGAAATTATTCTGAATTTCCCCTTCACCTTCTTGGAGCCACATCTGGGCTGGGTTTCTGCAGCTCAGGAGAAGCTCCCTGTCTGCTGGATTAGTCACAGAGCAAGATTTCAAGGGAAAACCCCTTGTGGCCATAATTATCTAAAAACAGGAGTTTTGGAGAAGAGAGGAGCTGGGAGGTTGGGGCTTGAGGCAGATTTTAGAGATGCTCTGCACGATAAAGTCCAGCTTTAAACACTTGGTGGGGGAGGAGGACCTAAGAGGAAATATTAAATTGGAGAGGAAGCAAATACAAAGCACAGCTGTTAAATCCTTAATTCTGAGCCTCTTTTCCTGAGCCAAAGCAGAGCTGGAGCTGCCCTGTTCCATGGGATGAGGTCTGTGTGTGCAGGTACTGCCAGTGGTGCTTTAGGGGTGCTAAATTTTGGAGTTTTTATCTTTCTTCCCCTCAAACCCAGGTTCTGATGGCCCTCTCACAGGCTGCTGGACAGGAAGGAAAATCCCATGTACAATCCCAGTATAATCATGAGCTTCCAGCTCTGGGATCCAGCACAGGAAGGACCTGGAGCTGCTGGAGCGAGTCCTGAGGAGGCCACGGAGCTGCTCCAGGGCTGGAGCCCCTCTGGAGCCAGGCTGGGAGAGCTGGGAATGTTCACCTGGAGAAGGGAAGGATCCAGGGAGCGCTCAGAGCCCCTTCCAGGGCCTTGTCCCCTGGAGAGGGACTGGGGGCAAGGGATGGAGGGACAGGACACAGGGAATGGCTCCCACTGCCAGAGGGCAGGGATGGATGGGATACTGGGATAAATCCTTCCCTGTGGAGGTGGTGAGTCCAGGCAGGATGGGCTGAGCTGAATCCAGCCCTGCCTTCCTTCACCAGCCTCGGCTGGGGGTGCTGGGACTCTCCTTCCTCCTGGTTTTAGTGGGTTTTTTTGCCTTTTCTCCCCCCTTAACTCTCCTTATGAGGAACATATTTCCAACTATGCCCTTGGAAGGAGCCCTTGGTGATGGAGTGGTGTGGCTGTAATTTGCCTGCTGCTGAGTGTAGTGTTTCAATCCTCGCTGAATTTGTGCCTATGATTTATGAGTTAATGCTCCCCCTTGCAAATTATATGGAAGAGGAAAAAAAAAAAAAGAGTCTGATTTCTCCCTGGTTTTTAGCAAACTTAATGTTTATGCTTTATGTGCCATCAGGAGGAATAAAGCACTCTCAGCTTTCCAGACCATGTTTTTCAGCAGGTAAAATGCAATTATTCAGAGCAGGGAGCTCTATTTGATCCATGAATAGGGGAAAATGAAAAGGCATTCAAAGGCTGAGCCAAAGCCTCTTTAAATCTTCGGGAGCCTTTATTTTTTTCCTTGGGATTATGGAGCCAACCCCCCAGCCACACAAAGGGGAGCGGGATCCACGCCGCTCCTCCCTCCCCAGGATTTCACCCTTGGAAAAGGCGGATCGTGGAGTTCCCGGTTTGCCGGGCGCTCTCCCCGTCTCTGCGGGCAGCTTTTCCCATCGCATTAATTCCTGCGGGAGCCGTTGTGACATCGCGCTGGGGCTGCTGGAGGCGCCAGCGGTGTCCCCGCCGCTTTCCCGGGAATTGCCGCTGTCTCCCGTCCTGTCTCACCTGGCGGGTCCCGCCGCTGTCGCCTCCCATCCCGTCCCCTGCCCGGCACAGCAGAGCCCTGCGGGCCCCTCGGGGAGCTCTCGGTGCCCAGGGGTGGCAGAGCCGTGTCCTGGCGGCACCCGGAGCTTTTCCCGCTGGCGTCGGGCTCTTCCCAAGGCTCCCAAAGCGCTCCACGCGCGTTGCAGCTCCGCGGGCTCTGCTCCGGCCCCTGCGGGTCACTGGAGGCTTCCCAGCCCACGTTTCCCCTCTGACCACTTCCACACGCATTCCCAAGGGGAGGGAATGTCAGGATCATCCATCCGGCTCCTGGCCCTGCACAGACACCCCAACAATCCCACCCGGGGCATCCCTGGGAGCCCAACGCTCCTGGAGCTCCTGGGAGTCCAACGTGTCCCAACGCTCCTGGAGCTCTGGCAGCCTCGGGAATGTGCCCATTCCCTGGGGAATGTTCAGTGCCCAGCACCCTCAGGGGGAAGAAGCCTCTCCTGATATCCACAGAATTTCAGCAGGGAAATTCAGCACATCCCAAACTCCTCGTGCTTCGTTTCCTTCCTCCAGGTGATGAACGATCGCCCTCAAAGGGGTGATTCCAACATTTTGGGTTGGCCATGGGTGCATCCAGCTTTCCTCAGGGGCCTGGAGGTGTCTCCAGTCCCATCTTCCACTGAGCAGCACTGAAACCAAATATTCCATGGAAAACGGATTTGTAACAGGATGGAAAATTGGGAGCAAGGGATACAAAGGTCAAGGGTGAGCATCTCGTGCTGGAAAATCGAGCCCAGCATGGGCTGACCCATGGGGTGGCACCACTGCAAATAAATGCTCATCTCCTATTTCACCTTTAATATTTCATCTTTATATTTAATATTTAATTTAAAAAATATTTCATAGTAATTTATTGAGGGCAAAACGAAAGAAAATGACTCATTCTTTGCAGACTATTAGGAAAGAAAAAAAAAAACTAAAAAAACCCATATTGTTGTTGGTTTGTTTCAGTTTACCTCAATTTTAATCCTCTAAAACCTTTCCTGAGTTGACGCTGGAAAACCAAATAAAAATAGAGCACAAGCAACATCCAGGCTTTAAACTGGAAATAAACATTTTTTTTTTTCCTACTGCTGGAACTCTCCACTGGATCCACCAGGAATGGTTAATGGCCTCCATGCAGAGTGACACATTTTCAAGGGAATTTACTGTAAAGCCAGTTTGAAAAATTCCATTGAAATTGTGGATATTTTTACATTTCACTTTGCCTTCCCTGCAGCTATTTGTTTCTGGAGTTGGGTTTTATTTTCCCTGCAAACTCCAGGCTGGTTTTTCTCAGAGCAAGCACCACAATCCAGATTCCACAGAAAGGGAGAAAAAAAATCACATTTTTCCTGATTTTCTTATCGCTCACCAAAGCTCCTTACAGGAATTTCTAGCAAGCAGATAAAAACTCTGAGCAATCCCATCTTTATTTTGAACAAAAGCCCTTGCAGAGCCTTAACTTTCAATATTTCCTATTTGTTTCTGTCACATAATTTGAAGATGGTTATAGCCTGGAGAAGGCCCTGACCCAATTCAGTCAGAGCAGAGCGGAGCCGCACAGGAACCGGCCCTGCAAAATCCCACAAGCAGCAAAGTTTGGGGGGAAAATCCTGGTTTTAAAGAGTATTTGTCATGAAGTTCTTGGGTGGGTTTATCCAGACAAAACAATGGAGAGAAGGAAGTCCGGAGAATCCCAGAGGAAGGAGGTGCTGGAGGGAAAGGGGAGATTAATTGGGAAGAGTTTTTTGCATCATCACATCCCTGGAAGTGTCCGAAGCCAGCTTGGATGGGGCTGGGAGCAACCTGGGATAGTGGAATTTGGAGCTTTACCATCCCTTCCATCCTGAACCATTCCACGATTCCGTGGTTAAACCACTGGGCTCTCCCACAGTCGATGTGTGAATGAAATTCGATTTTTATTCCTCCCCATATCCCCTCCCTCGCACTTCCAAAAACATTCCCAGGCTGCTGGGTTGTGTTTTCAGGGGATGAGACTTTGTCCCTGTACCTGTGACGTGCGTGGGGGGGCTCCACGGGGAAATCTGAATTTATCTATTCCAAATTCCTGCTCCCAAACTCTTTATCCAAGGAAACAAAGCTCCCTTTGCCCAGCTCCCATCCCCACACAGCCCAGTGATAGCAGACGAGACACTTGTGCTAATTAATATTTTATGGGCTGACAGACTTTTTTTTTTTTTTTTTTTTTTTTTTCCTTCGCCGTTGGGGTTAAAAAAAAANGCAGCTGGTCTTAAATAAAGACCAATTTGCAGAAGTGTTAATTAACTCTAATTACAAAGCGCATTGTAGCTGCTCCGAGGATTTCCGTCTGGAGAATGACATGGAACCGCTCAGCCCCTCGTGCCCAGGGAAACGTCACGGAGGCTTTTCCTAAGGATTCCGTTCACGCTCAAAATTCCAAACAAATACGGAAAAGAGTGAAAAATAGTGAAAACAGGAAAAATATTGAAAGCTGGAGAGGGGCTTCAACAAGGGGTGGAGTGACAGGATAAGGGGGAATGGCTTTGCACGGAGGGAGGGCAGGACTAGATGGGATATTGGGAAGGAATCCTGGCTGGGAGGGTGGGAGGCCCTGGCACAGGGTGCCCGGGTTACCTGACCTTTCCTTGCCAGGCTTTTGCAGCAGGAGAAGGAATTTTTCCACAGGCAGATGGTGACAGGGCAGAGGGGAATGGTTTGAAACTGAAAGGAGGTTCCAGTCTGATATTGGGAAGGAATTCTTGGCTGGGAGGGAAGGAGGGAGGGGAGGCCCTGGAATGGATTTCTCAGAGAAGCTGTGACTGCCCCGTTGTTGGAAGTGTCCAAGGCCAGGCTGGAGCACCCTGGGATAGTTGGAAGTGTCCCTGCCCATGGCAGGGGTGGGATGGGATGGGATTTACGTCCCTTCCACCTCAAACCTCCTCTGATTCCGGGGTATCCCCGACTGAACCCAACACGTCCTGCTCTGACACCGCATTACCGCGAGCTCCCTATGAACTTTCCCTCTCCCATTTCCCTGGTTTCCATGCCCAGCTTTCCCTCACCCATCTCCCCTTATCCCAGATCCACAGCTCTTCGCCCCGGATCCAGCCCCGCAGCGGCATGGCGGCGTTAATGAGGAGGAAATCAATTAGGAGCCGCGCCACGCGGGCAATTAGCGCTGTCGCGGTGATGACACAGCGGCGGTGTCACTTCCAGCCCTCCCCTGGCTGGCAGCGCTGCCACNGCCCCAGCTTTTATACAAAGGAGCTGGGAGAGAAGTGCCACTGCAGCTCCACTCGAGGCCCCATAGTCGATATAAATTCAGACTTTGAGCTCCTTTCTCTTTGAGCTAATTTTGGGCTACCAGCCCAAATTCTTCTCTCAGCTCCACAGGGCAGTGATGTCCTGGAAAGGAATAAAAGGACGTGTGACAATCCAGGCAAAAAACCCAGTTTGAAAGAGGATGGAGGAGAGGTCTTGGTGTGCTGAAGCGTGTTTTTCCCTAAATTAATTTCCCGATAAATAGATATATTCAGCGCTGTTAAACAGTCGGTTTAACCACCTCCACAAAACCCCCTTAGAAACAGGGGAGAAAAAAAAAAAAAGGCTTTTTGCAGCATTAACTCCTTCACACAAAACATCAGCACATTAATAAGCACCAGGCGTGGGGGTTCCCTATTGAGCAGCATCCCGCGCCAGGAGCCGCATTATCCCGGGCGCCGCTCATCCCAAATCCGGGATGGGGCAGGTGGGAAGGGCTCCCATTCAGGGAGTGGGTGGCACAGCTCTCAATTAGCTGCTCTGCCAAAAGCAGCCTCCTTTTGTCCATATGCACACGCTGCTCTGCAACTTCCAAAGGGCAATTCAGGAACTGGGAAAGGCCTGGCAAATTAATAATAATGAGCTAATTTCCACGCCATCTGCTAATCGCTCTCCTCGGCAGCGCTTGGCTCCCAAAACAGGAGTTTTTCCCACTCTCCTTCTGTCTACCAACAGGAAATAATGACATCCAGCTCGACTCTTTTGGAAGGCACTCGCTTGGTATTTCGTGCTGCTGCATCAGCACGGAGTCGCTGCACAACCTCTCGCTTCGGTTACTCGAGGGAAAATTCTCCTGAGAGAAAGCAAGGGTGGGTTTGGAAGCGTGGNTTCCTGCCTCTGGAAAGCAGCCGAGTGTGGGATCTCCTCCGTGCTGGATTTAATTGGCGGCGATCAGGCCCGAGCGGGGCTGCGGGGCTTCGTCTCCAAGTGGGGTTGTCTTAGTGCTTAAAGCTCCTGGGGAGGATGGAAAAGGCATCCAAAGGGATGGTTTTACAAGGTCCTAACCAGGCTTTTGATGTCCCTTTAAAATCTACTAATTTGCAATTTATATTGAATAATTTATAATAATAATATTTTATATTAGTGTGGGAAACGATAATGATGGTGATGATGGAGCAACCTGGG